>JAOXXN010000025.1:9143207-9165810 GCA_026770055.1 Myrmophylax atrothorax | reverse complement strand
GGTTGGAAGGGACACTAAAGATAGTCTAGGTCCAACACCCCTGCCCTGGGCAGGAGCACCTTCCACTGAGCCAGGTTGCTCCAAACCCATTCATTTCCGAATTTCTTTATTTTTGAGATGTTGGTTATTTTTGAGTGCTGTAGGGTGGGCAGCTGCGGAGTGGTGAGTTGGTAAGAATTAAAAGCAGGCCTTGCATGGACACCAGGCAAACCTGCAGAGGTCTAGAATGAGTCAGGCGACTTGGTGACTGCTCCGACTCCTGCAGAGACATTTCCATCCCATGCTACTAATTAACGTCAAATTATTCTGCCTGTAATTTGTAGAAAAGGCCTATTCAAATAGTGCAAATACAGCTCTACAAAGAAATTTCAGTTGTGCTTATAAAATGAAAATGACAGTCCTGCTTTCCTAAGAACCTAATTCTGCTAATGCATAGTATTAAACTTGAATATAGCAGTAGCAATTTTTTGAGAACAGTCTGTGAGGTTTCAGTCATGAACATGTATGTGGAATAGTTCTAGTTTCTGTTCCAGACTTGCAATATGCTTTTACTAGTTATTAGTGTTTCTACTACAGCGTTATGAAGAGTGAATAATAAGGGAATCTGTCAGTTGAATTTGTATGAAATAATGGAAATTGCACTTAAAACTCCTAAATATAGATTCTTAAATGATTCAGCACAAAGAACCTTGATCACATATGATACACTTTCATGATAGGGTTCTTAAATCATAAGCCACAATTGTGACATGAGCAGTAAGATATATTCTTAGCATATCTGTAAGATAAATGTGTGATAGTCACTGCATTTGCATTTAATTAATTTTGTGTGTTTCTGTTGCCTTTCACTTCCCAAGTGTGTTACTCTGGTTTGCTCATTTTACAACACCCAGGTTTGTAACTTGGTCATCTCGAGGGGCTATTTCACTTCTTTAGGCAAGGACATTCACTCATTAAGCCATTGCAGATGCGTGGCTCAATCTGTGGTGTTTGCATAAGGCTTTATATTTTTTAAAGTTAGGAGCGATTTTAATGTAGTTCCACTTGTTATTAATCCACTTCACGCCAGCAGGTCCCTCTGGGTGTGGGAAGGCAAGGGCTGCCTGCCTGGCCCTGGATTATCTGTGTAGTTGGTTGCTGGTAGAGCCCCTGCACCTCACCCTGTGTTTTGATGGGTCTGGAAACTTTGTCCACGGTATCTTTCCTTTCATAAATATATCATGACTTCTGTAACTGTAGTCATGTTGAGGAGTCTGCTGTATCACCACACCCGTGTTCTGCTCCGTACCAGTGGACTGCCCTGCCCACAGAAGTCTGAACCAGCGAAACATGGCACATCTGTGTGGGATCCAGAAGGGGAGGGAGGGCAAGATCTCCTGAATGTGCTAAAAGAGGAAGTGTCTTTAGCATTGGATAAATTCACTGCTGGCCACGTAGATGTGGGAATGAATCCATCACAAACATATTTAGCCAACCTGGTATGCAGCTTCAATAATGATGGTGAGGACCAGCCCTTCAGGGTGATGGGATTGCAGTTGGATAGAAGAAGGGTGTTTTTCTAGTTAGCCAGGCTGAGGTGGACAGGCTGATGAAAAATGAGTTGATTGTGTGGGTTTGTGTGGTGCATTTTAGAAGCCCTTTTCAAATTGTTTTGGCCATATTGCAGTGCTGTGCTGACTCATATTTGTCTCGACCTACTTTTCACCAATATGTAAAATAAATCCAGATATGGAGACTGATTTTCATGAGCTTGTTAAATTCTGCCTTACTCTCATTAGAGTAAAAAAACCTGTTGTGTGAAAATTGAGTCCTCAATAGCTGTTCTTCAGCAACAGCATTAACTAGCTTTGGAAATGAAATAATGAGGTGAAAAAAATGTTTTGGTTTGGCATTTTCACAGAGGTTATTTTTCCATCTTGCACTGTCTCATTCCATGGCATTGCCAACGTTTTTGACATTCAGAGTTGTGAATAATGGATCCATAATATGTTTCCTTATTAAGCCTTAGTTTTGTGGGGGATTGTCAGTCTAGAATTTCTTTTTGACTTCCATTTGTCCTGAAGTCCAATTGATTAACTTCTGTTTATTTCAATCTACATGGAAGTTTAATCCAAATATATGGAAAATTTTATTTTTAGATCAGTGTTTTTTAAAAACCCAACCAACAGCAAAAAAAAAAAAAAGCAATTTACTACATACTACAGGAGTCATGGCTCTGAGGTGGAATCTGATAATATATTGAAATAAAGCTGTAATTATACTAACTGCATATGGATTTTTACCTGGCTATTTTTAAGCTTGGATTCCCTTTGGTGTTGCTTTTGGACTTTAAAAAATATTTTAAAATAGAATACTTCAATTTACATAATTATAACTGATTTCAATAAAATAAATGTGTAATGCAAGCAAAGTGGAGACACTTTTAAAAAGCATAAAAAAATTTTTCAGGACACATGGTGCCAATGTTTGCTGCTTTCTAATTGTTTTGTTCTGTTTTGCAGGTGGAACTTGACCTCTTGTGGAACCAGCGTTGCCAGCTCAGAGTGCAGTGAGGAGCTGTTCTCATCGGTTTCAGTTGGTGATCAGGATGACTGTTACTCCCTATTGGATGACCAGGAGTTCACCTCTTTTGATTTGTTCCCTGAGGGAAGTGTGTGCAGTGATGTCTCTTCTTCTATCAGCACGTACTGGGATTGGTCAGACAGTGAGTTTGAATGGCAGGTAAACTAGTTCCACTGTAAATGTAAAACTTTGTATAGCTTGCTACATGCTGGGTTTGGCTGTATTGAAAAGGAACAGAATAGAACAGAACAGAACATCCTGAGTTGGAAGGGACCCATAGGGATCGTTGAGTCCAGCTCTGGCCTGCACAGGACAGCCCCAAGAATCTCACCATGTGTCTGAGAGTGTTATCCAAATATTTATTAAATTTTGTCAGGCTTGTTGCTGTGATCACTTCCCTGGGGAGCATGTTCCAGTGCCCAGCCACCCTCTGGGTGAAGAACCTTTTCCTTATATCCAACCTAAACCTCCCCTGACACACCTTCAGGCCATTCTCTCAGGTCCTGTCACTGTCACCAGAGAGAGATCAGGGTCCTCTTCTCCTCTTCTTGTGAGGAAGCTGCAGACTGTTATGAGGTCTCTTCTCAGTCTCTTCTCCAGGCTGAACAAACCAAATGACCTCAGCACTTATTTCTTTGTAACTACTGAACATAGGAGTAGACATCTGAATCTTGAGTGATAAAGAAATGCTTTGTTTAATTTTGTTCCAGCCTTCTCCATTTGGAGGAATGACTGAAGGTCATACTTTTAAATTTTGCCATAAAGCTTAGTCAAAGCATTGAGAGAGTCTTCTAAGGGCACTATAAGAACTGAAAACTCTGATCTCAAGAAAGCTCAAATCCTGTTTCAGAAGACACAGATAAACTCAAGACATGTACTGAGATTAGCTCTGACCAGTTTAGTCTAACTGCTGGTCTCTTCGTATTGCGGGAGTTCCAAGTGCATGTATATGATGTGTATAATGCAGCCTGTAGGAACGACTCAGGTTGGATCCCAAAGATTCAGAGCTTCACTGAGCTGTGAAATTTTAATTGCCTGATAAACTTGGCAATTGTTCTGAAAAGAAGTAGTTTCTTAAGCCTTAGTTAGCTGACAGCATGTTTGATTGGTAACTAGCTTTTTTATTACTCTTTGTTTTTCAAAACAAGCAAGCTTTTCTTAAGAGACATACTTGATTGAACTTGCAGAATTTTGGAAAGACTTTCTTGCACCTCTTTATGGTGTTACCTGGCAGGATCTGAGCACAAGTAATCCAGCTGTCCCACTTTAACTGGAAGTGCATTCAGAAATCATGTGTCAGTTGTATAAATGAATCTAGTTGAAGTTCTGCAGTTGCTTCCAGGCAAATGACAGTGATTTTAATTGAATATTCATGTATAATTATGGGGTGTGGTATGAATTACAGACCTTTGAAATTCTCTTCCTCAAACTAGACTTATGCTTTAAAATGGGAGGTTTAGATTTAACTTGGGATTGTAATGGACAATCTCCACTGAGGGAGAAGGGAAATAGTTGAAATGCCACATCATTCTGATCTTTTCTTAAACACAATTTTTTAAAAAGAGTAAGTAGAGAATAGTGTGATTTGATTTTGCTGCACTTGTTTGTTGGAAGTTTCAAGGAAGTGTTGCAGGGTTATAAGTAATTACAAAGAAGTTGTTAGAGTTAGGGATGATCGATGGTTTGCTAATTTGATGGTATGTTTTGAACCGTTAATAGTGTTAGATGATTTACAATCTGCCTGCTGTATTCTGAAGCTTTGTTCTTTCACTTGCATGTTACAAGTTGCCTGGCAGCGACATTACAAGTGGGAGTGATGTGCTGTCTGATGTTATACCGAGTATTCCAAGCTCTCCTTGTCTGCTTCCGAAAAAGAAAAACAAGCATAGGAATCTTGATGAACTTCCATGGAGCGCAATGACAAATGATGAACAGGTGACTTTTTTTCCTATGTGAGAACTGCAAATGTACAGAAGAACTTTCAGTTAAAAGATACAACTTAAAAGGCATCCTGATTGCTGTAGGTATAAGTGCAGACCTGTGCAGTGCTACTTGATTCTCAAAACTAAATCTTCTTGTCCTTTGGATTTGTAGGAGGCAGTCATTTGAGCATGTTTTATTCTGTTGGTCCTTTCTTTTGTATCTCTCATTTATAATCAATAATTCTTTAAAATGACCTGCCTTTCCTTGGATCCTAGGTTGAATATATTGAATATTTGAGTCGCAAAGTCAGTACAGAGATGGGCCTTCGAGAGCAACTTGATATTATTAAAATTATTGATCCTACTGCTCAGATCTCACCTACAGATAGTGAATTCATTATTGAATTAAACTGTCTCACAGATGAAAAACTGAAACAGGTGAGTTAAAGTTTCTACATTTGACTTAGAGGTTTCAGCATCTGATATATCTTGCGAAATCCTATGGGGTTGGGATCAATTTTTATACATAATCATTAGATATAGAGATACTGTCAATATTACACTCTAGTGTGTGAGGGAAAATAGCATTCAAAAGCATATTGTATTTATGAAACCTTTACATTATAAACTGTGGTTTTGTATTCTCAGGGTGTATTAAGCCTAAGCTGGTGAGTGTGTAACATGGGCCCAGTGCTGCTTATGGCAGTGTACCCCGTTTCAAGACCATCAGCCAACTGAGGTTCTTCATTTGCTCACTAAATATAAACTAGCATTTAAAACTCTAAAAGATTGGGATTCTTTGGGGAAGACCATAAATTTCATGTAGAAATGGAAATAAAAAAAATGCATTTTAAAGCTGGTACAAAATAGAAATCATAACAAAGAAGGGTACCTGGCTGGTAGGGTAGATACATCCTACTTCTTAGTCTTTGTACTGTTGTGAGTTGTATTTGGGAAGAGATGTGATGGCCAAATGAACTGAATTCCTCAGCGTTACTCTGATTATGATGAAGATAAAGATTGAAAATGGGAAACATTCACTGCTTTTATGGGCTTGGCCTATTTCATATTTCAAGCATTTCATAAGTATCAAAGTAGAAAAGTACTGCTTTATTTACACTCATTTTTGTTTGAATGTACCTAGCAAAATAAAGGAGTTTGATGCATTAAGTAAACAACTTAGTTCAGCTGAACTTGACTGATACTCCTGTTTGGTGTTAAAGTAGTAACTTATGTAGTAGCTAATTTGAGGAGCAGGAAAGGAGAAAAAAACCCAAACCTTGCTACTTATTTTTCTTCCTTCCATAGTGAAGCTAATTTTAACTTAGTTAAGTTCTCTGGGTGACTGCCAGATGGCTTGAGATTTAAGCAGCCACAGCAAAATGTTTTAAAAGACTAATTGAACTGATCCCATAACTTTTTTTCCTTGAAAAGGAGTGTCTCAGTGTGGTGTTTATCAAGCTTTAGTAATTTTGGTGCCTCTCTTCTGAAGGTGAGGAACTATATCAAGGAACACGGACCTCGTCAGCGATCAGCAAGGGAAGGCTGGAAGAGGAGCAGCTACAGCTGTGCAAGTACCAGTGGGGTGAGCGGTGCCAGTGCCAGCAGCAGCAGTGCCAGCATGGTCAGCTCAGCGAGCAGCAGCGGGTCCAGCGTCGCCAACTCTGCCTCAAACTCCAGTGCCAACATGAGTCGAGCGCACAGTGATAGTAACTTGTCCACAAGTGCTGCAGAAAGAATCCGGGATTCAAAAGTAAAGTTTCTAATTATGTTAATCTGTACTAAGCTGTCTTAACTTGCTAAGCTTGCTTATGAGATCTTACCTGTGGTGTTTGTCCTGAAGGAACACAGTTAGTAACTGAGTTATCTAGATAAACCAATGCTGACTGTTTGCTCTGACATAATCATAGGGAATTTAGCTCTTCCCATAATTTCTCTTCTAAGAGAAAACTTGATGTTTGTAGTAGATCTTATAATTCCTTTTGTTTAGAGTGAGTGGCCTTGAATAAGGGCTTATGCATCTAACTTAAAAACACACAGTTTAAAAGAAAATGATTTAAGATTGGTGTCACTAAACTGGGCATAATTCCTGGATAGTAAAGATTCTCTTGATTGTGTTTCGTTTTTTCCCAACTAGAAGTTTCATGAGGCTTTTTGCATCTTGTTCGGTTTATTCTTCCATGTCTCATGAGCTTACTTGGTGAGGAGTGACCCACTGAAGCATGTTCCATTTAAAGTATTACTGTGGCACTTGTCCTGTCTCCATAATTTCGTTTTCAGGTGTGGAGGAGAGGAGCAGTTCTTGCTTGCTCTTCAACATGTTGGGTTTGTTAATGTAAGACCATAACATTCCCCCATCAGTAAACATTCCTCCAGTCAAAAACTCTACTATACAACATCACAGGGTAATGTTGTGCCTCATAAATCATACGTGGTAAGTGGTCTTGATACTTAAATATCAGATACAATTTTGGATGAATGTTTACACCACCTCTGATAACTCACATTAGTTATTTTTCAGAGCAGATGTTATTTTAGAGGTTAACTGATATTTGCCAGTTTTAGAGGTGTTTTCTAGTCTACAGAACAAAATCTAATGTTTTGTCTCTCCTGTATTTTGACAGAAACGTTCCAAGCAACGGAAACTACAGCAAAAGGCCTTGCGGAAGAGACAGCTGAAAGAGCAAAGGCAAGCTCGTAAGGAAAGACTGAGTGGATTATTTCTTAATGAAGAAGTGCTGTCTTTAAAAGTGACTGAGGAGGACCATGAAGGAGATGTGGATGTTTTAATGTGACAGGGGTGAATTTATCAGTGTTCTTTCTAAGCCTTAAATGTATTATCCTTATTGTTTACATATATTTCTTGACCAAATTTTGATTAGTGTTAACAATATAAACCAGATCTTTTCTCAAGTGTAATTTTGCTAAGAAGGTCTAAGTATTGAGTAACTTCAGCTTTTTGAGACTAATTTTGCAACAAAGAACTCAGAAACTTAACTGTCTTCTGAAAAGCTGCTGAGTAGATAAAATTTTAAGGAAATTTGAACTTGGCTATTACACTAACTTAACTTGCAAGATGTAAGTCTAGGGGTGCTTTTGGATGACACAAAGCATGCATTACTGTGCTTCAGCTTCTTTGTTTTTTTCCAACTTAGAGTTAGTATTACACTTGACTTGTTCTGTCTTCCTTTCCTGTTTATTAGGAAGATTGTTTAGCATGAGGAAAAATCTTTCTATTCTATGGGACTTTCTTCAGTCTTGCTCTTGAATTGTATAAAATGAAAGTACTGCCATAAATTCTTTTCTAAAGTTGTGATTATACTCAAACTACACAGAAAACAAGAAGCAGGACCTCTAATACAGGGAATCTGTAATATAGTTCTTAGGAAGCAACGAGAGTAAAAAAACCCCAACAATTGCAAGGTTAGTCTTCAGAAGCTGCTCAATATCTTATGATTGTTACATCCCTAGCATTTCTATGAAAAGATTCCAATAAAAACATCTTTATGCATTGAAAGTACACTAATTGCAATTAAGTTGTCTAGGACACTACTTAGAGTAGTTAAGAACTCTACTGGAAGCAGAAGTGCAAACAAGTGACACACAGCGTCAGTGGTTTTCTTCCCCAGAGGTGTATCTAAATAAATTCATGTTGGTGGCAGGAGAACTTAAATTAATGCAGCTGTGCTTTTCAATTGTATGTTTAGCTGAGAATGTCTTCTGTGTGGGGTGTTACACCACGACGTATTGGAATTTCCTTTTGTTGTCTATCAGGTTTTGAAATTTCTCTTGGTAAGAAAACGAGGTAAAATTGTGGCTTTCGGATAGGGAAGTAAAAGTAGTTTTAACCCGTTTCCCAATTCTGACTATCTTTAAGGTCACTTTTGTCTTTATTTTGTAGCTACTTCTTACAGAAGTCCTTCCCCCCTGCTGAGATAAAGATGATACTTCTAAATTTTAGTGTGAAACTTAAAAGATTATGAAGGTATATTTGAATTCCGAGTTTAGTAAATAATTTTTTATTATCTTGATGCTTTATTACTTTCATTTTGCTCTTGAATTAAGGAGTTTGACAGTTTAGTGTGGCCACAGGTGTCTGTAATTGCAGGATATAGCCCAGTCTTGCAGAATTGCATGGTCAACTTCAGGACTGCTGACATGAATTTTGTGTGTCCTGCACAGACTTGTTAGCCCTGACAAGTTAAGTATTTTTCTTTCAGAAGTGGCACTAGAAATAAACGACGAGTAAAATATCTGAACAATGGCCTCTGAAAGGGTCCATAGTCAAACTTGTATGAATGACTTTATTCACTCTTACTGCTGCTGTGCAACAGGTACCAGGCTCGTCCACTGACTGACTAAAATCCGTGTAATGTCATTTTAAGCTCAGGTGTTGGCTCTCCCATATGGCCAGTTATTTGGCCACTAACCACAGCTGTCTGTTACCTGTCAGTATTTCCTTGTACTGCTCTATAGCTGGTTGATGCCTCCCTCCTGTATAAACAATACTGAAAACTTGACAGTATACACTTCACTGAGAATTTGGATTTACTTAAATCTTGTATGGAAGACAAAATTTAATTGCTGTCAATTTGGATAATTTCATGGTGCAGTTGTTAAACTCTTGCATGGTAATGGATGAATTCATCATGAAATTTTTCTCCATGTGTACACTGTCACAGTTCAGCACAACTTTATTTTCTGCAGTGACTTTCAAATGTGATGGATTTTTTTTTAATCAAAATGCACACAATACTGTAGAGGATTGAAACTGAAGCGAAGTGTAAGAAAGGCTCAATATCTCAGTGTGGTGGAGCATGAAAGTATGTAACTTTATTCTGTTTCAGCAGTTCTTCAGAGTTTAAAATGCCTCAGGTTTTGCTGAGAGAAGACCCCATCACTTTGATGAGGTACAGTTCATTTTGGTCACCTGTGTACTAGTTTCCAGAGACCACAAAATGAAGGAGGATGGTATTTCCATCTTGATCTTAGTGTGAGCATGTAATTATAAATTAATCCAAGTGATTAGATGGGTCCAGTTTCTCACCTGTTACATTGGATGAAAAGGTCCTGAGTCCCACAATAGCTGATTGTGGTGTGTTGTCTCCAGCAGGTGCTTCAGTCACTTTTGTGACAGTTAAAATGATAGAAGAGGGTGAATTTTCAGGGATTCCATGGTAGTAATTTGTAGCCCTGTAATTTCATAGACCCAGGATGCTTATAACATAAGAATACAAAACTCTGAATGTTCTGGTAAGAATGCAGAATAACATCGTTCTTGCCTGAATGTTTTTTGCCAAGTACTCAGAGATACAATGTTATCTTTGATCTCAGAGAGTCAGGCCTGAAGTAGCTGTGGGATTCAGGAGTTCTCACGTACT
This sequence comes from Myrmophylax atrothorax, assembly GCA_026770055.1. Lineage (NCBI taxonomy): Eukaryota > Metazoa > Chordata > Aves > Passeriformes > Thamnophilidae > Myrmophylax > Myrmophylax atrothorax. The sequence goes on along the minus strand of JAOXXN010000025.1, from coordinate 9,155,945 downwards.
TGTTCACATTAGGGGTTTTTTTCCATTTTGTTTTCTCATCCTCCATAGTTCTAGTGACATGCTTAGTTTGCAGTGGAGGAGGTTTATTGTCAGGATCATGTCTTTCCCTGCAGTGTGCTCTATGCTTACCCAGGAAGACCCCATTCCTGGAGGTATTTAAAATACACATAAATGTGGCTCTTACAGGCATGGTTTAGTGGTGGACTTGGCATGTTAGATTTAAGGGTGGAGTTGATGATCTTAAAAGGTCTTTTCCAATCTAAATGATTCTGTGAATTTGTGTTAAATACTTTTGGCATTAGTCAAACAGTTGAAATTTTAGTTAAACCTGGTCTTGCTGATTTAAGTGTTGGCCGTTGTGGCTACAGCTGTAGATTACTGAGTTCAGATGAAGAAGAGTAACAGACTGACAAAATAATGCATTCTTATTAGTGTTGTGGTTTTTTAATCACATCTCTGCTTTTTATTCACAGAGTTAAAACGTCAAGCTTAAAAACAACATAGAGACACACAGGAAAAAGCTCACAGTTCCATGGTTCCATGGTACTGAAGCTGAGTATGTAGGAGCTTTGTACCCACTGCAATATGAATGTAATTAATTTACACTCTGTAAAGGTAATGGTTTGCTGCCATGGTAACTTTTTCTCTAAAAAGACTTAGAAGGAGCACTGGAAGTCTGATTGCAATAAGACTGTAAACAACGGAGGACATTCTTCTCTAATATGATTTTAAATATGAGGAAAAAAGCTGCCTGACAAACCCAGCTGATTTCTGTGTGTGTATCCAATGTCATCCTTTGCCTCTGTTAAGACATCTGTTTAAGATACCTATTTTTCTCTGTGTGGGAAACTGATATAAAGGTGGTTACACTATGCTCAGTATGAGGTGCTTACTAGAAACAGCAAGAAAAGTCTTTGAAAGACTTTCTTGGGCTTAAAATTTTAGTTCTCATGTTGTGGTTTGAAACCTGTGAAGATCATTCTCTGGGGAAAGTACAAACAAACTAACCTGCTTGAACTTACATGCATTTACATCAGAATGCATATACAATATAGAATCATATAAAAATGGCAATATTTACTGTTCATCTATGCTGACTGGCCTGAAGCCATTTCTTTCCTCCTGACATTCTTTGAACTTTGAAATCAGCTGATGCATTGGTCTATAAATAGTAATAAACCTGACTGGTTGGGAGCTCTTAAAATTTATTCTTATAAGCCACATTTTCATGGCAAATGTTAGGTTTATTGATTTAATGTTCTTAAGCTTACTGATCTTGCAGTTCTTGGGCATAGAAAAGCCAACATGCGGTTGTCCATTTAAGGATTGCAAAGATAGTTTATTAATGTATCAATGTATTCAGAGTTTGTCTGTTTTGCCTATTGGCTCTGAATCATACTTGCATTCTCTCTCATCTGGCTAACTTTAAACATTTCCAAATAGCAAATAAATTCTTCAGTGTAAAAGAAATAATTGTAATATTGAAGCCTTGAATATAGTTCATAACCAAAGCAAGGGGAAAGTGGGGGGGTTGAATTTTTTTTTCTTTTTGCGGCGAGAGGTAAGGGTATAGATTAGAGTATATGGTATTGCTTAAATTGAGGGATTTTTTTCCCAGATTCTCTGCTAATTGTATTGCTAAAATGCACTTTTGTATAGAAAACTGTTCTCTGTACATTCTGTATCTACTTTACACAGTGTTTATAGAGATTTTTCTGAAGTTGTGAAGGATTTACTGAAAGCTCTGATGCTGTTGGCTTCAAGTTTTCATTGTATTTGAAAACAGTTATGTGCATATTAAAGTACAGGTTGGAATTAAAATTTATGACATATAGCAACGATGTTCTGATGAAACTATGTGGTATCTTCTTCAGAACAGGGGGATCCATATACAGGGCCTGCAGAGTCACTGTTCAGGCAGAAAGTGCAAATAAAGTGGGACATCTTAGTGGTTCTTGGTGGCAGAAAGCAAATTGGTCCCTCCTTAACTAGAAGCATTTGTTATCCACAAAATCTGACAAGAACTGTGTCATAGGGAAACAACTCATTGTTGTGAATGGTATAAACCCAAGATCAGGTACTTAAAGCTGTCTGTGTTTGGTTTTGATTTCCATGCCGGAGGATTTTTTCTGTATGTGCTCTATCCTGTGTAGCTGTGGGGACAGACAGTCTACTCACTGTTGTTACCAGCAATGACTGAATCTGCTGCTATTGCCCTCAGTACCAGCCATCAATCCATCACCTGTCCTGGGATGTTTAAAATCCCTAATAAGACCTACAAGCTGCCAACCTTCTATGCTTTTACAGTTCACCATGCAGGCACCTGTCTGTCACTGTTGTAAATCCAGATCTCATTTTCCATGGGAGAAGTGGGTGTGTATGGGGTACCAGAAGCTGCAGTGATGGACTCCAGGACATGCAGCACCAGCAAGGACACAGTGGTGACAATGGCTTTGCACCAGTGTTTGAGTAGGCAAAAGTGAGAACACTTGCCAGGCTGTGTAATCTGTGTCCCTAAACCAAATTTGCCTTCTGCAATACTAAAGTTTCAAGTGTACTATTACAAAAACACCTTTTCCCCCTTGGAATCCAGGACAAAAATCCTGAAAACCTGAGAAGAGAGTAGCTGGCCTAGGGATGTATTCCTCAATGTTCAGAAAGTCTCCTGCAGCATCTCAGGAATCTAAACTGCCTCTTTCATCCCAGCTAAGGCTCCCCAAATGCTTCGGGGCCTTGATTCTCATCAAACACTGACAGAAGTTAAAATTGACCAAGTGTTACTATCCCAGTTTTTGTAGATGTCAGGGGATGGAGAAGGACAGATGAGGGGTGAAATGCTGTATATCGCAGAAAGTCTTATCAAACTGTGAGAGATCTTGGATTGTTGTGGGCAGAACTGCAGAAACTGTTGCTTCTGTGGTTCTTTGCCATCAGGTGAGCAGCCTGCTGGTGTATTTTGGCTGTTTCACACAAAGGTGAGTGACAGTGCAGAGTGTTTTGTAGAAAAAACCAAATGTTTCCAAGGACCTTGACCATCTTTGATGGGTTCTTGTTGTAAGGACTTCCTGCTCCCTGGTTGGCACCTGGAAGCTGCAGGGAAGCTGATGCTTATGCTTTCTGAATCACAGGAACTTTCCCAGCAGTTCCTTATGCTGCAGTTCATTACCAAGGTACCAGCTGCACAGGTGAGTTGTACATCCTGGCAAACAGCTCCCTGTCTGTCACTGAGGTCGTGTGGGCATAACCAAACACAGCATGTTATGGACCTCTTGTTAGCCCTCCTTAAACATGTCTTCATTATCTCTGAAGTGTATCCAGTTCCACTGCATTGAGAAAGTCTCAATGGCCAAAGACTATATAGGCATAAGTTGGATGAAGATTTCCACACTGACAAAACAAGTGGATAAACTTCCTTCACTAAAGTGACAGGGAAAGGTGTCATTGGCTATGGCCTTGCTGTCCTCAGTCCACTCTTAGTATACCGTCCTGAACTGTGTACTTGATCGAAACATTTTCCAGTATAGAACTAAGGAGAATTTGGTTTCCTGAGATCCTTTGTATGTGCTCCTAAGGATCCGACGTCCTACTGGATAGAAAACATTTTTTTGCCTCCTTCCAGAACATTCATCCCTTGTAAATATTTTCTCTGGTGCTGAAATTGAATTTAAATCCAAATCCATATTTCTGATCTGAGGCCTTATTCTCTTTTCTATAAGCTGCAGTGATTTAAGTTGGATATCAGAAAAAAATTCTTTCCAGAGAGAGTAATCAGACATTGGAATGGCCTGCCCAGAGAGGGGGTGGATTCACCATCCCTGGAGATTTCTAAACACAGATTGGCCGTGGCACTGAGTGCCATGATCTAGTAAATGGACTAGAGTTGGCCCAAGGGTTGGACTCGATGATTTTGGAGGTATTTTCCAACCCAATCAATTCTATGATTCTATGTATCCAGTTATCAGTGCTGATTCAGAAGGATTTACCACTATTAGGTGGTAAAAAATCCTTAAAATTAATAACAAAAGAAAGGAAAGATTGATTTTTTAAAAGTTACCCATCTTTCAAGTAATACTATCCCTCTCTGCACATAGAAAAAGAGGCCTGAAACATTCTTTTTTTCGTTTATCTGTTGTTACTTTCATCTGAGCTTCTTCAACACATTTTTGACTCTCTTACTTTCCATGCAGTAACACTTCCCATCTTTCTAGAACTCTATATTCAAATGAACAGAATGTTATAAAACTCATTTATAGCACACAGCAAAATAGCTCCCTTACAGAGGAGGGAAACTATTCTACAGGAAGCTAAAGGAAATATTAAATTGCACAAATACTTATTCAAAAGTAGGAAATGCTACCAAAACCTGGCCATGCAAACCCAATACACCTTCAATGGGTAACAATAAGTACACCAGAGAAGAAGAACATAGAACATACGCAGAGGGCTGTTTTCCATCTCTTCCTGAAAATATAACACCACCATTTAAAGACATTTGGAGGCTGGTGTTGTTTTTTTTCAGGCACTTTAAGATGGATTTAACTGTCTCATGATTCAAATTGCTTGCACTGTGCCCCACCAGCATTAGTGATTGTTGGAAGAGCTGTGCAACAATTTTGCAAGGCACAGAAAAGATCATTCTGGACACTTCTAGCTCAGAAACAGCAATGCAATTATTATACCCTGGAAAGTGGATTCCCTTTGAGAGCTGACCTGTCACAAACCAAAGCAGAAAATATTAAATTATTTCCTAACTAACCCCTTCACTCTGGATATTCATGAACACTGAATGCACTATAGGATAGTATTCTCTTTGCCAAGGCTCTAGTTCTGCTGCTTATAGACATTTAATCAGTGTCCTAGCTGCCGAGAGCCTATCCAGTTATGTCTGGCATTCCAGACTGCTCCTTAAGTAGTAAAGCAAACTGCTCCTGTGCTGCAAATGAAAGAAGGATAGGAATGCAAGGGCTGGACAAGACATACTCCAAAAAAAACCCCCTGGTAATGTTGATGAAGAACCTTGAGTTTTAAAGAGAGATTTTGACATCCACAACCCACACTATACCATGTGCCATCTACATAGTCATTGTGGAAAACCCATCTGAGTGTGAACTTTTTCAGCAAGCCTTCTAAATCAACACACAGTTCCCATGGCATAGCTCCATGTTCCTACCTGGAAGTGTTCAAGGCCAGGTTGCCTGAGGCCTTCAGCAGCCTGGTCTAGTGAAAGATGCCCCTGGCCCATGGCAGGGGGGTCAGAACTAGAAGGTATTTAAGGTCCTTTCCAACCCAAACGATTCTGTAGTTGCATGAAATGTGTGTATGCTCAGAATGAATGCCACATTAGATCCTGATGGTCAGACAGGCAGGCAGAGTCGCACTCAGAGCACATTAGTAGAGCTATGGGTCTGTCCAACCACATGGAATGAAAATGCAAGTGGTGAGTCCTGATGTTTGTGCAGGGGCAGCTGAACAGAAATTCAGAGTTAGGCACCAGAGAGTTGGAATTATGGCTTAAATCCATTTGGGGATTTAAGTGTTACTAAGGTGCTTTAGTGCTTGGGCTGAAATTCAAGCACTAAAGAGTATTTTTAAGTATGGATAAGCATATGCATTAGTAAGGGAACAGAAGTTAATACCCAGTTTCCTTTAAAATGAATTCTGTGTAAAACACTCCCTTAATGTTTTTAGGTCACCCTAGTAACATAATCAACATTACCATGGTAGCATCTTATATGGAAAGACAGATCACTCCAACCTCATGAAAAGGTAATTCTACTTCTATGACTCATGGTAATAAATCCACACTTGTGGAGTGAAATGGACAGTCACCAACCATCCTGAACTCCCAATGATGTCAGGTTAGTTGGCCATTCAGTATATGTAACTTTGGGGAAAAAAGCCCTGAGCCCACAGTACATGTCATACCTAAATTTACAACCCTCAAAAGTTCAGCCTGTTCTGAGCAATTAACACAAAATTACTGCCAGGGCTGTGATATATTAGAATAAATAACCCTTTAAAAAGATACAGATGTTAAATGTGTGTGTGCCTTGGAGAGACATGTTAAACATTTAAAAATAACCTCAGTGATTATTGGTGCATTTATATTTTATAAGATCTAGGACTGGCAGAGAACTCTGTGGTTCTTGTTCTGTACTATACCACATGTGTGATCTGGATTAAATTTCAGAGGGAGGTCTCTTTTTGTCCCTTCCAGACTTTTCCTTAGTAAGAGTGCAGCAAGCTAAATTCAGAAGCAGGGTCGGCATATGAAGCTACAAAAACTGTGTGGGTCAAATTTAGCAGTGGGACAAGCTATAATGCTTGTGTTCAAGAGAAGTCAATCATTGACTTCAGTGGTTATTCTTCAGAGTATGTAAGATGAGAATCAACTTACAGATGGTAGAAACTGTTCACATTGAGGTGCTAAGCAAAGTGACCTGCACAAATATCACATGTAGAAGTTTATAGAATGAATAGAGTATTATCTGCCTTACATAAAAAAGCAACAATATCAATGGCAGTAGCAGCCTCAGTAACAAGCATTGTGACAGTGGGTTGTAAATTTTTCCTTTCAAGCTCTCAGTTATATACATCTACTCTCCTCACCAGGTAAGCTACAGTTTTAAGCTGGTAAACAAATTCTCACTCATCCCAACAGTGTCACAAAAACTGTTCTGGTAGAGAAAGCTGAAGGCTAAGAGGGAAATAAAGCATTTCTTTTGTATTCTGTCTTTCTGGATAAGCAGGACTTGGAAGTGTTGTAGTAAAGGGTAAGAGAAGTGAGAAAACTAGTTTGTCCTCTCTGGCTTTTTTTTCAGTCCTAGCCTCCTCATACCCTCCTCTCCTACTCTGGGCCCTGCCTGCCTACTCAAAACACAAATCACCAGCACATCTATCAAGCAATTCTCTTTCCTGCAGCTCCCAAGACTCCCAGCTCAACCCAGTGTGTAACCAGTTTGTTCAAACTCAGCCACATTTCCCAGTGGTGCTGCCCTCAGCATGTGCTCCTCAGCTTCTGCAGAGAGTCCAAGTGCATCCCTAACAGCAGTTATTCCCAAAGACCTAATGACCTGCCTGTAGTGACATGGATAATTAACAAAAGTTTAAGATTTAATGGTTTTCTCCAAATATATGGGTTATCTTCCCTCACTTCTTCCTCTTAAGCATCTCCAGAACACTTGTTTCATATGCTTGCTGAGTGCTGAATTAGCTCCAGTTACTGCTTTTTATCACATACTTCTTTTTTAGGAATAATTTACACACACTAAGAAACTTACACCATGATATAAGTCACTGGTAAACTTGTCTCAGTCTGCATTGTAATAAACACTGCTTAGAAACCACACATAAATTTCTGGCTTTCTTATGCCACCAAACAGCAGACAAATACAAAGTAATGGACCATTCTTTGAAGTGCTGGAATCCTGTCTAGGAAAAAACAGATATGGTACAAAGAATTGTTTCAATTCCCAGTTTATGAGTGGAGACCAGGGAGGTTGGTTAGAAGGTGGTTTTCCCATTTTAAATGGATGGGAAGCCCAGCCCCTGAAACCTGCTGGGAGACCTATAGTGTTCCACATGTTCTCATTCAGAGAAACATTTCATTACTAAGAGTGAAAACTGTTTTATTTTTAAATAGAAAAAAAAATCCCTTGGAAAAAAGAGCTAATGAGCAAAAGAGTCTGTTTCAAACTTCTGTTACTGAAGACCCTATTGCTATTGTTTTACAACACCAGTTTTAGCTTTCAGTAGACTCTAACCACTACATAACTGTTCCCACTGGACATGGGTAAACAAATCTGTAATACAAGGCTTTGCAAGGAGCAAGCAGCCCATTAAGCTAAAGTTCAGCTTCTTAAGCCTTGGACCAGACAGAAAGCTTCCTATTACCTCATCTTTCATCAATCTGTTAAGAAACAAATCAAAGCAAAGTTATGCCCTTCAGTCTTTCAAACAAATTCTGACCAATCTGGACTGTCATTGGAGCATCCCTGGTTTAGTTCATCTCCTAGAGGAAGGTGTAATTTTCTTGCCAATACATTTCAGAAACTTTCTCTTGACTGTAAGTTTTTAAATGGTTACACACAGCTACAGAGCCAAAAATCATAGATTTTGGTCATTCATGGTATCATGTTTTGGGTTGGAAGGGACCTTAGAGACCATCTGGTTCCAACCCCCATACCCTGGACAGGGATACCTTCCACTAGACCAGGTTGTATCCAATCTGACCTTGAACACTTCTAGGGATGGGGTATCCACCATTTCTCTGGGCAATCTGTCCCAGTGTTTCACCACACTCACTCTAAAGAATTTCTTCCTAATATCTAATCTAATCCTATCTCCTTTCATAGAATCATAGAATCAAGGTTGTAAGAGACCTTCAAGATGATCCATTCCAACTGTCCACCCAGCACTATCACTGTAACTCCTAAACAACTAAACTATATCACTGAGTGCCAGATTCAGACGCCTCTTGAACACCTCCACGGATGGTGACTCCACCACCTCCCTGGGCAACCTATTCCAATGCCTGACCACCCTAACAGGGAATTTTTCCCTCCCTAGTATCTAATCTGAATCTCCCCTTCCTCAGTTTAAGGCCATTTGCTCCTTGTCCTCTCACTGTAGGCATGGCAGAATTTAGCAGCACCCCTCTCACTACAACCTCACTTCAGGTATCTGTAGAGAGCAATGAGGTTCTCCCAGAGCCTCCTCTTCTCTAGACTAAACAAACCAAGTTCTCTCAGCTGTTCCTCATAAGACATGATTTTTAGACCCTCATGGGCCTTGTTGCCCTTCTCTGTACACACCCAGCACTTCAATGACATTTTTGAAATGTGTGGCCCAAAACTGAACACAGTACTCAAGTTTAAAGCCCCTTGTTCTATCATTACCTGCCCTTGTACAAAGTCCTTCTCCAGCTTTCTTGTAGTCCCCGTTATGTGCTGGAATGTGTGATAAGGTCTCTCTAGAACCCTTTTTTCTCCGTGCTGAGCAAACCTCAACTCTTAGCCTGTCTTCGTAGGAGAAGTGCTCCAACCCTCTGACCATCTTCGTGACTTCCTCTGGACTCACCCCAATAGGTCCATATCCTTCTTATGCTGGGCACCACAGACCTGAATGTAGCACTCCATGTCTCACAAGAGCAGAGTATAGGGGGACAATCACCTCTTTCAACCCACCGACCGTGCTGGTTTTGATGCAGCCCAACAAAGAGTTGGCTTTCTGGGCTGAAAATGCACGTTGCTGGATCATGTTGAGATTCTTGTCCACCAGCGCCCCCAAATTTTTCTCCTCAGGGCTGCTCTCAATCCATTCATCCCCCACATCCTGTATTGGTGCTTGGGATTGCCCTGACCCAGGGACAGAGCCTTGCATTTGGCTTTGTTGAACTCCCTGAGGTTTGCATGGGCCCAGCTCTTGAGCCTGTCAAGGTCCCTCTGGGTGACATCCCTTCCCTCCAGCATGTCAACTGCACCACACAGCTTGTCATCAGCAAACTTGCTGAGGGTACACTCCACCCTACTGTCCATGTTGCTGACAAAGGTATTAAGCAGCACCAGTTCCCATAGTGATCCCTGAGGAGTGCCACTCGTCTCCACTTGGACATCAAGCCATGGATAGCTGTTTGAGTGCAAACCTCCAGGCACTTCCTTATCCACTGAGTGATGCATTCATAAAATCTGTGTCTTTCCAATTTAGTGAAAAGGATGTCATGTGGGACAGCACCAAATGCCTTCCACAAGTCCAGGTAGATGACATCAGCTGCTCTTTCCTTATCCATCACTACTGTAATCCCACTGTACAATGCTACCAAATTTGCCAGGCACAATTTGCCCTTAGTGAAGCCTTAGCTGACTATGGCAAATCACCTTATTTTCCACATGCTTTAGCACAGTTTCCAGGAGGATCTGCTCCATGATCTTGTCAGGCACAGAGGTCACACTGACTGGTCTGTAGTTCCCTGGGTCTTGACTTTTTTACCTTTCTTTCAATGGGGGTTATGTTTCCCCTCTTCTAGTCAGTGGGAACTTCACTGGACTGCCATGACTTCTCAGGTATAAGCCACTTCCTTCTCCATTTCCTTTAGAATGTGCAGATGCATCTCATCAGGTCCCATGGACTTGTGTGCCTTTGGGTTCCTTAGATGGTCTTGAACCTGAACTTCTCCTCCAAGAGGCAGTCCTTCATTTTCCCAGTCCCTAAAAATCTGAAATGATTTTCCATGAAAATCTCAGAAGCAGACATTTCTTCATAAAGAGAGGCAAGAGGATTCTCTTTGACTCTACTATCATGAATCTCCATTTACTTAATAGAGCAAACCATAGAACATTATTTTACCAGAGTAAAAACCAAGACATTTATTTGATTGCAAACATTCCCTGCAGAGACATGTCAGAAATACTTATTAGATTGAATGACTCAAGAAACTGAAGTTTGGCTCTGGAGTTTATATCCTACAATCCTGAGCTGGTAAAGATGGGGAATTGTGCCAAAACCCTATGAAACTATTTAAGGCAGAAGAAACTATATTCATCTGCTTTTTAAATAGGAACAGACCTAAACAGCAACATCATCTGCAGACAAAAACATAAGGGGAAGACACAAAAAGAGAAAAATTATTTCACACCTCCCTCAGAAATTAAGATTCCCAGAAGATGATTCTGAAAGATTTCCCTGAAGTACCCTCACTTCTGATAAATCATATGTCATAATACACAGTCCGTGGATGAAGACAGTTTCTTGCATCTCTCCTGACTTCTTTAAGGAAAACAGTCACCATACACAGGAATGAAGATAATGAAAGAAAGCACTAGGGTCTGTGGACAATTAGAGGGAAAGAACATAATCTGGAATTATTTCTTTTCATAGGCAACATGATTTATGAAGGTTTCTACCCGCAGTAAGACAGATTTCAGCACAAATGAAACTGATGCCTGATTTCAAGAAATAAAACAAAGACAAAATTCAATGCTTGCAATCTAGTCTTCTACTAGTCCTCCAACAGATCGCTTGCTTCTTGTACTTAATTTGATCGCTCAAACCCAGAAAAACCCAGTTCATACAGAGACCTTTTAACTCGCACGTATGCATTGCAATTCCACTGCTTCAACACAAATAGTGAGCGTGCTATGAGTAGCACAACACTGAATCACAAAGCTGTGGGCTATTTCATTTCTAGTAAGGATAGTGAGAAATAAGATAGAGCCCAAATGTAGGGTTTCTATTCACAGTCTCCTTCTATGAAATGTGGTATTTCCAGTATGTGTTTCTCAATCAAACCATCGCCAGATCAGCTCGTGTGAACAGCTCAAAGACAGTAACCAGATACTTGATGGCTGCATAGTAGACAACACCAAGAAGAAGTGAAACAAGCTTTCAAGTGCACTTTACTCACAGCAGCTCCATTACTTCTCCCCCACTGACTAAAGATAGGACAGCACATTAACACTCAATATCCAAGTGTAACTAGCCTTTCCATTTCCTCTCCTATCCTCCAAACAACAAGCATGATTCTTTGAAACATTACGTGTTTCGCTTCTTAGATTAACTCAGCACTGTGTCAGCAAATGACAAGCACAAGTGCTGGCACCAAAAAGATGCAGTTATTATGCGTGTCTTGTGCTAGACCTCTACATATTTCTGGCGTTAAAATATAAGTCTGTCTTGCACCATTTGAGTGCAATTCTAGTATTTTAGTTAATTTGAAACAGCATTGCATGAAGTGCGCTGTACAGAGTTTGGCTCTTTAACGGCAAGCCAACATTAAACAGATATTCAGTCTAGCCACACCAAGGCTGATGGAATTTCTATTGGAATCAGGATTATTCTCTTGTAACAGTGCTGGTTTTGGCTGCTTGCAGCAGGCTGGGCAGAATCATCAGAAACAGATCATTAAAGCTCAACATGTTCCCAAAAGTCAGACTGAGATGGGTAGGCTGGAAAGTGGTTTATACACTTTCTATTTTTACCCTGTATAAAAACTTGGTTACTTTGGCCCAAATCCCACAGCAGGTTGCCTTACAGCAGCTCAAGAACATACCAACCCCCCTTGTTGTCAGGGAGAACCTCTGCTGGCAGGTCAGGGTGGGCTGGCCTGCAGGGCCGGCTCTGACCTGAGCTTTCCCTTGGTGCTTCACCAGAAGAGGGGCCTGGATCACAGAATCACAGAATGGCTTAGGCTGGAAGGGACCTTAAAGACCATCTAATTCCAACTCCCCTGCCATGGACAAGAAGGGACATTTTCCACTAGCCCAGGTTGCTCAAAGCCCTGTCCAACCTAGCCTTGAACACTTCCAGGGATGGGGCATCCACAACTTCTCTGGGCAGTATGTGCCAGTGCCTCACCATCCACACAGTAAAGAACTTCCTCCTAAAATCCAAAATAAACCTGCTCTCTTAGTCTGAATCCATTCCCCCTTTTCTGTCATTACATGCTCTTGTAAAAAGCCTCTCCATCTTTCACAGAGTTTCCCTTCAAGTACCAAAAGGTAGGTCACCCCTAAGCAGTCTCTTTTCCAGGCTGAACAAACTCAATTCTCTCAGACTTTTCTCGTAGGAGAGATGCTCTGTCCTTCTAATAAACTTGATGGCCGCCTCTGGACTCGTTCCAACAGGTCCACGTCCTTCCTGTGCTGAAGAATCCAGAGCTGGACGCAACACTCCAGGTGGGGTCTCACCAGAGCGGAGGAGAGGGACGGAATCGCCTGCCTCGCCCTGCTGGCCCCGCTGCTT
>JAOXXN010000025.1:9120370-9143107 GCA_026770055.1 Myrmophylax atrothorax | reverse complement strand
ACTGGAGTTGGACCAAGGGTTGGACTTGGTGATCTCGGAGGTCTTTTCCAACCCAATTGATTCTATGATTCTATGATTTACACCTGGCAGCATCACGGGTGTAAAAGCTTGTTTCTGATAGCATAGAACACATTCCTGAGGCTTAAGCTTGATAGCTCATCGTGGCCATAGAGTCTTTCTAATCCTTCAGTGGAAGTACCTGCTGTATTGCTACGAAGTTTCTCAAATGAGGAAGATGTTTTGTAGCTGATACTGGAGTTTGACACCGATCTGCTGATTCTCACGGCAGGTGCCTTGCCCTGTCTGTTGTCACCAGAGGGAGCACTGTGGTCATTTACTGGCAGGTTACACTACAGCTGCCAGCGTTCTTTGCTGCAAACACTTTTCTATATTGTTATGTCCTGTTAAAAAGATATTAAGGGAATTGCTGCTTCTTTTATGCTGTTTTTGAGGCAGGAATCTGTCTGTTAAGGGTCAGTTTAATGATATTAACATTTCCAGTGAGTAAGGGAAAAGTTGGCCTTTTCTGTTTGTGGTGACTGCTAGTTCCTGCCTGATCCTGCTGAATGCAGATGAAAGGTGGAAGCATAAACTCCTGTTTACTGTTAACTTTTGAATGCACTGTGCTGCTGCTTTACATTTCCTGGTCTCTGTTTTGAATTCAACCTTCCTCAATGGGAGCTGATAATTTTGCACTTGAATATATTAGGTGGTGATAGAAAACAAGCAGTCAGCTTGTTAATGTGCTGAGTCTTGTAATGTCAATGGTTGTCTGTCCCTGGGAGGCAGGGGAGAAAAGATGTGGCTTGACTATCTATTTTTTTGAATAATAACCTCTGAATTGTGCTTCCTTTGGAGCAAAGGAAAGTACTGCTTGAAAGGAAGCTTTCTGTTGTGTGTTTTTTCCTCTGTGGTCTGACAATTGTTGCTGTGGTGCCAAGTTCAAAACTGCACTATAACATCTGTATAGATGCCTCTGTAACGTGGCATCTGTGAAGGCACAATTCCTACTCATATTCTCTCAAGTAGCAGCTTCTAAAGGCATTAAATGTAGGATATCTCCCCTAGGGAAAACGTGTGCCCAAATAATCTTGAAAGGAGGGAATAAAGTTTAAAATCATCACATGTAAAGAGCTTTAAAATGTGGCAGATAGCTGTTTATGTGTACATAGCTCCTGTTTGTCACCTGCTTCCTGTCTGTACTTCCTGAAGACAATAAGTTGTGGGTACAACGTGGCAGTTCATCATAGGAGTTGCTGAAAACATATTTTTAATTCATTATAGATCATCCTAGTTATTTAGGTAATTCTCATTTCATGGAATTTGTTTCCTTAGTTCATTAAAAGGCAGCTGATTTAGTCCTTGCTGTCTTTGTTCACTGTAGAAATAAACAGATTAGTCACAGAATTCTGTTTTACCTTCTATTGTACTTAGTAGGAGCAAAGGAAGAGCTGAGACAGTTTATTTTGATATCTGGTCAATTTTCATCTTCTTCCAGACAGTTTAGTTCATTTTGTGGGTTTGATGTCTCCTGCATTCAAGAGGTATCTAAAGATGAAATGCATCAATTAGAATCTTGAGGAGCATTGGAAGTATGTAAGAACTGTGAATGATGGGTGTATGCTTTGAGCAGTAAATGCTCCACATGCAGGACAGGTTTGTGTGTGTCCAGAGATCTTGTACTCGACCTTTTCCTGAAGCCAGAGCACAGCGGTGCATTCACTGCCTGGCTGGTACTTTCTGGTAGGAGCAGTGTGAGCTGCTTAGCAGTTACTACAGATTATCTTGGCTAAGGACCTCACAAGTCTTGGGTGGTTCTACTTGGCAAGTCCTCTCTGCTCTTCTAGAACATAGACCAGCTTGGGGACCTCTCCACCCCATCCCTTTGTTACTGCTGAACAGAGCAAAAACATTGTGTGTTAGGAGAGTCTAAAAACTTGTGGTTATGGTGCTATGTGACTTTCATCACAGTCACAAGAATATTTATTATATTCAACTAGTGACTCCCTTCTGAAAGCGTAAGTGAACACTAAAGTTGGCCAAGTGTCATGTATTTATTTCATGTTCTTCAAATCATGTTTGATATTTAGCCAGCTCTGCCTTGGAATAGTCCCTTTCTGGTAGTACAGGGATCCAGGCCTATCCTGTCTGGGACTGGTATAATCTTTTACCCTTTGTAGGTTAGAAATGATCACTCCAGAAACAATCATATTGACAGATTAGGTAGGCAGATAAAAAAGTGTATGAGTCTATGTGAGTATTTAATTTCATTAAATTCAAAGTGAGGAGAAAAACACTATGGTGCTAGGAAGCCTTTCTGAAGTTTGAAAGAATTTCTGCTTAATTTTTAAATATGGTGAATTCATTTACCAAATAGAAAGTATTCACAATGTGTATTTGACTTATAAACATGTTGCTCCACCAATCCATGCACTTCCTCCTGAAACAATTTGGATAATAAAACTGTTTGTCGAAGTTACAAATGTTAGCCAAGCAAAAATGAAGCAGTCTAAAGTCGTAGCACAAACCCATTTGTGGACTGATAAACCCATTTGCAGACTGATAAAATGAGTGCAATTTATAGTCGAGATACCTTATTGGCATATGTATTAAAGTTCAGGGATATGTCTATTTTTCTTAGTATTGCATTAGCTGTAATTTCTATGTAATGCTTCAATTCATTTATATATTTGCACAACAGACTATCAGATAAAAAAGTGCCAAAATGTGTATAAGGAGGTCATCACTTTAGCTTAATTGCACACAAATTTCCTGCAGACTCTGATGCTTAAGACCAATAACGAGACTGCTACAGCTAGAATAAACGCATTAGCCTATAAATTTAGAGCTTCTACCTGCTTTGCAAAGGGAGAATCATCTCTAAATGAGCCTAGTAACATTGATTTGTGATTAATCATTTTACTTGGTGACTCATCTATGATCACAGTACAACAAAAATGTCATGTTTGCTTAGTGGCATTAGCACCATTTATCATCTCAGCATTCGGAGAATTGCCTTGTTGTCAATGTGGGACTGGGAATACAGCCGAGCACTGCTGTTGTTAAAGGACTTCTGATGTCAGTTTACCTAAAGTAGAGCATAAAAAGAAAGAAAAAATATTTAATAACTGTTCCCTTCTTTGAAATTTAATTATTCCACTTCATCAGGCCAAACCATTTGCAGTAATGATCTTGCATCTGTAAAACAAATTTAATTTAACTTTGAAAATTGACATTATTCAAGTTGCCTCTGAATTTTTTTTTTTAAGGCCATCCCTGCAAGTTAACTGCTTTTGAGACAATTTTGCTTTTCTTGTTGCAGAGTAAAGCCAACCCTCACTCATTACAAGAATGCTTGGCCTTGTCAGGGCCCATGGACTTGAGGATGTCAAGTTTGCATAGGTGTTCTCTAACCCAGTCTTGACCAAGGGCAAGACCTCCCAACATTCCTTTACCCTAGTTTCCTGGGTCAGAGATTCCTGAGGGTTGATCTTATCAGTGAAGGCTGAAGGTGATAAAATGATTCATGTTTAGTGTCAGATCTGAGAAAGAGAAAAAACAACCCAACAACCCTCAGAAGAAACTTTGGTTTAAAGAGCAAAATGTACAACCAGGAGGTTTGGTGAAGATGAAGAATTCCCACCTGCCCTGTATTGCCTGCTCAGTGTCTTAAAAAGTCTGAGTTAAATCTCTGCACTTGGAATTTACTTGGAAAAAAAAATAGCAATACTTGCATGTATGCATAAATGTTGCTGGCCTCTGGTTCTACTTTTAGAGGTGTGTGTTCAGGGTTTCTCGTGACTATGGAAGCCGACGGCATCTTTAAAGAGACACTGCCATTTCATAAGGGCATCGGTGAAGCTTTAATAAATACTGGATTGTATTGGACAATACATCCGGAGAAGGGCATATCCATGTGATAGAACCTGAATTTAAAAAAGATCCATGGGCTTGTTGCTGCTTCTGTGACAGTGTTGTTTTTTTCCTTCAGCTTTATGACTGAGCCTGCTGCCTCTGTGAGTTTAGTGATGATCAATGTGAACATGCTGGAACTGTTTACATGAAGTGAGCAGAATCATTCAACCTAATATTCATTTGTTTGACTAAAGCCTCTTTAGAGCCACTTGTGATCTGATGACTAACGTGGCACAAAGATGCTAATGCTCAGTGTATACATAAATCATTAACTACTTAATTTGGATTTGGAAACCTGAGGCACCAGAATGCTCCATGGAGAAGCAGTTATATTTATCTCTCTCCATCCTGAACCACCTGTCTCCAGAGACCTGGAATGCATTAGAAAAATTAATGTAATGACTGAACTAAATCGAAGTCCTCTGTTTCAGAAGAAGACAGCAATTTTTACAAGTGTGTAAGCATGGAAATCTAGGATCTGTTCTGCTGAGACAACAGAAATTAACTTGAGCAGTACTGCCAGAAAAATAAGTAAGAGTTGAGAAGAATCTGAGGGCAGGCATCATTTTTTTCTGGAATATTTTTAGAGGTGGTTTAGGAAAGAGTGTTTGTGGAAGAGAAAAAGGAGTTTTGGTCCTACAAAGTAGGATTTGATGCTTTAAAATGAGATCTTAAAGCCTCACTTCAGCATTATTTCAGCCCATTCCTGAAGGCATATTTAACTACATTTCTTTAGTGAAGTGTATTGGCACTGATGAGGGAAATCTATCTTCCAAACTGATAAGCTCACCTGTTAGATGCACATGATGTGATCCACTTCCTGCCATTCAGAGCCAGCTTCTCCTCTTCTGGTCACTCTTATCTTGTTCCTTACCCCTGGTTATTTATTAAAGAGCTGTGGCGCACAGACTAAAATATAATAAAGAATATTATTGATAATGGAGCCTAATGGAACATGTGCAAGGAACTCTGTGATCTTGTAGGACACTAAACTGCAAACTACATAAAGGGAAATTTTAAGAAAGGTTTAATTTTTAGATATAAATTGGCAGTGAGAGAGAGACATTTCATAGTGATGTCAGTGAATGAACTCCATCTTCTGAAGCTTTTGTTTATTTTGTGTTACTTAAACAGGGCTAGGTGTATGTATTTAAGTCTGCACTGAGCACCAAAGCTGCTTCTGTACCAAAGCCAGCTGATCCTATGTTAATTCCTTCAAGTCCTGGAGGTCTTCTTGCCCAGTTCTTAGAGTTCTTAGCCCAGTGCTGTGAGCGAACCTGGATCCTGACACACGCTGAGCTGAAAAGGAAGCAGGACCTTCCGACCTTCTTTACTTAATTATTTACCCATTCCTTCTTTAATACTACACTACTGCCAGATTGGACCTTTTTTTCCTTCATTCAAGTTGTTAATTTGATCCTCTTGTGTAAAAGTATGGCAGATGAGAATCTACTGATGTTGCATTTTCCAATGTTACGTCACTCTGTGTTGTTAACGATGAGTGTGACTCTTTCAGGAAGAAGTATTTTGTTTGCTATTTCACTGGTATGTTGTTTGCCTGAATGGAAAGCTCAGTCCACCAAATCTGAATATTAGACATATTTTCTATTTAGTAAAGCAGGCATTAAAAAATTATTTTGTTTTGAACATTATTTTGTTTAAACATTATTTTGTTTTAAACATTTGTTTTAAAATTTTTTTGGTTTTAAACATTATTTTGTTTTAGATGAGTGGCCTGACTCATTCTTAGAGAAGCATTACTTAAATATTTAGTGACAGCTTATCTTAAAGAGTTTGATCTATCCTAGATAAAATGTTTGCTTTATCTTTAAGTATATAGCATATAAATGCTTCTCCTTTAGATCTTTATGGTAATACAAACTTGGAAAAGTGATATGCAAAAAAAAAACGTGCTAGAGAGCATACAGGAATTATCACATGCTTCATTCAGAGAAGTCAAAATCACTTCAATATAAGGATTTTAGCAACATGCTTTTATTTAGCTTAAAAGCTGGAAAGTGAAGTTTAAGGGGCAAGTCAATATTCTCACAAGGACTTGTTTTACTTGCTGATAGAAAACTTGGAGATTACTTGTCAGCTACATTAGTTTTTAAGGTGTTTTTACAGTGAGTGATACATACACTTTGAAAGAATTTGTTCTTTTCCAGGGATAAGATTTTAATTCTATTTCAAATATTGAGTGAGGAAAGCTCCAAAGAATTTAGTACAATAAACCATTCCTGTGTTCAAGACAGTAATATAAGGGGTGGGTTTTTTGGTTTTTTATGGTTGCTAATAGCAACTTATGTGGCGAACATAAATACAGCAATTTAAAAGGACACTGTGGTAATGTGAATTTCTTCAAGTAGTTAAATACTAATGTCTTTCACCACAAAGTCAATGTCAGCTCTGCTCCCAGTCAAAAAGCAAAGGACAAATGAACTTACCATTTTAATTTGCTTTTTTGAATCACAGGGTTTTCAAAAACCTGACAATAGCCAGTCTAGTCTGTAATTTTAACTTGATTTATTTGAATTAGTGAAATCTTCAGTAAATACATCTTAGTACACTTCTTAAATATTTCCCCAGAGAGATTAAACATCTATTTACTTTAACTCCACTAGTGCTCACAGACTTTTAATTGCAGTGCCTGACAAACTTTTCAAGAAAGGGAAAGTGAAGAAAGAAGAGAAGGTCACTCCTGTTGAGAGCTGTTGCCTGAGTGGGAGCACTGGGTAGCACTTCAGCTGCTCATCTGAATGCCAGGCAAGTGTGTTTGTGTCGAGAAATGGAGCTGGATCATTCACACTATAAATTTCTTTTGTCTGTGTTGATCAGGAGGAGTATTTGTCTAATTCTCAAGAACTTGCCTTCCTGTGTGGTGTTCCCAGCTACTTGCTGCACTCCTGTCCTTTGCCTTAATCTCTGTTTGGGGTGAGTTTAATAGAAGAATGTTTAAAGCAAAATGTTAAATGGAAGTCCCATGTGTAGAGTCAATGCAGTGCAGACCTGACAGAAGAGCTTGGCAATAAAATTGAGTAATTGTCAATGTATATCCTTGGGGTGGAGTTCTACCCACGTTAAAATCAATGTCAGCAGTTTGGTTGATTTTAGCCTTGGGCTTATTTGCTCTTTGCTGCTGGTAACCACGGTATGGCATGTGTGGTTCTTAAAGAAGAATATGTGCTTCATTGCAAAGGCTGTGGAATTTGAAAACAGGATTTTTCCTACCCACAGTAAGGTCTGGAGTTGGCAATGTCAAAATGGAAGTAAAAGGACTGTGCCCTGTCTTCTGAAGAGTCCCCCACAAGCTTTCTCTAAGCCATCCCAGTTGAAATGACAGAGACAAGTGCAAGTAATCTGCCCCCACCACTGGCATTGCTGCTGTCACAAAGGTAATCCCGCTGGGCAAATGTCTTGTGTTGACCCAGAAGTATTTTCCAGAATTCACCTTCAATTCTTTATTTCCTGCCATTGTTTCTTCCATTGTCCCAGGACTTTCCCCTTTAAAGTAGTAGTGTCCTGGCTGCCTGGCACTTGCCAGTTCCCTGATAAACTGAGCAACACAAGTAAAGAAAGTGAGGCCCACAAAAGATTCTTTTTGAAACAGAAACAAATTGCTTAAGAAAGAATTCTTGCAGATTGGAGGCTTCTCCATCAATGCCACATCTGCAGTGCCCTCTCCCTGGCTTTGAGAGGCATGTTTACAGACTGGCTTCAAGAACTGAGGAGCCAGCCTTGCTGATTCAGTGCACTAATGGAATCGTCCTTGAGAAATTGCTTGGCTGCAACAGGCTCAGAATTGTCTTCTTGTGCCCTTTTAGTGTTTCTAAACAAATCTGGGCTTAACTGAGAACGTCATTCTGTACCCTGCTGAAGTTTCTGGGAACTTTACCAAGGGGAAGGTATGGTCTGTATTTTCAAAGATATATGAATTTTCTGCTATAATTAGGTAGAATATGGACATAGCATTATAAGTTCAATTAAAAGCATGTCAATAAAAGGCAGTTGTGTGCTACATAAAAGATTCTTTTGTTAAAAACTGGCCTGAATTACGACTGTTTTATACACATTAATTTGCTTTGTACATACAGAATGGAGCTGATTGAACAGCATGATTGTCTGACGAGAGCTGAAAAGCAGCACTTGCTGTAGGTAATTTAAATTGAGCCCTATTATCATTTACGGATTTATTCTGCTTAGAATCAATAAGATGAAAAAGGGTCTGAAAGCTTTACACTAATGCTAATCACTTCTGGGTCAGTAACTCCTTGTGTTTAAGTTATGCATTTCTTCCCTGTATTCACAGAGCTACTTGGAAAGTGAAATATTTAAAATATCTTCCACTGAAGAGAATCTTCCCACTTCTACTTCACAGAGCATTCAGCATTGATAATTATTTTGTTGTACTGAAAAAGTTCCCTGAGAGGGAAGTGACACCAACCAAAAGAACAAAAGAGATGCTTTGGAAAGAAGCTCAGCACAGAGTGCCCTGAAAAATTTATTGTAAAGCAGCATTCTTGGTGGCAGGAGATTAAACTTGACCCTAAGATGCAGAGCAAAGCTGGGTTTGGGTAGCTGCAGTCATTTCACTTTCTGTTATAGGAACAATTTTGCTCCTGGATGATTTATCTTTTCAGTTTAGAGAGGTATATAAAAAATGCTCTTCCCAGAATGGAAGCAAAAAACCAGGAGTGACCAGAACAAAGACGATTTTGGTATAGACATGCAATCAAGAGGAAATACAATGAAAGGAATGCATATGTAAAAAGCAGAAAAAAAGGTAAAATGACCCCAAAAAATCAACTTGACAAATCTATTTGTCCAGTAAGGCCCTGGTTACTCTTTTGGGGTTGCAGGCAAAGGGCAGAGGTGTGCTGTGCTGAAGGGTTGTGTTTGGCAAACTGGAGGAGACCTGGCAAGTTGTTATGGGGAAGAAACCTAACTGAAGCATCACTCTGAGCAAGGAGCCATGGTGAATCTCCCAGTCCTTCAGATCTGATTTGTTCTTTTTGAAGCTCAAGAACTGGTGCTAAAGTATGGCTTAAAAGATGAGGTGACAGGGAAAAGACAAAAAAACCAGATGCCTCTCATGAGAGCATATCTACTGCACTAATGCCTATTTGAGTCACCTGTTGGCTGTGCAGTAGTGAATGGACTACATCTGCTGCAGAGAAGCCAGGAAAAGCAGTGAAAGAAGTGATCTGGATCTCTTCAGGAATTGCATTTGCACTGCTATGACAGAGCTTATGGCTGGCTGAAATCTGCGTCTTTCCACACAGAGCAGCAGACAAGAGATAATATATAAGTGAAGGGTTCCTTGAGTCCCCATTCTGCTGTTTCTGCTGACTCAGCCCCTCCCAGCTTTGCCAGGAAAGATCATTCTGCAGGCTGAGAGGGGCCCAGGTGATCCCTTTAGAAGTGACGTGTTGGGACTGTGCTGTGGCAGAGCTGAGGCTCAGGATCCCGAGGGCGCTGTGAAGCAGCAGGGTGAGCGATGCTCCTCTCCCTGAGGACACTGCTCTGCAGACAGGCCAAAGTGTGGCAAAGGACAGCAGGTTTTGTCTAGGCCATGTGGAGGTGCAGGGGCAGAGTCAGAAGGAGAATTGGTCTGTCTAGACCAGGTGGGTGTCCCGGCCTCTGCACCCTGCTGCATCTCTGCCCAGGCACAGGAAGGTTAGTTCTGGACGATTAAACCATCAGGGCTATTTTAACTATAGTCCATTGCATGTACCATTGTTGGAGCTGATTGTCAAATCTTCATTATTTCATCAACAAAGTGGCTTTTTTCTCCTCATGCTCAGTTTCCCCAGATACCTGAGAGTACTATTTCATAGGTTTAACTTTTTTTTAAGTGTTTTTAAAAAACACATGTTAAACTTTTATTTAAAAGGGCTGGAGCAGCTAATACAATCTCTTGCAGTAAATAGCTATAAAAACATCAAAGGTTTTGATAACTGTTAGCTATATATTTTGTAATGCCTATTGTATTTCCATTTTGTTAGTTCTATTTAAAGAGCAGTATTATCATGCCCCATTTCCTGTTAGATAGTTCTATTTGTCTGCTCTACAGGAGGCAGGAGATTTTAGGTCCAAAAGAAATTATCTCTCAGTAAATTACTCCTAACTCCATTATGGAATACTAAGCACTCTCCTGTACTGTGTGAGCAGCTTGAAGAGATAACATTGCAATTTATTTATTTGTTTTGTCCCATGTATATAGGTGACACACGAACTCATCTGAGCAGAGATGGTGATAACTGACAGGTACATTAGATCAGACACATATAGCAAAGTTTACTTTGATTATGTAGTAAGTGTCAAGATGTACAGTAGCTGATGTCAGTTTGATCTCTCTTATAGCCTATAATGGCTTGTCTTTTTCATGGTTGAATGGACACTAATTTTTGTCTAATAAGTAAGCTATCAGTTGAGTGTTTTAGAGAGTAGTCAGAGTTTTTTATCCTTCTGAAAGGGAAACCATTCGTGAAATTATTTTAAAATTTGTTTGGATTGCTTGTTGTATTCATTTTTCTCCTTCTAAAGTCCCCTGTTTACTCAAAGGTACTAAAGGTACAACATTTTCTAAGGACCTGCTGTGAATCTGTTGCATTGTGTATGAGACCTTTCCATATTGAAATAGTAGCAGAGAGCAGAATATTTTCTGTCTATATATTTGATGTATAGCTGCCAAAATACAAAGTCTGTATGTAACACCTTTTAAACTTTAAAGGGAAAGAAGCAACGATATTCTGGCATTAAAACCCTCATCCTTCTACCCTGCAGGTAATGCAGGAAATATCTAAGACTGTAATTTTGTAGGTTTGTTTTATTATTATCATGCAGCCATGATTTCAGTTGAGTTGTGTTTATGTAAACACCTTTTAAAAATACATTTTGCAAGGTGTAATATTAACTGATTAGTAATGGACTTAAACAAACCTAAAGAAACAGAAACCCAAAATAACACTGGCAAGCTCTGGAAGTGAAGAGTAACGTTCTGGGCTGTCCAACATGGCTTAGCTTCCTGGCACAAGGGCAATTCCAGGGAAAAAAGATATTTACAGTGAATAGTAATTTCTAAATTTTGGGGAATATGCCAGTTAAAACACAACTTTCTGGCTACTACAAGTGTGGCAGTAATTGTTAACATCTCTGAATCCTGTGCTGTTCACAGTACACATCAGTGGGGCCAGAAGTCTCAGTTCTGCATGGTTTGATCTTCTCTTGTCTCACTGACACACTGAGCTGGTTTATCTCTAATTCAAGTAATCCATGGCTCTAATTCCACAGGATGCTGAGGCCTTTGATGCCTTGTATGCATGGAAAGATGTTTTCTTGGTTTTCTTGTTCATTTGTTTCTTTTCCAGTTTAGAAATAGATCTTCCTTTTAGATCATTCCTAGTATATAGAAACTTTCATAAAAAGCACTGTTTTTTGAGGGTGCCGTGAAGATTTAATGGTGGAGACCACCTAGTCAAATGCAGGGTGTAAATAACTAGTTTTTAAGCAGTAACAGTGGGGATTTTGAGAGTGATTTAGATTAGCTCCAATAATCAGAGCTTGCTTTCATTGTCAGGTATGTTATCCTTATGTCTAAGAGCACAGGATAAGCACGTCTAAGAACCACAGGGCTGGGGTTTGTGCAGACATCTGAATGGCCTGCATTGGGTTTTATTTCTCTGATCAAAGTGCTCTTCCACAATCAAATCTGCTGAATGCTTCTGTGTTGAGGCTGTGGATAATTTCAAATATTTGACTGCAGCATAGCCATGTATCTTTGTCTTAAGAACAGTTATTCTTGAAAACATTTGAAATGGCATCTTCATAAGGTATAATTCTGTGAGAGTCAATAGTAATGGCCTTGTCTGTGCTGGAAACAATAAATGAGGTTCTCTCCTGCCTTCTCTTAGACTTGTGATGAGAAACTGAGATACAGATTGAGTTCTTTTTAAAACTGAGAATTTTGTGAGTGCTCTAGTAATGCTTGGTGCTGCTTTTTTATTGTCAAGTCTGTGTTTTGACTGTCCTTAGCACTTGCCATCCACTCTACTTTTTTGAGGGCTATTTGTTTTACAGCCAGGGCTGGGCTCAGAGCTCACCACAGTCCTAAAGCAGAAACCCTGCTGTGGAGCTGGAAACTGAGTAAGAGTCTCTCTCATTTGCTCCTCTGTCCTCCAAGCGTAGCCCACTCACTCCTTTGCTTTCTCTTTGCTCAGCTCTGTACAAACAAGCTGGATGTTTACAGTGCCACTGCAAAAACATCACCTGAAAACTTTATTGCTGCAGTCAGCAACTTCTCTACTAGTTCAGTTTGAGAGCACTAACAGAGGTAAGACTGAGATGTGATAACTTACTGATGAGACTGTCTCCAGGCTCTTCTCATACATTAACATTGCAGCCTGCTTCACTTCTCTTCCTATATTCACTTTGGATATATAGAAAATAAGGCTATAATAATGCTGTCCTTTCTTGTCTTCTTTCACAAACATTAATCCCGTGATTTTTTATCAGTACAAAATAACCCTGGAGATAGGGCAGTCTGTGGATCAGCTTCTATGAAACTAGAAAACTGAAATTATTGTGTTTAATTGCGTGTGAAAGTCAACTTTTGTCAAAATCTCTAGCTGTGACTGGGTACTTACAAAATGCAATGTATTCTTTTCTTTAGCAGATCACCTAAATACATTTTACTACCAACCCTTTTGAACCAGATGAAACTGTAATTCAAGCTGTCTTTTCTGCTTCTGCTTTAGTTCACAATAATGTCACTATGCTGCTCACACCAAAGGCTCACACCAAAGTTTTTGTCTGTAACAGCTACATCAGATATTTTGTCCTAGTTTTTCTGCAGGTCTTTACTGTTAAGGTGGGTTTTATAAAATAAAAACAAAAAACCAACACTAACCCAAGCAAAAGTAAACAACAATCCCCCATCCAGTTACATTTTTAATGTAAAAGTTTTGTAACTCCATCAGAGTGACTTTGCAAGCTCATCCCAATCTTCCAGTGACTTCCTGACAGCCATCACAGAGCAACTCTCCATCTGGAATACAGGAAACATTGCTGCAACCAACAAATGAAGATAATTGAAAATATTTTGTTCCTTCCAGGGATTGTGCCTTGACATGCTTCTTGGCTGAAGATCCTCGGTCCTTGGAGGTTTTCCTCACATTTTTTGGTAACCTGAATATGTTGAGGGATGAGGGACAGCATGGCCAAGTGCTGAGGAGGGGACAGGCAGCAGGCAGAGCTGGCTCCTCGCTGGGGCTCTGCTGCTGCTGTAAAGTAATGCCTCATTTTCTTTGTAATTCATATGCAGAACTGCTTGACTATAAGATCTACAGAAATACCCTGTCCTTGACTGCCTTTATGCAATTTGTGTGGCTGTACAGTTCAAGTAAGTGATGCACAGGTATGTGGGCATCATCACAGTCATCTTCCTACACGTATGTTCCTCACACAGCTTCCTGGCAAGCCCCAAGTCACACATTGGCTGTGAGGTGATTACATTGCCAGGGACACACTGTACACAATCTCTCCCTTACTTTTCTTTTCTTTTGGCAGTCTGGGCTTTATCTGTTGATCCACAGTGTTTCATGACGTGGTTGAAAATGAACAATTTGTTAAAATATCAGTGATAGCAAAAAGCAAAAAGAAAGTTCTGCTTTCGGGGAAAACATCTGAAATTTGAGGATGTTTCTCCCTTATGCTCTTTTTCATTTGATTTCAGCATCTCTTGCAGTGGAGAAAAATTATTACCTGGCTGAAGAAGAGAGGAATTTTTATGGAGAAATTCCTGTTTACCTGGTTTAGCTTAAAGTCAGATCTGTTTCCAAGTGCAGTACACTGGGATTTATTGTTCAGAATAAGGAAAAAAAATAACATCCCACTCTACCGTTTGCAAATTTGCAGCAAGGATCCCATTGAAAGTTGGTGGTTTACATCTCATATAACTTGAAATAAAGGAGTCACTCACACATTCATAATCAATACAATTACTTCTACTTTACATGAATTAAGTAATTTGTATGGCATTACCGTTTGGGGCATTTGTATCCCTATTCAGAGCACTTTTTCAGTATTTCAGTCCCACTGATGGTAAAGGCAGGTGCATGCCAGTTACCCACAAAACCAAGGCAAAGCTCTATGGGGAAACTCTTTTATGTTCATCTAGATTTGAATTTGTAGTCCCTTTCCAATTACTGCACTAATTGTTTAAGAGATTGCTAGACTAAAAAAGTTTTTAATCACTAATCTGTTTTTGAAAGGAACTTATGGGCTCAAAACCTGAACTACATACTTCTTAAATTAATTTTCTTCGTGAATACTTCTTTCTCAATACAGATTTGTGAGTCAGAACACCCTACTGTGCTTGTTTCTTTGTCTTTTCTTCAAACACCTGGCCTATTATTCTCTTTATTTCTCCCAACAGAATCGCTCTTTCTTTGCAGGCAAGGTTCTGATGATATTATGTCACTGGAAATACGGAAATTTCCCAATGTCAGATGGTACCAGAACTGAACTTGGAGCAGAGAACAAACTGAACAAACCTGACAATTTAGCCTACAATAGAAATATTTGTCAATATTTCCTCAAGAGATACCAACATGCTGCAGGATCTTCGAACAAAACACCTCAAAAATTGTAACATGGAGGGTAAAGTCAAGAGGTTTAATTTGGAAATAAGGGTTTTTTCCTCAGTGGGATGGTGGTTGTAGAAAGTGGATGGGGATGGGGGTGTATTCAGGTCTTCTGTGTGGCTTTGAAAATCCTCCCATATTTTTTTGCATTCAGAAAAACCAGACAAACCCAATAAACAACCAGGACTCCAAGCCTGCTTTGGTTGAAACCTGTGCTGGGAAACAGTCTTGGTGTCACCCAGAGATTTAGGCTGCGACCCTTCTTTATTCAGAAGAGGCGTAGGGGCAAATCCTGCAGTCTTAATCCAGATCAGTGTAGGCTTTGCCTAAATTAGGACTACAGAATTCAGTGCACAAGGCAAGATAAAGTGTTGGGAAATAATTGCAATGTTCAGTGTGAGACACTTTCTGTAAAATGGCAGACCTGTTTAGGATGTGGGAGGCTGCCCACCTCATTGCCCCAAGGAAAACTAGGAAAGCAAATGTCCCTGCTTGGTTCATGGCAAAGCTGTTGACCCATGTGCAGCTATGAAACTAGGCTGAAGGGTTTTCAGTTAATTGCTGCTCAACATTTTTTAAAATGTAATTTTAATACTGTGTTCATAATGGCTGGTAATTAAGCCTCTTTATTTAAAACATACTAAGTAAACCTTCTTCCCTTGGTGTGATATTTCATTGTAAGATAGTAGTAATTAACATGAAAAGCTTTACAAGTTTTGGTTACAGACACACTGATTCCTAAGCTGGTTTCAAGTGTTGCCCTGCATTTTTATTTTCGTAATATCATTAGCTCTCACAGCTGGATTTCAATTCACATGAAAGAATGGAAATTTCTTGGAAGGACTCATTAAAGCAGAAAAAATGAAATCA
Source organism: Myrmophylax atrothorax (assembly GCA_026770055.1). Taxonomy (NCBI): domain Eukaryota; kingdom Metazoa; phylum Chordata; class Aves; order Passeriformes; family Thamnophilidae; genus Myrmophylax; species Myrmophylax atrothorax. The sequence continues at coordinate 9,127,679 of JAOXXN010000025.1, read as the reverse complement.
GCTTAAAGCAAATCTCTCTGCATTTCAAACCAAACCCAGATGAAACATCAGTAGGCTGTGTTCTGTACCTGTACCCTTTGGGAACTGCTGGTGATTGCAGACACTGCCTTCCACCCAGGTAGCACAGGAAAGGCAGCTCCTATTTAGTCAGGAACAAGGAGCAGAGGGTGTCTTGGAAGAAATGTGCCCTCTTGTAAGGAGAATTAGGACAGAGCAACAACCAATCAAAACTGGCAAGGGTTTAGGAGCCAACCCTGCTGTCCAGCCCTGCAGTTCCCAGAGCAGTGTTGCAGTGGCTGAGTGTGCTGCTGGAGGCAGCAGCTCCCAGCTCTGGCAGGAGCTGTCACACACATGAGGGAAGTTACTTGCCTCTGTGTGTTTAGTTGCTGTCCCTGAAATTATTTCTGTCCATAGCTATGGGAAAAACTTTGTTGACAGATGAAAGTTGTCTCTGATGTAACTGCTGAAATTTAGCTTGTGAATTTGATCCACCCCGATGCCTGAGTGAGATCTCTGTGGCCCTGTGGTCAGTGATAAAGATTTTAATGATTACATAGGACCTAATATTATTTCATGCAATGTATTGAAACAACGTTCAGCTGTTATTTTTCACATGCTGCTTCTCATGAATTTGTGTAGGACTATAATTTGGCAAAAATACCTGGCTTTTATTATTATTGCAGAGTTCTTTTCTGAATGGCTCATGGCAAATGCAGGACAGTTTCTGGTACTTTAATGAAACAGTAAGTCTCCTTTACTGCAGAACCTCTTTGCATTGCAACACCCAGACACACTGGTGGCAAGGAAAGATGCCACAGAAGCTTGTACAGAACAGGAGTTGTGTAATGACAGTTTTCAAGCCATTAACCTACTTAAAAGGTTAATTTGGAACAAACTCAGTACTTGAGTGGTTACCGTGTTGTGCTGCCAGCTGGCAGCCTGGCCAGGAAAGTGGACTGGCAGAAGCAAATAGCTGTTGTGGAAGAAACACACTTAAACTTTGTGTGAGAGGTCCTGGTTACGTCACTTCCCCAGTCTCCTGCTGCTCTATGCACAGAGCAGCCCTAGCACAACCCAGGTAGGAAGCTGGCTTTTCTGACAGTGAAATACCACCACCTTCTCCTTCCTGGGAGGTCTAAGAGTCCAGAAATACTTCCACTGTTTTGGTAGGTTATGAGCAGTCCAAGCAATGAGTATTTCAGAAGAAATGGAAAACTGATCTGTCTGATCCAGCAAACTGCTCCTCTGCCATGTACCCAAGTACAAGCTTGGCAGCGTCTCTGGAAACAGCAGTCAGGTAGCTGGAGCTCTGCTCCTCAAACTCTAGCTGAGAACACAACTCTGGAGTCTTAAGAATAGTCCCAGAGCTTTTTGCAGAAAGAAGTTCTAAAACATACAAAATCTTTTCAGCGTAAATGTATTTGAGGGTAGTTTTGAGGAATGAGGCAGCATCAGTGGAAGAGTTCTGTGCTGTCCCATCAACACACGGAAACAGCTTGCTTGGACCTTGGCTAGAGGTGTGGGAAAGGTGATCTCCATGTGCAACCAGCTACTGGCCTTTCTTTTTTAACAATTAACACTTGTATAAGTCTGCCAATGCACAGTGTCACATTTGTTTATTCAGTCCTCACAACAGCCCTGTGAGGTAGGCGAGTAAGCTGCAAAAGGAGGATACTACTTATCCTCACTTTACACTAAAGCATCAGGCTTGTAGAGAGTTGTTCTCATTCCCATGTCCTGGATGGGGAAATTCAGCAAAGACTTTAAAATGACCTGTCTTGAGGCCAAAAAGGACTGTAGACACTTGCTCTGTTTTCACTCATTCCAACATCAGTCCAAGGAAGAATTTAACACTTCACATTCAGTTTTCACTTAAATTCTGAACCTACTCAAGGCATGAAATGTCTCAAAATGTACAAGTAATCTGTTAACTTATTGATCTGGGAAGGTGTGCCAGAAATGTTTTTAAACATATTCAGCAATGTCCTATTTACAGCTCTGAGCTACTGATTGACAAGTATGTACATACACAGAGAACTACACACAATTTACTGCACACTGATGACCTACTTTCACAGGATACAGTTTTCATATACAAAGGTTAAACTTTTTCAATTATTAAAACATTGCCACCCTGAACATAAAGCAAACTTTCTTTTAAAATTCCAAACAAGGTACTCTTTATACGAACCTAGTTCTGAATCAAAAGGCCATACTGAAAATAGTCCCCATCTCCTTCCTGCTAAGTCTGTCTAGAATGCAATATTTCACTGGCATTTTCACTTCAACATGAAGCACGGTCTCCAAGTTAGTAACTGTGTACTGATTCTTACATCTCAAGTACTGCATGTAAGAGTTCCTCCTGAGAAGTAAGTTAAGAATAGCTTAGAAAACTGGTTATTCCTACAAAGAATTTGGAACCTTTGGACTAGCATCTCGTGAGTTTGGTAATTTCAAAGCTTCAGATTCATGTTGGCCTGATTTACAAAGATGATATAGTTCCTGCTTCTGTTTCTGCAGCGTCAAAAATGATGCAACAAGCCAACTTACTACCTGATTTCATGTTGCAATGAAGGAAAACCATGTTTAGCAGGGTTATTCCTTTCAGTCTGTTACTGAAGATGCAGGAGCTACAGCTCTGTGTGTGTGTGTGTTTTAAAATGTGTCTCTCTAACGAGAGCTACTCATTGGAGAAGGCATTCACTTCCCCCTCCATGGCTGTAGTCTGTGGGAGAGCTCCTAACAAAGCTCTTTGTTAGTGTTTGTAAGACTGGAGATGAGGTTTAATTGAGGGATTTGTGCTGAATGTTCTTTCGCTTTGAGTCTTAGTGCTGCAATGCTTGACGTTTTCCTTTCAACTGCTGCTGGATCAGTGAAGGCAGTAAGAGCAGGGTCTGACGGGGGTCCAGGAGCTTTCATGAGTACTGAAGCTGTTGTCACGAGAGGATTTAAAGCATTGAGAAACCTGTATTTGAAAGAAGTCAATATTATCCAAATTAAGAATTGTTTTGGAGAACAAATACTTACTGAGTTGCAGCTTCCCCCATCCAAACTATTAGTTAAAAATGTGCCAAAATTTCCAGTTTCTTCCTAATGTACATTTTGTTTTAGCTTTATTTTGCAGTATGGTGTCTTGCCCTTAAAAACAAACAAACAAACAAACAAAAAATTCCCCCCCCCCACCCAAACAAGAAAACCCTACCCTAAATAAAAAAAACCCAAACACTGTTAAATAAAACGAAGGAGGTGATCAGACATGATCATTTGCTTAACTGCTCATGCAAAATCCTTTCTAAACAAACCTGGGATGCTGTAGATCATCCTGTTCTGTGAAAGCAATAAACTACCTCATAAAAAGACCAATTTATATGGCTGTTTATGCAGCCAATTTGTTCAGATCAATTGATTCCATGTGAAAAGCAACATTTGTTTGTCTGTTAATGTGGAACTGCCATACAAGCTCCAATTTCAGCAAGAGTGATGTCTTCTAGTTTTTATAAATATTTTTAGCAATATATATGTAAAAATATATTTATATATCTACATATATATTTTAAGTGTATAGGCACACACACACTACACTCATGCTTTTTTCCTATTTCATGGCATATACTACAGCAGCAGCAGCATTTTGCTGATAAATTTGAGGTTACCAGGCAAGAAAGCCCAGACAGCAGGTTCAGCCAAAAGGAATTGCTGGGGTTCTGGGTGTCTGACTACAGAGAAAGAAAAGGAGACTGGCTGTGGGCTTGTTCTGTGTGCTGAGAGCACAGCACCTGCCATGGGAAATGGGCTGGCTTTTAGTAGGACAGGTAAGAATCAGGAATATCTCTTTCAGTATCTCTCTTTCTCTCAACCTCTCTCTCTGGAGCTGTGTCTTGCATACATAGCCAGGCTCCCAGTCTCCTGAGAAGAAATGGTAAATACCTTCATTCTTGTCAAGTCACCCACACACCATGTCTGCCTGGAGGCACATCTTTATGGTTTATAACCTGCGTCAGTCTGAGATAAGGATGGAGCTGAAGCCACCCAGGTCATGGCAGTCTGTGTGAGGACTACAGTTCAGTGAGACCAAAACTGCAGTAAGTATGCACAATAGGTCTTCAAAAAGCAATTACATGTTATTTTTTTACTAGTATGACTTAAACATAAATCTTACTATTCCTAATCAAGCCATGCTACATTGGAATTAACCCATTTTTTAAAGTTTATTTCTCTATGGAAGCACATTTATTGAGAACATGTGAATATCAAACTACTTAAAATGTAGCATTTTTAAACAGTTTTGATATTTAGAAAAAAAAATTGATTCTGTACCTTCCAAAATGTGGATTTAAAATAGGATTTCTGAAGAGAGAAGTCCAGGTAAGGCTGCTGAGGCCAAATGGCCCTAAGGTTGAAGGACTAAAAGCTGGAGACATGGATGGCACAGCCAATGTTGAAAGAGGCATTGACCTCCACGTGGGATCTAGGAGGGGAGAATGACTCAGTGGAACATCCAAAAATAGACCAAGTGGGTGTGTTAAGGAGATTCCCGGAACAGTCCCCAGAATTTCATTTTTCTCACGTTTCCTCCACTTTGCCCTTCTGTTTTGGAACCAGACCTTCAATAAAAAATTATAAAGGCATTAGCTAAACTTACTCTGCAGTTTGTCTTACCAGATACTACTTGCATGCATTGTTGCATGTGGCAAAATATTTATCGTTAAACCAAACCCCCTTCCTTTAATATAAAAGATCCATTCATAAATGTCTTAGTGGGTTTATTAAGAAATAAATCACTTACAAAGATAGTAAATTTGACTACTCTCTATTTCTGACTGAAGGGTCACATATGTTTTAAAGCCATTGTAGTAAATAAACTTATCACCTGAAAACTCATGAGCAGTTATTAAAAATGATCATTCTGCCTTTCAGAAGCCATTTATTGAAAGTTAAACTTCAACAAAGCCATTCAAGAGGTGGCTATTTCTGTACAGGGACCTCAGGAAACAACTTAATCATGACTAAGAGTAACTAGACCAAATATAGTGTGCTTTTTATCTTGATAGCTGTACCATACATTTTTATGCAGAGAATTCACAAGTAAAATGTGAACTTTTGTTATCTACCATGAATGCCAACAGTACATGGAAGTGATTAACTGAATTGCAGTGAAAGACAATACTAAACTAGAAAATCTGGTAAGCAGCATCAGAACAAGGTATCAAGCAGTTCCTAAAAGGGCTGTAGGTAGTATTGGGTTTGTGTAGTATGCTGGTGAGTATATTGACTCTTCAAGCCTGACTAGTCATTATTTTAGCCCATTAAACATCTTTTAAAGACTTTAGTCAATTGAATCAACAGATCGGAAAAGTGACGCTTCACACTGTTATTCTTTAGCATTCACTGAGCAGAGTGTTCAGACTCAGGGTGGCAGCAAGAGGAGTGAAGAACATCAGCTCTACAATGAGGGGAGAGAGAACCTAAACCAAGGATATATAAAAGTGCCAAGGCTGAACACTCAACATCCAAATGTAACTCAGCGCTCGGGTCTCCCGGCCCCCTCAGCAGTGGAGGCCACTGAAGGTGGATTCTGAACTGGGTCTGGATTTGGAAGAAAGGCATCAGCTGCAGCCCAAAATCTCATTCAGCAGTCTGATATATAACTACTGTTACAATTCAATGAGCTGCTTGCAAGCACCTCCTATGTATAAAACTTGAATGCACTAATTGCGATTCAGTATTATATATAATAATAATAAATTGAGACTGATAACACAAGGAACAAGAATTGTTGGAATGACCAATTTCCATCCTGTATAGAATTACGACTCTCTGAAATTTACTTCTGAAAGGTAAACTTCAAATATGAGTCACTTATGAAGTATCATTCATAATTCTAAGGCCTTTTTTAAAGATGGTGCATATTAAAAAAATTCCTAAAAAAGTTACAGTTTTACAGATATTAGTTATTGTGAACCATGGCAGATCTAGTGACTGAAGTAATGACAACGTATACAAACAAGGATCTGGCATCAACAGTAACAAAGCTACACAGGAGTTAGTAGGGCTGTCACACTGAGCAGCTGCACCAGTTCTCAGTCTTTCACAAGTAGGCACATACTCAGAGCTGTGCTGGAACAGTCAATATCTGATGTACAGCACAAGCCAAATTTAGTACAATTGTCATTTTGAGATTAAAAATACTTTGAGAGCCTTCACACCTTTTGAAACAACTTTTTTTTTAAGGTTATAGTTTCTGTATAAATAGGATTCCTAGGTTATACAAGAGATGAATCTAAAGAAACTGTTTCTTAAAAGGTATTGTTAAATAGGAGTGCATGGAGTCAGGAAAAGTTACTAAGGGTCATTTGTAGTTTAAGCAAACTGCAGGCTACGAGTGATTAGTGTCTGTCTCTATGTTGAAGCTCTACAGGCATTGCTACAATCACAGCCCAGCTGGGCATAAAATTCTGCTGGACAGTGCCTGGCTGTCATATATGAATGTCAAATTAATCTTTCATTTGTTTTAACCAGTCATTTACAAGTGTGACAGCTTTACTGAGCTAAGTTAGAGCAAGGAAAGCACGTAAACTTCTCTGCAGCCTCGGCAAATAACTTTGGATGCCCCACAGAACCCCTCATGTGCTATGAACCACCTGATATTTTATTTTTTTAAAGCTGTTTTAAAGCACTCGGGAGGCAGTACGTGCCTCTAGACCCACGAAGGCGGCAGCACACGCGGGTGAGGCGCAGCCTGGGAGTGTTACCGACCCGTTCCCGTCCCGTTCCCGAGGTAACGCGCACCTTCCTCCGTCCCTTCAGCACCACCCGCCGCGGACGGGACGCGGAGCGCGGCCCCGGCCACTGTTCCCTTCTCGCCGGGCTGAGCTCGGGGCACAGCGCGCTGTGTGCGCCCTGCTCTCAGCCCCTGTGGGGCGGCTCTGAACGCGCTCCCAGCCCCCGAAGGCTCCCCTGGCACTCACCTGCACCCGGGCTTCTGTCAGGTCCAGGCGCAGGGCCAGCTCCTCCCTGCGGGGGCACACGGGGTTAGCTCCGCAGCCTGCCCACCGCCCCGCACGGCCCCCGCCCGCCCACAGGGGGCGCGCGCGGCGCCGCCGCACCGGGCACAGGAAGAGCGGGGCGGGGCCGCTTCCGGCACGGCACGGCACGGCACGGCGAGCAGGGGGAGGAAGGCACGGGCGGGGCCTGCGCTGCGCCTGGGCTGGCTGGCCTGGCTTGTGCCCGCCCCGCCCCGCCCCGCCCCGCCGGACGGGCCCGGACGCTCCGAGCGCCGCCACGGCGGGAGCGCCGAGCCGGGGTGTGC
>JAOXXN010000025.1:9106114-9119121 GCA_026770055.1 Myrmophylax atrothorax | reverse complement strand
GCCCCGCGGCAGGACCCCGGCCCAGGATGCGGTCGATGAAGTAGGAGGTGAGGAGGTGCAGGGCCGGCGGGGCGGTGGGGGCCGCGCTCTGCATGGCTGCGGGCCGGTGGCGGGCAGGCCCCCCGCTCCGCGCCGCGTTTTATGGTGGCGGGCAGCGCCCGGCTCCGCGCCCCGACATTAGCATTTCATTAGCGCGTGGCGTCAAGGCCGGGGGTGGGACACGCCGGGCCCCGCTCGCCGCGCAGGGGCCGGGCCGCCTCCCCCGGGCAGGCACAGAGAGCCGTCCCGTCGGGGTTGCCCCTCTGCCCTGCCGTGCCCTGCCCTGCCGTGCCCTGCTGCCATGCCTTGCCCTCGGGCTGTGCCGCCCACTCCCCCCGCTCCCGCAGGCCAACTGTAACTTTTCCAAGTCCCCTTCCAGGGCACGGAGCGGCTGCCGTGAAGCGCCGGTGCCCGCCGGGGTGTGAGAGAACCGCGCCTGGCCCCTTGGGTCGGGACCGGGGCCGGACAACCCCCGGGTGAGCCCCGGGAGTGCGACGGGACTCGCGCTCTCCCACCGCGGGAGAAGGGTCACAAGGGTTTGCCTTTATTGCTTCGGATGAACTTAAACTTGTCGAATTCTGCATTTTAAGACTGACCTCGCAAAGTGCCGTGTGCCGGCAGGTGCAGGGAAAGCGCTCAAACACAGGCAAGATAGAGCCCGTTTTCCTGGAGGTCTCTAATTCCGCTCCTGCTTGAATTTTGTCGGTACTGTTACAGCAATGATTCCTCAGCAGGAGGTCTGGAAACTATTTCCTCCACAGGGAGACTTCCAACAGTTCTCTGATCTTACTGTGGTCTACTGATAGAGACTGACATAAATTAGATGACAAAATTACTTTATCCTGAGGTCTTGATTTTGGGGATTGAGAATGAAACACTACTTTCTAGAGAGTCTTATAGAGAGTGCAGCAGTCAAGGGCTAAAAAGATTCCCAACCCCAAAACTCAGTGGCTGAAAGCTGAAGCCAGACAAATTTAGATTAGAAATTAGGCATAGATTTAAAAATCTGTGGGTTTATAACTACCTTTTGAAACAACGTGGGTGGTGGTTTTCTGTGTTCTCTGTCTGTTTGCATGATGGCTTGATAGTTTACATTCTAGCTGAAGACATAAAAGCTGTCAGTGCAGAGATGCTTCCTGAATCTGTGATCTTTTACACCACACCTGATGTCTGGCTGAAAAATGTTTTGGTTCCTCCTGGCATTGCAGTCCCCAAGCAATCAAGCAAATGATTTTTTCGTTTGAGCTCCTCTCACCTCGCTGGGGCTGTGTGAGTGCTTTAGTGTTTCTGTCTTTGTTACTGACACACCTCCTTGCTGGCTCTGCTGCAGGGCTTCTCATTGAGTCAGCCCTCAACTTCATTCCTTTTACTACAAAAATCGTGTTTGGCCTGAAGAAACACCTATGTGAACCTGTTCCTGGAGCACCTTCCATAAGAAGTTTGGGAAAGCATTTCTTGATGCTAACTCTTGAAAAAGTAGGCTGCCTTTGTGAAAGATAATATATTTATGGGTAAGATTTACAGAAAGTGCTTTCTTTACATGGAGTTTTCTTGACGTTTCCTGGTTTCTTCCCCTACTTACATACTGATCCCAAGCTTCAAAGCTCAGACTACTTGATTTGTGAGACCTTACCTGTGTTCAAGGGCTTAGAGACAGATTTGTGGTGGGAAGAACAATGATTCAATGCATCCTATGGACCAAAGGTGTATAATAAAGTTTTTTTCAATTCCAGGAAACAAGATTTGAGTGATCTACTTTCCTCTGGCCACAAGAAACTTTGTCAGAACTTCATCAAGGAATGTCTTGGTTGTGAAATACACAGTGAAGAGCTCGTTTCCCAGGTTATAGTTGCACATGTGTCTTTGCCCAAAGGGGACACAGTTGGGACAGCTGACCCCAACTGACCAAAGCAATACCCCAGACCATGTGACATCTGCTCAGCAATAAAGGCTAAGGGAAAGGACGAAGGGTGGGGGGCATTTGTTGTTATGACTTTTGTCTTCCACAGTAACTCCTACCTGTGCTGAAGTCCTGCTTCCAGGAAGTGGCTGCACATCACCTGCTGGTGGGAAGTAGAGAATAAATCTTCCGTGTTCCTTTGCTTCCATGCCTGGCCTTTGCCTTTGCATTATTAAACTGCCTTTATCTTGATCCACTATTTTTTTCCATCTTATTTGCTCCCCTCCCTGTCCTGCTGAGGAAGGGAAGGACAGAGCAGCTTGATGTGCACCTTGTGTCCAGTAAAGGTCAACCCACCACACAACTCTATTTTTTGGATGTCCTCAGACAAGTCACACTTACACCACTGACTGACTTTTGACTTGGTAATTTGGATTTGTACTGTGTCTTGTCATAAGCTGAATGATCTGTGTCGTAGTTGCTGCCTAATGCCATTGAAAAATGCCCTAATAGAGTGTGATCTAAATGACATTTTCATCACTTCACGTTTAACCAACCTTGTTGCTACTGTTTTTTAGTTTTCCTTGACTTCCATACAAAGCAAAATGTGACAGATGAATCATAAAGCTCACCATGTCCACGAAGTGTTTAAAAGATGAATGGAAGCATATATATATATTTGTGGATGACAACAGAGTTGCAAGTGCATGAGCGGGACTTGTGTTTGCTGTGCTTGAAATGTTCCTTGAAATGTTGATAATGTGCTTCAGCATTCTTTATAGTGTTTTAAATACATAAATTCATTTTAATGAAGTTTAGTATTTAGGCCTAGAAAACAAAGCCTGACTATATTTACACTGAAAGGAAGTTCTGAGATAAAATATGATAAGATTAACAAGAAAAATTTCTTGAAGAAAGTTGAAAGAGTTAATTTGACAGCTTAGCCTGGATCTTTATTCGCTTGAAGAAGGTGGATAGCTTTTTACTAGAGATCTAAGTGCAGAACTTGGGTAAAGAGAAAGTAGTTCTGATGAGAACTCTGAGTCAGCTTTGGTTGATGTTCTAGGAGCCATGTCCTGAAAAGTGCTGAACACATTTAATGCCCATCTAGCCCTTCAGATTGTTTTGTATTCTTATTAATACAATTGGTATCTCATTCTATTTCTGTTTTACTCTGCAGCCTGAAGATCTGGGTGAACTTGAAGATCAGCACCTCTCTTTCTCTTTACAGGGTTAGATCTAACGTGTGGCAATCCTGTAAATACTGGGGAACTGCAAGACTGAATGTTGTGGGACAGAGCCTTAGTTGGCACAGTTAAGTTCTCTCAAGCCAATTGATACTTATTATACCAGCTGCACCTGAGTGCAGTAACTCTTTTGTAATGGTATCACAGTAAGCTGGTTTCCCATTTCAGTTAATAACTTCTGGAAATAATGTAAGTGCTTTTTGCTGATTAGGCATACCTGACTGCTTGGAAAGAAAATGTGTGTGCAGTACATGGCAATTCAGCTTCCCTTTCTCTGCTGCATATTCAAGAGCACAATAAAGTATTAGTTGGAAGACAAATGAGATAAGAATTGAGACGTTGCTGAATAATTCTGGAGAAGCCAGTCACGACTGGTGGTGGATGTTGCTGTCACTACGCTCATTCTGACCAACCTGCCCTCAGCAGATGCCCTTCCCCTGTGCCCCCACCCAAATCTCTTGGCAGGCTCAGTTTCCGATTTGTTCGTTCCCCCTCTGCAGACTTTTGAATTTATGCAGGCCAATAAAATGAGAGCTTCAGTCTTCCCTTTGTGCATTTGTTTCTTGAAGGAGATTGTTCATGAAGGAGTGGCATGTAAGAATTTGTAACAGGTTCCTGTTGAAATGATACTGAAAGTATTGTGGGAGATACCTTGAACAACATAAACCTGAGTGTGATCAGCAGCCTCTGTAATGCACTATTTCTCAAACCCTTCAGATAAAAAAAGTGAAAAGCTCTTTGCTGCATGGGCACCTCTGGCAGTGCTGTAATGATATTGTAATATTTACTGAGTCTGCTAAAGCCACTGGTTGTGGGGTCACAGTTAAATGAGGCTCTCATCCCTTCTAAAAGGAAAAAAATCCATGTTCTAACTTCTCTAAATTTCTAGACTTTGTATTTACGGAGAAAAACTTAACAATTAGTAAAGCCTAGGGTCCCACAAGTCCAATAATAAGTAAAACCAACTCAATTTAAATTTATTTTTTCTTAGTGCCAGATATTAGATTAACAAACCAGTTTATATCTCTCTTTAAGGGTTCATTTTTGACTCTGTTGGAGGGGTGTCAGTCCTCTATCATGCTTGTACATTCCTGGAATGAAAGTTACTCTTTTTTTTTTTTTAATCCAAATTTCTTTATATAGGGGCCTGACTGCACAGAATGTCGGACTAGACTTAGAAGACCACACTCCTCATTCCTTTGCTGGCCCACTGGGACAAATCACTGTTTCTATGTGCCTCCTTTATTCTTATTTAAAATTGGAACAGTCATATTGTCTTTGCTAATAAATTATCTCTGGGAAAGTTGAGTGTATTTAAAATACTTCATAGCTGATATTTACCCATTTACAATTGTAAAATGGGTTGAGCCAAAAAAAACCCACTTAGTGTTCTCCATTTTTAACCCCTAAATATAAACTTGTGTTTGTTTCAAAATGATCACGTAAAAATCTATTTCTGGTTATTTTTTCTGTAGGTGAGTTGATTGCCATGATTATTTTAGAAATGAGTCTTTATCATATGTGTTATTCAGTATTTTCTGAGGTTCTTTGGGGTTCCTTTATGCAGGTATGGAGGTACCCAGTTCTTCTACACTGTGGGTGCTATGACTAATTCCAACTCACTTTACAGACGGGGACTGAAGTCACAAAAATTCATAGAGTTGTGAACTGTCTGGTAATGTGCAAGGGAGGCTCTGCCACAATGCCTGTGTTATCTCTGCCTCACTCTTCCACAACCAAGGTAATTGCTGTTTCATCCTATTTGTTTTTAACAGTTTTGCTACTGCCACCATGGGGAGCTGAGGCATGGAGAGATGGAGGGGTGTAGGAATGGTGGCGGGTTGTTCTGGGTGTATAAAGTCGTTACTCTTATTCAGCCATATTGATTGAACTATCAGATTGCCCCCTTAATACGTCTGCTTTAATACACTTGGGTTGGAAGAGACCTTAAAGGGCATCCAGTTCCAACTCTCCTGCCATGGGCAGGGACACCTTCCACTAGACCAGGTTGCTCAAAGCCCCATCTCACCTGGCCTTGGACACTTCCAGGGGCAGGGCAGCTTCTCTGGGCAACCAGTTCCAGTGCTTCACTACCCTCACAGGGAAGAATTTCTTCCAAATATCTAGCCTAAACCTACTCTTTTCCCAGTTTAAAGCAATTTCCCCATGTCTTATCACTACATGCCCTTGGAGAAAATCTCTCATGATCTTTCTTGTAGGCTCCCTTCAGGTACTGGGAAGCTGCAATTAGGTCCCCCTGAAGCCTTCTCTTCTCCAGGCTGAACAATCCCAACTATCTCAGCCTTTGCGCATAGAAAGGAGTCCATCACTCTCATCATCTGTCATTCTGAACTGTGGCACACTTGGTAATGGCAAACACCTGGATTCTGCCACTGATGGTGTTTGTGACAGCTGCTGTCAATAACAGAGGGAATTAACTGTTGTCTACAGCTGAGCACAGCACTCAGGACTCCACAGGGATACTGGGAAAAAATGGGCACCTGTTTGTTGTTTTAAATTGTGACTTGTTTCCACAGGTTGACAGCATGAAAGAGATATTGGTCTTAGTCACTTGACTTCTTTATTTTATGAACCAGTTTTGAACAGAAAAGGCTACATAAAATTATTCTGTAATTAGTTTTGTGGATTTGGAATGTAGTGAATCATCAACAGGAAACAACTAAGACCTCAGCTGAGCAAACACCTGATCTGCATGTTGGAAACTAATTGTGAAGGAAGGCACAAATGCAGCCTGGATCTGAGCAAAGAGTTGGATAGCTACAGCCAAGTAACCTTATCCAAGAGGAAGGTAAGTGTGAGGCAGAGCACTCAGTTCTCTTTTCCTCCTCCTCCTAGAAAATCTGCATCTGGATTTAGTCCATCTTTATCCAGCAATATTTAATGATATGTAAGCTGCTGTGTTTGAACCCAGTGGTAACAATGGTGTAGTTGGAACTTCTACATATTTGAAGTCAAAGGGCATAAGCATCTGCTTGATTGCTCTGCTGGAATGGGGTATGAGCTGTAACTTTTAACAGTGGGGTCATAGTATCTCAGCAGCAACCTGTAACTACTTGTAAGATTTATTTCTAATCATTATAACTACTCAGTTTCATGATAGTAATATTTAAAAAGGGTTTTGATGATTGGGGGAGAAGAGGTAGGGGTGAGAAGAGAAAGAATGACCAGGGAGACTGTCCTACACTGTGAACTTGTTTCCTCTTTTATTGTTATATATGCTGCAGAAGAGGAGGGTAAGGGTTTAGTTAGAAGTGTGTAGTTTCCTCATGTGTCCCTGCTCCCACATGTATATCTGATATGCTTGGAAAAGCTTATACATTTCTTGAAAATATCCTATTCTGCTGTGATGAACCTGCAGGTTTCTTCCCATCGGGATTGTCTGGATTTTGCCATCCTGTGACATCACCCTGTGTGTTTCTCAGGTGAGCTCTGCAGCATCTGCTGGGTTTAAAGAGAGCTTTACACGGTGTGAATGTGAGGCAGCACCTTTTCAAAGCAAAACCCCGTCCATTTCATTGTATGAGGACCTGTGTGCTGTATAAAAGCATTGTTAACTTCTAGTTTGACTTTGGTCATAGGCGATTATATCGAACTCTTTACCTCTTCCTTGGCATGGACAGTTTAAGGAAGGTGAACTCTGCGCTCCCTCTTGTGGTACATGTAGAAATGTGAAAAAAGTTTGGGGAAAAACTGCCTGTAACAGTGAGGGAAGCTGACTATCTACGTTTTCCTTAGCGTCTTTGACAGAATTAAATGAGATTTTTTGATGCACCCTCAAATGGCTTGAAAATCAAAGGTTTTCTGATATCTGAACACAGCTCTAAAGTAAATAGCGTTTTAAAGCAAGGCTACATGCTGTATTATACTGTAGCTTTCCAACAGTCAGTAATGCTGAATGGTGAAATACAGATACATATATGCTCTGTTGATTGATTGTTACATATGCACACGAAAGAACAGCTTAGGGCTATTTGCCTAATACTGATTAAAGTTTTTATACCACCCCCTGCAGATCTTCATGCCACTTGGTGTATTTTTTCTTTTGTATGTTACTGAATGTTCTCCAGGTTTGTAGTCTACCAGTAGATAATGCATGCATTTTGTGATCTGTTAGTTTTCTAGAACTTAGAGCACACAAAATGTTTACATAGATGTTCAAAGATCCTTATCCCTTAGCTGGAAATTATATGTATTATTACTCTAGAAATGAGAAAAGGAATAGTTACAGAGAACTACACCCCAGATTACTGCAGGTTGCTGTATGCTGGGTAAAGATCCTGTGTTTACTTGGACTTAATAATACCACTTTTGATAATGTGCTTTTTTCTGGAAACATTTATACCCTTACAGAATAATTTGGCCTTTATAAGGGAACAGTATGCAATGTCACCTGGGGGTCCAGGAGCCTGTTTTGAAGGGGACTTCACTTGCTACGCATGGTTGGCTTTATGTCTTTGCCGTGGGCTGAAACATTATTGGATGCATGTGTGGAGTGCCCAGAGCTTCCAGCACCCCCAGGCACTCTGCAGTAGTGAACTGGTGCAAAGCCTGATCTTGAAGATACTGAGAGGCAAGTGAGGAATGTCAGACAGGTGAGCAGCTCTGTAGCTGATGACTTGTGTTACCCAGTAGGAAAACAGAAATAGGCTTGGCTCATTTATACGGAACCTAATGTAACAGAATGACTGCCCTTTTGCTCCAATAGTAGTTTGTGTTAAGCTATGTTTTCATCTCTGCCTAAACAGTGGTATACCAGGCTTAATAACATCCTGAAGGTTATATCATGACTTCCCCTCTCTGTTGGCTATAGTTATATTAATGTAATATCTGCAGCTTCCAATATCCCCAATATTGTGGACAATATGAACCATTGGTGTTGCCTAGATGTGTTGGGACTTTGAGAAGGTGGTTGTGCTGGTTTTGGCTGGGATAGTTTATTTTCTTTGCAGTATCTGATATGGGCTTATGATTTGGATTTTTGCTGGAAGCAATGATGATAATTCATGGATCCTTTTGTTACCACTGAGCAGCTTACCCAGATCCAAGGCCTTTCCTAGTCCTCCCCCCACCCCACCAGTGAGGAGCTGGCAGGGAACACAGCCAGGACAGCTGATCCCAAGGGATGTCCCAGACCATATGGTCTCATGCTCAGCATATAAAGCGGGGGGAGAAGAAGGAGGGGGAGATGTTTGGAGTGATGGTGTTTGTCTTCCCAAGTCCATTACCCACGTTGGAGCTCTGCTGTCCTGGGAATGCTAAATACCTGCCTGCCTGTGGGGAATTAATTCCTCCTTTTTCTTTGCTGGTGTGCATGGCTTTTGCTTTACCTATTAAACTGTCTTGTTCTCAACCCACGAGTTTTCTCACTTTTACCCTCCTGATTCTTTTCCCCATTCCACCGAGTGACTGTGTGGTGCTTAGCTGCTGACTGGGGTTAAACCACAACAGTGGTGAAAGATTTTAGCATTAATGAAACATTCTGGTTTTGATGTGGTTCACTTGGCAGTTCCAAGCAAAATTGCTTTGCATTTCCCTTTGCTGCGGTTTAAAGAATTGGAGTTTGCTGCTGAATACTTATGTAGATATCTGTAGTTTTACTGCTGGCAGAGAAAAAAAACATCCAAAGAAATCAGTAGTTGCTTTATCTGGATTAGAAGCTGGGTTTTAGGCCTAAAGTGCTCTAAGCAAAGCAAGCACTGAGTGAACCACTGGGACTTTTATTTTCAGGGAGTACAAGCTGTTGTAAATGTGGAACACCCTGAACTAAAATATCTTCATGTTACATGTCAGTCAGACACGTTATCCAGGGGGCACTTACGTGGGTAGGTGTCTCTTCTCATAGTTTTCCAAGGTGTGGCTGTCATGATGCTGGGGATCTGCAGAGATAAATATTTCAGTGGTGTAAAGTTTTCCTTAATGATGGGACACGTCTTGAAACATATGTAAGCTCTACTGGAGTATTGATTACTCAGGTAATCCCCTTAAGCCCTTTCACCGTATGAGCAGTAGAGGATGGATGCTTAAGCAGAGAAGTGGACTACATTCAGAAGTGGTGGATTAAAGATCTCACGGGGAATTGGTGCAACAAAACACAGTGGAAGATGTTCTACTTAATGGAAAAGTAAAAGGTCAATGAACCAGGTTGAAGTTAAATAGTTTCTGTGGCAAATCTGTCCCACGGATGCTGAAGGTGTGAACTGCTGTTTGCTCTTGTGGTGCAGTTGTTTCAGCAACTGTCAGTGTTGCAATGCGCTAACTCGAAGTTGAAGCCTATGGGACAAATCTGTTTGTTTCTCTTCATCCTTTAATGCCTCAATGCTGCTAGCACTAGACACTTACACCTCAGGGGAAAGGTGCCAAATGGTTACAAGAGTGGCCTGTAAAACCCCGAGGTTACAATAAATAACTGGTAGCGTGAGTTCCTGTTTGTGTGCTGTCTGGCTTGGGGCTGTTCAGGATACACCTATGTCCACTGCTGTCAATAACTGCAAGGAAAATCTCTCTTTTTCCTCTTTAAAATGAAAACCTGAGATTCTGATGGGATCATGTGATTCTAGTAATTGGGTCTTTAAAACAGACCCATGAAATAGGGCAGCACTTGTAGTGAGTTATGGGAGGGCTGATAATGCTTTAAGCCAGGGCTGTCTTGACTCTTGCTGCCCATTTCCTTGTGAACCTTGACCTGCATCACTCTCATTCCTACTGCAGAAAATAAAGTGATTTTTTTGTCCCCAAAGTAGCTCTGTATAAGGAGAGGGTGTTGCAATTATCAAGAAATGAAGCAGAGATTTATTTTTACATTAACCTGCAACATAAATATCTTTTTTACTGTTAGGCTGTTTCACAGTCCTCATTAATGGACTAAACTTTCTAGTTTGTCTCTTTATCATGTTGATAGACCTGTTAAATGAAACCCTGAGAGATCAGACAATTTAGTCCTGTGGCCAGTGGCAGCTTTTCACAGCAGTGATTTCTCGCTGGGTTGTACGTGCCAAATGTCCGGGCCGCTTGTGCTTATCAGCATCCATTATACTTTTTGTTGACTTGAACCATTAATAACCTGTCAGATTAGGTAATTAGGCTGTCTCTAGTAGCCAGGGGAAATTGTTTTTCCCTAACTGATGGTATGGGTTGTGCAGTTGTGCAGATAAGCACTTGGTCAAATGGCAGTTCAGGCAATTTTTAACTGGCCTTGCTGATGAATGCAGAAGTAGTGCTGAGACATGAGGGGCAGATAACAACAGAGAGACAGGCATGAAGTAAAATAACCTGCTACTTTCAGAACTCTCTCCAAATAAGACAAGGGTTACTGTTCCAATTCTGCAAATCTGCTGCATGTTGGATCAATCTTGTTCACTTTAATGTTGTGGTGGTTTTATAAAAGTTTTTCCATTCTCTTGAATTAAAATTCATCCCCAACCTGGAGAAATTCAAGGGATTCTCTCCAGGAGGTGTCATCTTAATGCTTGTGAGTAAAGCTGGCTACTGCTAGTACCCACTGCTGCTCTGAGATTCATTTTGTGCACTGACCTTCTCTCTTTGGCACCAATGGAGTCTGTTGTGCCCAGGAAATGCTTTAGCAGTGAGTAGGTGCCAGGAAGGCCTGTTCATTCTCTGGAAGCTGGGATCCCAGTTTCTCCTTTTGATTTACTGTCTGGTGGGTTTCAATGTAGCATTGAGCATTTACTGTGGGTTCAAGGGTTGGAGGCAGTTGATCTCTGGACAACAATCCATTAGAAGCCAGTTCTACCCATCGAGAGATGGTTTATGCCATGACTGGTTTATGGAAGTGGCTGGATTAAGGCTATTGAACTTTTCACTTAAAGCAAGGTGAAAATCCCCTTGCTTTGAAGTTCAGCAATTTGAGTTAGATTCCAGCAGTTCTTGTCTTTATTTTCGAGATGGAATTGAATTTTCAGTTTGGCTTTTCCTTATAATAGTTATAGGCTTTGGACTAACCCAATGCAAATTCAGCCTGCATTCCAGCTTCCTTTGCCTTCTATCCTGTCCCCTAGTCATGATTAGGTGTGTATGTTGTGGGCAGTGTCAGCACCTCTTTGTCTTCAACTTAAGAAGCACAACCTCACTGCTGTAAAGCTCCTTTGTCCCCTGGGTCTGACACTGTATTAGCACTGTTCTGTGGCTTGAGTGGGACACCTTTCACCTTCAGATGAAAGCTCTGTAGGAACTTGAGCAGGGTTTCTCCCTTTTGCTTAGGCAGCTGCCCACAATGACCTGTAGCCCTTAGTTCCTCTTGACCCTTCTCCTGCTCTGCCCAGGCTTGTCACACTGTGATCCTCCTGGGCTTGTTCCTGATCTGAATAATTTGGTCAGTTTTGTCTGGGCAGGATTCCTGTATCAGGAAAGCCCTAGTAAGTTTCCTAGAGACAGAACAGATCTCCGAAATATTAGTAACACTGCCTGTGGCTGAGGCAAACACTTTCTGAGACAACAAAAGTGCATAGAAAGGGGTGTTGAACACTGAGAATTCTGTTGCATTTAATTAAAATGTTGCATATGAGGAAGTTTTTGTTCTGCAGTAAAGGGAAAGATCAGCTAAGTCAGCTGATGAAATATGACAAACTTGGTGCAGGGTAAGCCTTAAGGCACACAAACCCATGGAAGTGCAGAGCCTTCTCCAGATCTGCTGTAATGGGAGCAGGGGAAGGAAAGGAGGAAACATTGTTAAAATTGGCTTGAATAGCTGCTTGATGAGTTGGGTCATTTATTGGCCCAGCAGAGAATGGCTTGCAATAAATCAGTCTGCTTTTTTAATATGATGGTGCAATTGAAGTTCTCGTTTTAACTTCAGACCGGCAACTTTTCTTGCAATTTGCATGAATAGATCTCAGAGAAATCGTGAGAGGGAGGGAGATTAGGTGGCACTGTGGAGTAAGAGTACAAGAGTCATGCCTGTTGGAGGGATGGAGTTCTTTGTAAAACATGCTTTGTGCTCACCAGTGATTACTTTCTGTAGCTCACTAATGCCGTGCCAGTATTGGTGAGCTGCAAGATCTCCAGCTAGTGCCAGGGCTTTGGTGGATATGAACACCCCACCTGGAGAACTGCATCCAGCTCTGGGGTCCCTAAAATAAGAAGGACATGCCTGTCAAAGTGAGTTCAGAGGAGGTCATGGAGATCCTGGGAGGGCTTGAGCCTCTGTCTTACGAAGTCAGGCTGACAGAGTTGGGATTCTTCAACCTGGGGAAGCGAAGGCGGTGTGGAGACCCTAGAGCACCTTCCAGTACCTAAAGGCACTGCAAGAAAGCTGGACAGGGAGTTTTTACAAGGGCATGGAGAGACAGGTCAAGGGGGAATGGCTTGAAATTGCAAGAGAGTGAGTTTGGTTTAGATATTAGGGAGTTCTTTACTCTGATGGTGGTGAGGCACTGGCATAAGTTGCCTGGAGAAGTTGTGGATGTCCTTGAAAGAGTTCAAGGCCAGGCTGGATGGGGGTTTAAGCAACCTGGTCTAGTGGAATGTGTCCCTGCACATGGCAGAGAGGTGGAACAAGACGATCCTCAAGAGCTCTTCCAAGCCATTCTGTGATTCTATGATTCCCATCCTGGCTTTCCCATGAACTAAGCCCGCGCTGCTGGCAGGAGACCTCTGAGAGCCCGAGGAGGTGCTGTTGAGGGGCAGGTGGTCCCAGTGAGCAGCTCCGTTCGCCGCTCGATCTGGCCGGGGCCGCCGCGCGGTGTCGCCGCCGCCCGCGCCAGCATCGCTGCGAGTGCCGAGCCCGCGGGTCCCAGACCCGTCCTGTCCCCTTCGCGTCCCCCTCGGCCCTGTCTTCCCGGCCC
>JAOXXN010000025.1:9065563-9106014 GCA_026770055.1 Myrmophylax atrothorax | reverse complement strand
GGGGTTTGTATTCTGGCAGCGTTGAGGATGTCATCGCTGCTGCCGCTGCTTTCTGTGATCGCAGGAGCGTTAGTCGTGTCAAAAAAACTTCGGAACTTTTCTGCAGCGCTCCAGGAAAGCGGCTGAAATTGTCTTATTTCAGTCATCAAGTAGTCTAGTAACTAATAAAATAAATCCCGAACGTAAGTGGACAGAGGGCAAGAAGTGAACTGCTCTGTCCTTCCCTCTCAGAGCTCCTCGTTACTCAGTTTGTATGGACACTATATTGTATCTGGTCTCTACAGAAAGTACAAGGAGGAAAGAGGCAAAAATAGATGGTTTAGTAGAGTCTAGGGGTGAATCTTACATAAAACTTAACAGGTTCTGAACAGCTTTTATAGAGGTTGCTGTAGTTTACCCCAGCCAGTAGCTAAGTACACACATCTGCGGGATGGGGAGAATCAGAAAAAGGTGGAAAAGATAAGAACAATTTGAGTTCTGAGCAGTTCTGGTCAGGAATAAACAAAGGAAGATTCTTTTTAGTGCAATGGAGAAAAATCTGCACCTTTGGCTTGGGGGATAGGAAAAACAAAACAAAGTTATAGCCACAGGTTCCAAAATCCTGAAGTCAGAAGTAACAAAAAATGCTGATCTAGATCATTCACATTTCAGATCTGTGCTTACACCAGAGGCAAGTGTACATATCAGAAGTTTGCAGGTACAGGAAGATATAGACATCTCTAAAAAGAGATTACTCTAGGGCAAGGTAAGGAAACAAAAAAGACACTTCATCAATGTAATGTGCACTGTAAATTGTTCCAATATAAAAGGGCCATTCAGGGATGAGGAAAATACAAGGGACAACTGCGGCATAATACAGGAGTATTGAAATTATTGTTGTTTTTCAAGGTTTTAGGAAATAAAATTCTACTCCAAATAGATTTTGGTCCATCCTGTGGTCCAGCACATCCATGTGTGCTACAAGATCATCAAAGCTTTGCATGCTCCTGGCTGCTGCAGCTGGTACCAAAAAACTGGTGTCCAGGGAAGTTAGGTGGCTTTTGTTCTCAAAGAGCAAGAAGACTCTGAATTTTGTTCAAAAATAGCTTTCAGCATAAGATCAGCTGGATCCCAGGCTAATCAATAATTTCATGATGGCAGTGTGTAAGGGCATGTTGTGCTAGAGAGAAAAGTTGATCAATGCTTCATTATTCTCTGGCCCTCAATACTGAATGCTGCAGGATTCATGCATTAAGTGTGGTGCTTTTTGCCACAACACAAAACTCTCAGTAAAAAGCCAAGAAAAAACAGGGTGCCTGCTTCTTGGTACAGAAAATTACCTATTACCATGGGGAACCTACTAGTCTGTCAGTGGTTCTTGTCTCTGACGTCTGCTCCAAGCCCTGTCGCTGTTTCATGTGCACTAACAGTTGCCTTGTGGGCAAATCAAATCCCTAAAAATACAGTGACAAATCCTAGTTCTAATATTCCTGTCCAGCTCTGTCTGGCAGACATGTGGATGAGGCAATGGAAGGAATCATAGTATCAGAGAATGGTTTGGATTGGGAAGACCCTTGAAGATCACATAGTTCCAACCATCCTGCCATGGGCAGGCATGCCACCTGCTAGACCAGGCTGCTCAGGGCCCTATCCAACTTGGCCTTGAACACTTTCAGGGATGGGCCATCCATAACCTCTTTGGGAAACCTCCTCCAGTGGCTTGCTACTCTTTGAGTAAAGAAGTTCTTCCCAACATCTAATCTGCATCTCTCCTCTTTGAATTTAAAACCATTACCCTTTCTTATCACCATCTACCTCATGTGAAGAGTCACCTTCCCTCTTTTTATAAGCACTCTTGAAGTTCTGAAAGAATTTCCAGTATGAGGGGTTCAGGTGTGTCTGTTGCTGTGTGAAGCTTGTAGTGCAGTTCAGTTTCTGCACAGCTAAAAAACATCTATATGATGTCAACAGGAAAAATTTATCCTTGTCTTGCCTGACCTCTTCCTTAGTTACAGCATTTCACATCTGATTCTATGCATGATTCTGTAGCTTAGTTTTGTTCTTTTCATAGCTCATCAGAGACACACACACACACATGCCTTTTTAGAAGCACAGACTGAGGCATAATAGGAAAAGACTTGCATCTCAATTTAGAGAGATTTATTATCCTAGTCTATTTATATTAAATTAAATTGCATTATTACTCTCTATTCTCTATTGATTACCTTCTTTAGTGTGTCTAAAGTGAGCAATTGCCTTGATCTTCCACTCACTGACATCCGAAAAGAGGGAAGTCAGGCTGCCTCATTTCAGGCTCTTTTCCTTAAATCTATTTACAATATTTTCTAGCTTATCCATTTTCCCCCCCCTTAAGTTCATCTATCTGTGTGCAACTATGCCTGCATGCAGTGTGTATGATGATACTGTGCAATGTGGTTTTCTACACTAGAGGCAGAAATCATGCAGCTGATAAATGAATTGGTCAGACTTTTGTAGAAAAACAGACAATTTCTGGATTACTTTCCAAGACCTTTACTGTGTTTTATCACTTCTTCAAGATTTATCTACCTATGTGGTTAAACAGATCTTGATAAGGCTTGTCTGTAATTACACTTTTCATGTTTCTAAATAACATTACACCTTGCAATCTCATTATCTATGTATCATAGTATCCAAAAGTCTTTCTATGCTTATGCCAAATGTATATTAGATCTTGTTTTACTGGTGTTTATCTCAAGCTTTGATCATTAAAGTATTTCTTAAAATCTGGAAAAGCGTGGCAATGAATTTTGCATACTGGTTTTTGGTAGATTGGCACGTCCCCCTTCATAAATAAAAATTATTTACCCCAATTTTAGCTCTAGTAAGTTGGTTATACTTAAGTAAATCTTCTAATACTTTACAATAATTTCCTTACAGGTGCAATTTCCTGCTGTGGGAGTATTGCCATTGATTTGGAGGGTGGGGATGGAGCGAGGCAGTCACTGATCTCTCATGTAACAGAGAGGAGTTATAGCACATTGCACAGGGTACCTGCACGGGTGCCCTCAGTCACTAAGGGGAGCTATTTTGTAATGGAAGTGAGTTAGGAAAAGGAAAAAAGGAGCTAACGTTATACTGAGAGAAAAGCTGATTATGATCTAAATATTTGGATGTTTTTTATTCTGGAAATGTGTCTGCCATTGAGGTGCCTGCAGTATCAGGAAGCCAACAACCCCTTCACCTTGCAGCAAGGCAATAGGGGCTACACCTGGCTTGGGGTAGGTCACATCTCCCCACTGTTCATTTCCTGTGACTTTGGAAAAGGCTTCTGACCTGTTTCCCTTGTGAATAACAATATGAGTTCATACTTGGATTTTTTTCTTTGCACCTTGTCTAGACATTTATACCTGTGAAAAGGGAGTGTTGAGCTGCCACTCAGAAAGAAAGGGAATTCTTATTTGAAAGAATTTCATAGTCACTTTGTGCAGGCAGAAATGAAGACATGAAGGCTGTGGCAAACGAGAATCAGACCTAGAAATTATCTTGAGCTTCGTGAAAATAATGAGACAGAACCCTTTGCCATTGCAGAGCACTGCTGCCATGCCATTGCAATGTTGTCTGTATTCATCAGCTGAAGGGTTTGCCCTGGGCAGCCAAGTAGCACTCGAGGGATATATAGGCCTCAACCCTTGCATCTCTGCTAGTTCCCCTCCTTGTCACCCTGAGAATTATATGGCATGTCGTTTACTGTCAGCTTCTTTTCTCCTTCAGGAGTGTTGAGGCATATAATTAATTTAGCTTGTTTTAGGGAATGTCATTTTGCTATCTTGAAAGGTTGCCCTGGCTGCTGTATCCCTCTGAGCCATTCAGGCTGCTTCACTCCTAGCACCCCATGTGCCTTCTGGACTTGATGTTTTTTGCTTTGTCTGAACATCTTGCATTATCTTTTATTTATTTTACTGCTTTGCTTTTCTTCTCATTTATTCACAGCTGATAACTTGCCAGTCATCAGTGCCTGATCTTTTAGTGTCCATGTGCCTCTGGAGTTCTTTATCGCTTTGTATCAGTCTGTACTGTCCTTCTTTTACACCCAAGGAAAGCTCACGGTGAATCATGTCCTTACCACTGAGCACAAAACTGTGCTTGCCCATAGTTGTACTCCACAGAACCTGCAAGCCACTTCTC
Source organism: Myrmophylax atrothorax (assembly GCA_026770055.1). NCBI lineage: Eukaryota > Metazoa > Chordata > Aves > Passeriformes > Thamnophilidae > Myrmophylax > Myrmophylax atrothorax. The sequence goes on along the minus strand of JAOXXN010000025.1, from coordinate 9,101,868 downwards.
TGTCTGCACTGGTAGTCTGATATCCATACAGTTTGGTTAGTTCTCAGTGGCTTGGAAAACTCATCTTAGCAATATGAAAACCTTGAGTCTCACGAGATCTCGTGTTGGTGATCTCATGTTCAGAATGGCACACAGGCCCCTTAGAATTGCAAAAATTCGATATCCAAGTTTTTGCATTACTCAAAAGGAAAAAGAGCAAAGTTTTCACATGAAGATCCATGAAAACTTTGTACATTTCCTACTCTTCTACAGCTTTGCTCGATGATGTGCAAGGTGGTTTAGCAGGTAGTACCATGAAAACAGCAGCCCCCACTGGTGGAAGATGACATGCAGGAGATGAGGAAGAGGAGAGAAAGGAGCAGCCTGAGGTGGGGGTAGGTACCAGATATGGAAGCCAGAGGGGAGTTTATCTATAGACAGCTTTTAATAGCAGTACTGGTTTTGGTAACATCATTGAAAGGGCAGAAGATGGATGGGATGAGGAGCTAGTTTCAGGATGAAAGAATCACTGCATGAAACAGGAGGTTTAGGTCCTGTGAATTTACAGCATGATCTATTACTGTTGTTTGCACTGGATCTGTTCCCTGTGCCTGTGGAATTAGATCTGATGGCTTTAATGTCATACTCAATTTGGACTGGATTTTGGCCCTGCTAGCCCAATGGACAGGGTTAGAGAACAGTGGTATCTTTTCTGTTCAAAATGCACACTTCATCCTGCAGAACCCTTTGAGGAAAGCAGGATAACAGCCAAACTCCCGAGCTGGCAGAAACTTTGCTGGGTTTGGTTCTCTTTCCCCCGCTCTGCTTTTGAACTGAACGTGTCTGATCTGGAGTCACTCAAAGACAATGAGCATAGAATCTTAAGCAAAATTTCATAAGTCACATTTCAAAGTAGATCTACATTCTTACTAAGCCTGTAAAAGACCAATGTGTGAGTAAAGGATTGAGAAGATGAAGTGAAGGTAACTATATTTGGGGAGGTGATGGCAGGTGAGGGTAATGTGGGAGGAAGAGATTGAATTCATATTTAAGGATCACTCTGACACTTCATGGCCTGACCTGTGGTGGGTCTAAGTTTAGAGAATAAAGTTAAGATCTGAGGAGAGGAGAAGCAGATACAGGAAGCACAGTGCATGGGGAATGTGCTGCCCTGAAGGATTTAACTCAGTAGTAGGGAGCTATGGTGCAGCCAGCAGCTGACAGCTTAAAGCAAGTCACCTAGAGGGATCTGAGTGAGCTATCCCCAGAGCAGCAACTCATTAGTGTCACCAGAGAGACAGAACTATGTAGGTCTGTCTTTCAGGTGAAAAAGATGTTATCTTCTAGCAAGGAAGGGTTGTGCTGATAAAGAATTTCTGTTTTAAAAGCTCTGCTACAGACTAAAATTAGCTGCTCCCCAGACTCAGCAATAACGGGCATCTTCTGAGAATGTGACTATTTATGCATGAGAGTAGGGCCAGCATCAGCCTGGTTCTCCTGTTTGCCTGCAGTATACAAGTGACTTCTCCCTTGTCCCAGTTATGCACATGAAAATTGTAGGCTCTGTTCCCTGAGGAAAAAGAGACTGTTCTGTCCCTGGGCAGTGGAGATGCATAGAGCTGTAAAGAGTGCAGGGGACTGGATCTATGACCAGCTACCCTGGTGTAACAATAAGCTGCTTGGCTGGCAATTACACAGAGAAGGTGGAATCAATCCCTTCTAGCATTGCTTCATCAACTGTAGCTGTAGTAACTTTGATTCCATGTCTTAGTGTAAAAGGACCAGGTGTTTCCTAGTTCTCCCTTTCAGAGCATTTTGCTCCCTGATGCATCACAGTGAACAGCCTAGATGAGAGTACCTTTCTTCACAGCTTTACTGTTTTGAGGAAAACTGGGGGTTTATGCTGTTCAGCCCAAGGTAAATTCTAGTGAAATTTCAGATGTTGCAGTTTTAATGTGAGCTAGTGGTCTGGAGACATCATTAGCTCTGCCACAGTTTATAACCTGACTGCCTCAGCCCATGGGTTACAGACTGGATTAGCGGTCTGGAGTTTATCTGTGGTGGAACACAGTAGCTAAAGATTTTTGACATGAGATATGAAGGAAGTAGCCAGCCACTCATCAGAGCTCTCTTTTGCCTCCCTCTGTTTTCCTACATTGTCTCTTGGTGCCCTCCAGCTGATGGGCTGGGAACAGTTATGGTCCTTGCACACTCAAGGGAAGGTAAGATCCATCTGTCTTTTACATAAAGATGTCCTATAATGCTAGACAATTCTGAGATTCTCTCAGCAGTCAGCATATAACATTTTCCAGTTGTTTTCTGACACTGTGTTTAAGTGGGATATAGGATGGGGTGAAAATTAGTTTTAAAATTTAGTGGAAACTTCCTTTCTTGTGTTGCTTCTTTCATTAAAACTTGAAGTTTTGAAGGAAAAAATAGTAAGAACAGTGAAAATTCTGAGCAGTCCACATCACAAATCAAGTAGAGACTGGTAAGAAAGAGCCAATACAGGAGATTCCTGCTCATCTGAAATCTATGAATCTGCTTTAGCCAAATAAACTGAAATATTCAGCATAGAAAACTTACCCTTTAAGTTTCTGGATGAGAAAATGTGGACTTGTTTGTACAGAATGAAGTACAGTACATGACTATGACTGTGACTGGGCAAAAGACTTAAATTCATGAAGTCTTATTTTTCCTGAGCTCTTCCTCACTAGGTAAATCCAGTGTCCTATGCTCAGAATGTGTGTGAGTGCTTTGATGCCTTTCAGCATGTCAAAAATTAGGCCAATACCTGCTTGTTCTTCTATGTGTATGCACTTGGCACTGAATACATTGTAGTACTCTGAGCTCTTCAATGTAATGGGATTTCCATATTTTTTTTAATGTAGACTTTAGAAGTACAGTGTTAGTACATCAAAGTTACTGTTACCCAAAGTTAAGGGCCCAAGGCTGAGTAAACAGATCCTTCCTGGACGCTGTGGCATCACACAGGAACAATATACCGTCAAGAGCAGCCAGACAAAGACACAAGTGGTACTGAAATGAAGTGTGAAGGAACTAGAAAATAACATAAAACCCCAGTGTGCAAATCAGGACATTTGCCTCTGATCCTACATGAGGACTGTGTTTGATGCTTAGTGACGATGAGGCATAGTGTGACAGGAGAACTAAAAGCCATGAGCAGAGTGGGCACAAACCCAGGTGTGCCTCTCTGCCAGGCTGGCTCCTGCAAGTTACTGCTGGTGCTGTGGGTAATTCTCCCAGCTTCATTTATTCCATCTCTGCATGGAGATAGGGCTGTTTTGCCCAGTGCAGTTTGGTAGCATGTACAGGCCAAGTTTGTCAATAGAGGGGAAGTGATATATTTGCTAATCAAACAAAATTGTTTAAAATGTCTGATCAGTTACCAAAAGTTTCTGAACAGATTCAGCCATTTGTTGTCATGGCAGCTCTTACTGACTGGCCTTACTCAACATCTTGGTGAGTTTTACCTCTTTTCATGTGAGTTGAGATTTCAAGGATGAATTTCATTCCACTTGCAAACATTCCAGTGCAAGAACACACAAATGGTAGTTTCTCTTCTGATTGATCATTTTGGAATTACATGGCTGGCGTTGTGTTAATGAGGGCTTTCTAATCTCATATAAGCAATCTTTTTTTATGGACAAGCTGTGCTCCATGGATCTTTATCCTTCCTCAATGAACATAAGCAATGATGGGAATTGGACTAAGTGACTTGCTACTACACCATCTTTTTCTGCTTGTTAATAATGGTCTATCAATCATTGATAAACAAAAGCTTGAGAGAGCTGACTACCTTAATGTGCATGTGAAGTTTGCCAGCTCTTTATTGCCTATGTTATGTACATCATAGCAATTTGTTGAGTTATTCAAGTGGAAAGAAGAATTTTATAGCAAGCATCAGGATAGAAATATTAGAGCCCAGGGTGTGTAGGAGCAGGATACAGTTAAATGTTATGCCGATATAAAAATCATTAATTTGAGATTATTTTAAACAAAAAACTTTATTTATATGAGAGAGGTTTGGGGGTTTGTTTCTGAGGGAGAAGGGTGTCTTATTGGAAAGTCAGATTTTGTAAACAAACATTCAAGTTGTCTTTGGGGTGATCAGTAAAATCTGTTCTCTAGTTAAACTATAAGGTGGGAAATGTTTTTGAATATAGGATTTTAATCACTAAGAACTGCTAAGTATGTAATGAGTAATGTCTGCTGTGGCTTTTCCTGGATCTCTCCACTGGCTGTATCACAGAAATCCAATTGTTGTGGTCAAAACACAGCAAATGACAAAAGCAAAGGTTGGTGATGACTGTTTTTTGTACTGCAATGTGACTGATGTTGTCTTGAGTTGGAGTGAGATAAAGTTTATAGCAGAAGCAGAGGGGCAGGATGGAAAGTGGGCTCATTTCTGCTCTGTTGAAATAAGTGTAGCTGCAGGAAAAAGAGTTTATTCTCAAAGAAGGACCAAAGGAAGAGACAAAGGAAGCTATCAGGAAGTTATCACTGGAGATGAGAGTAGGAGTAGAAATAGCCCTACTGGAGGTAACTGCTCAGTTATTTTTTTGTTATTGACTAGTCTTTCTTCCCATGGAAAAGTCTCTCAGGGGTAAGACGATGCTGAAAGTAGCACTGCAAAAGAAGGCAACAAAGCAGGGAGTGGGTCCACCTGATTCACTGTCACGTTATGGTAGGACTCTGGAATGGAGTGTTTCCCTTCCACTTGGCTCAGACTGTCATGAATAGTCAGAAGCACTTGTCTCTCTCATCCCACTGTGTTGATTGAATTGGTCCTCCTTGAATGGAGGACTGAACTACCAAGACAAAGCCCATAGCTCTAGGTCTTACCTGGGTTTTATGGCAGTTCTTGATGCTCAGCATTTACTTGAGGGGAGGAAAAAAATATCTGTAGCTGAAATGAAAGAAAGGTGCAAGCCCTGTCCCAGTGCTGAAGTGTTTCCTTTCTTGTCTGTCTTTGCTTGGCTGAGGGCAGACTAAGCCCTGCATTAAACCACTATGTCTGTCTCGACTGTGGCCTTAATACTCCAAGTGTCAGTCCAAATTCAACAGTAGAGGATGTATGAAGCTTTTATTTGATTGAGGTCTGGGATCTCTTTTTTTTTTTTTGATTTTCACTTGAGGTTTCTGAATTTTCCTTCACTTCTAAGAATATTTGGAGTTTTTAATCCTGAAAGTTTAAGAAAATCACATAAATATGGGTAGTCTTGGTATCAAGAAGGGAAAAAGTGGAAACCATAATCTAGTTTCCCACCAACCAGAGACAATTCTTCAAATTACAAAACCTCTGGATTTTGGGGCTATTTTTGCCATGAATGCCAAATTGTTGACCACCTCTGTCAGGCTGTATATGTCTTGAAGATTAAACCAAGTCTAAACTAACCATTTATGTTTGCTTATTATTTATTTTTGATGCTCAATTTAAACAACTAAAGTTATAATCTGAACATTAAATTAAAACCTTGGCATGAATTGGATCGTGTATGTCTATGCATGATTGCTTTTATATTAAATAGTTTACACAAATGCTGTTAACTTATCTTGAAAGCAGGTTGACATGCATATTAATGAGGCCAGATGTTAACTTCATGCTGTTTCTTTCCAACTAAGAAAATCTTTGTATTAACTTAGTGTTTTTTACAAGTATTTCTTGTAACATATATGATAACACATTGCACATCATAATGTTCCAACATCTCACCTTTCTCATTTTATTCTTTCCCTTCTGAGTCCCTTGCTCAGTTGTAAATAAATCAGACTCAGAGTGATAGCAGACATAGCCCAGCATAGCTGAAGAGAATGATATCGAGGAACCTACCAAAATATCAGTAAACCCAAATAAAGCACTGAGAGTTGAATCCCAGAGAAGTCAATGCTGTCTAGCCCAAAAGACAATCTTGGTGTATTCCTGGCTCTCCTTGGCTGCCCAGCTTCACAGCTGCTCGGTCATTGATGTGACTTTCCTTAGTATCCTTGGTGCCAGAATATTCTACCTGCTCATGTGGAGTTGAAAAATGTTGCATTCAGGTTTGTGAGCTTGCAGCAAGAATAGCTTTTATTTGTGACCTTTTATTTTGAAGACAGATAGAGCTGTCAATGTTAGGAATGTTCTTGAACTTGTTGAAACAGGCTAGGTAGTACAACTAGTCCTAGGCATGCAAAGGCACAATCAGGTTGCAGAACTGCAACTCTTCTTTAACTCTTGGACTTCTGACTTCATCTTTCGCTTGCACATGAGGTCTTTGGAGGCATCTAAAGCTTCATTTCCTCAGCTGGGAAGCAGAATTCATGTGTGTTGAATGAATTCTACAGTATTATGCTTTGTGCAGCTCTAGCTTAGAATGGTGAGTTTTTTAGTTAGCAAAGGGAACAAGGAGTGTCTCTCCTTGGATATGGAGGGACATAAGTAAAGGGAGAAATTCTTCAAAATCAGAGCCACACAAAGCAAAGCTGACTTCTGAGGAGCTTCAAAAGAAGGCCTGTATTTCATAAATAGACCCACCCCTTGTAAGACCTCAGTCTCATTTGCTTTGGATTTGGGGTTCTAGTAGAACTGTATGGTTTTACTCTGCTCGTGACACCTGATTATTCACAGATATCACAGTACTTACCACAAGACCATAATTTATCTGTAAGAGTTTGATTCTTCAAGATGCTGGATTTCATGCCCATAATCTGGTCAAAGACTTTGGTTGTAGTTCTGCAGGGGATGTAGTCATGTGCTGAATCTGAGTATAGTAAGTTCAGGTTGAATAAGAGCCAAAATGCATCACATCTTGAAGGTTATTCCCAAGTGAACTAATGGCTCATAATGGGCATATTAATCCCTGCCTATGTAAAGTATTTGGATTGCCCCTCTAGAATAAATACCTTAGTGCATTCATATCCAACAGAGGCTTAATTATAGGTTTTAAAGGATCAGTGCAAGAAGTACAGAAATAAATATATCTTTTAAAAGAAAAAAAATGTTAATGGTATTACACTTACTCAGTTCAATTTACTGCATACTGCCAAAGGACACTGTGTATTTATAGCAAGTTATGTACTCAGTTACAGAAATAAATTTTTAATTTGAAATGATGAGTTCAATGAGCACTTAACTTTGTTTCCAGTGTTAGTTACAGGTACTAATGACTTCATTTACATTAGGTTAAATCATTGCATTAAACTCTCAGTCAGGCAACTTTTCATGGGGAGTCACTAGGACTTGTTCTTGTTTAAGGGGCCAGAACCAGAATTTACAGTGTTTGGGAGCTGCTATTAAAATGTTAGCCTCTCCTAAAGGGTTGGGGTGTCAGCTCTCCCTAGAAGACAGAGGTTTTTACTACGGAATGGGATGAATCTACATAAATGTTTTGATACAGAAGAGTCTGCTGTGACGGTGGTCTAAGAAATAGTGGAGAGCAGAAAGGGCTTTGTGGAAATAGTTGTTTTTTCAATGATGGGGGGAAGTGCTTGTCTATTTTTGTCAATGTTTTGAAAAATGTCATCAGCTCTCAAGGACTGTCAGCAGGTTTGTGAAGCTGGCACACTGGAGGGTGATAGAAAGGGAGCATTTGGCCTGTTCTTCTCACCTAGAAACCCTGTTCCTCTCGCCAACCCCTGACAGCTGAGATCTCACGTCTTCACAAGTCTGTGAGAGGGGAGGAACAGAACCAGACCTGGAAGGTCCTGCTGAGGTCTGCCTCTGGTGTGGGCACAGCACGGTTGCCAGGGGTGGGGAGTGAGCAGAGCGGCCACTGACCACGCTGCTGCTCCACTGCACGGTTCCTGGGGGAGCTCCAGCCCCACAGCAGCCAGGGCACCCTGGAAACATCCCCAGAGCCTGTGGTTTGCATTGCAGCACATGTGGTGTTTTCAGGATGAAGGCATTTCTCCTGCACAGAGACCCTCTGCAGGCACAGAGGACAAAATTTGAGGCCTGACAGACTTAATGACATGCAAGAGCAGAGCAATGAGACCCCTTGTGGTGCAGGCATAGGGATGTCTGAGCTATGGATGTTCAGTTGTGTGGTCACCCTTAAGGGCAAGTTGAGGGCTGGGCTTCAGTGTCTTAGCACGTGGCTCGATGTCTCTGGTAGGAAGGTATTGGTGTTTGGCAGCTGAGCTGGAGATCTTTCTGTAGTTGAAATCCAGACATAAACTACAGCTATTCCTGTTAAAACCTGGAATGTGTGATGTCCTGGACAAGAGTGTATGCAAAGGACATGTTACTAATTCAAATGGCTGTTTTTCTTGATTTAAGATGAAGCTCCATGTCATGACAGAGATTTCCTCCGAGTCCAGGTTTTCAGGAAGGTCTTTGTGAAACCAGAGAGACTCCAGCAAAACCTACAAGAGCAGAATTCTTTTGTTCTAAAATTATTAAGCTAATGAGACTCTGCAGGATGGCTCAAGGACTCAAGGGACAGAGGAAGAAGGAATCAAGAAAGCTGGTTTAAGCTGTGGCCAAGGCAAAAGGAGCATGATAAATGAGGTGAAAGTACCATTGTGTTGCCTTGGCTGCTGCAAACTGAAAGATTAGCAGATCAATGTATCCTAGCTGGGGAGGATAAGGAACCAATAGACTTGAGAGTGGGCTTGTGAGGTTTGGAAGCCAACTGTATTAGGTATAACAGCAAGAGTTTCTCTCTTGGATTTGCAAAGCTTTTACAACCTTGAGGACTAAGCAATAATTTGAATTTTTAGAATGATTTGGGGAGGAAAAGCTTTTCTGTGAGTGCAGTACTGCCACTAGGAGACAGATTTTTTCATTGCTTGTGAAGGAAGTACTCAAGGACATGGCCACAGAGCTCATTGGGTCCATTATCCATGAAATTATTTTCCCCAGCCCAGATCTGGCAGAGGTTGGGATGCTGATGAGCCCTTTGCATGTGTGCAAACAAGATCCTGAGTGCTGTCAGGCTGTGTGTGTTCTCAGGCCCCATGGACATGAACTCTCACTGTTTGGGGCTTGTGATGTCAGAGAAAATGAAACCTTTATTACAGAAGTTACCTCTTCTGGGGGAAGTTCTTGGCTGCAATTGCTCATCAGTTGAGTACAGAAAAGGCCCCACCACTTTCAGACTGAATACATCTGTTTGCTGGTACTTTTTTAGAGAGGTCTCACAAATTTTTGCCTGGCTCACTGATAAAGTGAGTGAAGTGCTCCTGATACTAATAGTAACCCATGCACCTGGCCTCAGATTTGTGCCAAGGCTACTGTATGTTGCATATGGTTCTCAAAGAAAATCTGTTAAACTAAAGCAGAGCATCTCTGCCTTACTCCTTAGAAGCCCATCTTGTCCTGTGTGAGGGGTTACTTTGCTGTAAATCCCAACCATTGACAACTCTGTAGCTGACAATGGGTTTTGAAAGACAGCAGAGACTGATTAGGCCTTTCTCCAGAAATTAGTTATTGAAGATGAGGAGAGGACACAAATAGCACATACTCCATGTGGGGAAAATAATACACAGGCCAAGAGACTAAATGACTGTGCAAGAATACATGTCTAACCTAAAATGTTTTAGATATACTGTCAAGTTAATATTATCCCTAATTTTTACTGTTGCCCAGCTTTTTCCACCGTGTAACTTGATTTGCAACTGTCAGTGACTTTTCCACTCCTTCAACATTTGGTGAAAATGCCTTCACCTTTATTCCACCTTGGCAGTGCTGGATTCATCTGGGGGGTTACAAGTGTGTGTAGTTCTCTGGATATTGAGTTAATCACGTACTCACTGTCACTCCACTGAACCCATCAGAAATGAAGGTACCCTTTAATTATGAAGAGAGATGTGCTTTTTCAATGCTTCATCGACCCTCGCATTGCTGACATTGAACCTTAAGGCTGTTGGGAATGTCTTATTCAGAACGCCTTGGGGAAGGATTCTGGTTATTTTTATAAATACCCTTCATTTCTCCTACTTTTGAAAGACTTCCTGTTACAAAATATCCCTTCTCTGTAAAAAACCACGAAGTGGCCAGCCAACAAAATTCGCTGCGTCCACAGTTTGTAAGAAGGGGCTGGAAGTGTGGTTAGTACATGAATGCCCAGGGGAGTGTCACGGGGGGTGAGGCTGGTATGGTAATTGCTGACCATGGGTAGGACTGAGGGGGATTGCTTGGAGGGGTAGTAACAGGAGATTGCTGCTTACAGCCATCCAAATTTGCTTTCTCTTGCATCTTGGTAATGAGCAATTAGGACTTGCAGAGCAGCTTTATTTGTTTGCCCTGGTTTGTTCAGCTTGCCAGGGTTAGCATCATCTCCTGCCTTCTTATGGGGTCTTGAAGCTTTCAGGTAGTTGCTGTGAGTGTTGCTGCCTTGGAGGGTTTGGAGAGGGCTGTTAAATCACAGTACAACTGCAGAAGAGCTGGAAGCAATGCAGTGAGGCACTCATGAGATCTAGGACAAGGAGACCAGCTTTGTGGTATCAGTACTCACTGGAGGGTATAGCTGAACTTCCAACTATGGCAAAGGTTTTAGGATGACAAGGCCCTGCAAAGCAGGCTTGTGGTCCTGATTCTGGATTAGGGTGAAGATTCCTTTGTTTGTCCTGTGGCATCTCCACGTAAAATGGTGGCAGTGAGGCCATTTAAAAAGACTGGGATTTATATGTGGAGACTTTGCTTTAAATCAGGTTAAATTTAACTACAGATAATTTTCAAGCTGGGAAGTTCTAGGTAGGGTTAAGCCCAGTTTTTTAAGCCTAGTGTTTACTGTGGTAAAATGCCCTGGATGGTTCTTGCATGCCATGTGAGCACTTGAACCTCTGAGCTATGCAGTCACCATACATTCTACCTCTAAGAGGTATGTAATTATTTCATAAAAAGAACAACTACCATAGGATATTGCATGTAATCAGGCATAGAATGCCTGAGTTTTGTTTAAAAATGTTTCAGACTTCAGAATAATTTCCAGTGTTGGTTACAAAGTGAACCAATTTCAGCAGAGCTGAGTTGTTGAAGAGAGATCTTGGTGCTTAGAAAATTGTACTGACAAACTACTTCTTCAGAGCTGAGTAGAAAAAGGATATGTCTTCAGAGTTTTCTTTCTTTTCTCCCTCTCTAGCTAAATTATATGATATAATATCTTGCTCATTTTGTAATAGTATGTAGCTGGCAACTTCTAGTTTTGCTGTTATTTGGAATACTTCAAAGTGAAACAAAATCATTTGGGATTGAAATTAGTAGTTTAAGCAAAACTGAATTGTTACCATTTATTCAATGTATAAACACAAACACATTTATAAATATGTAAAAATATATACCTTTTTTAAAAAAAAAAATTTGCTTCAGGTGTACCCAAAGTATTTTTTCTCTCCCCGACTGAACCACTGATCTAAAAAGATCCATTATTCACACCTCTCTATAGGTGAGGGACATTTGCCTTTGTCAGATCCTCAGTTTTGTAATGAAATCATAATACACTGTTAATAGCTTCTCTTAGGCAATTCTCCTTTAGGATTCTTCTTTATCAGGTGTCTTAGAAACCTGATTTTTAAATTTAAGGATCCTGTGTTGCCAACTTCAACCTGGACTAGAACTCCACCACATAGTCATTCAGCAAAAACTTGGATTTCAGAAAGTATCTTAAAGCAGCTGCCTTGCTTCCCCCTTTTTAGGCATGTTTGGTTTTTCTTCTAACTTAAATCAGAAAGAGTGGGGGGAAATGTCATAATCTCTTCTTCACTTCTATTTTAGTAACCTTTTCATCAAACATGAGTAGCTACATGTCTTTGTTCTTCAAATAGTGTTATCCTTAGGCAATGATAAGTAGAAAAATGTGTTTCTGTCTGGAAAATCTTACCACCTTGCTTTCAGATTCTTCACTTCTCTTGTATCTGTCTCTGTGTATCCTTTGTGACTGGGCATGTACTATAACAACATTATTTATGTAAAGTACAGGAAAGAGCTGCACAGTAAGAGTTCAAAGGCAGATCGTAATTCAGTAGAGATCAGGTTTGAAAAAATGAAAATGAAATACAAACAGTCATAATTTCCTCCCCTCAATTATTTTGAAAAATAGAATAACATTTGTGTTTTAGAGATTGACTCTCTATTCTTTTAAGATCATAAAAATAAACAGACATGGCTATTAGGAAGCATTTTTCAAATGTGTGGCTTCCAGTTAATTTGCTCTCAAGAGAACACAGTCCTGGGTGTATTGTGGCCTTAGTGGTGAAAAACAGGTTAAGAGCTTTTGAGATACCAGAGACCTCCTCAGGCCCTAAGTAGTGGAACAGTCTTTAGTCGGGTGCAGTTGGCTGGAGAGTCAGTCAGACCTGACAGCCTGAATGGAAAAACTATTTGTTTTGCTTTTCCAATCTGCCCTCTGAGGAGAAGATTTTCCTACACTGCTTGTCTGAGTACAGGCTTGGTACATTCAGACATCTCAGGACATCCAGGAGTGATGGGGCTGTGCCATGGGCAGCACTGTGGTGGGAACAAGGAGGACAGAGGAGGAGAGTAGGATCCTGCATCCCCCTGGTGCTCCATGGGGTGTGCAGTGGAGAGGGAAGGAGATGCACGTCATAGTATTTTGTTGGTGGTTTTTTTTTTTTATCTCAGCCAATGGGACAATAATGGTGTTGATTTCAGTAGGGGAAATTTCTTTCTCCAAAACAAGGGAAAGACTTTGCCTTAGTATGCAGGCACTGGGCAGGAATTCATATTACCTGGCAATGCCTCAGTATTGTGCATCTTGCAATTTGAGTATCTTCTGATACAGCTTTAGCACAGTACAGAGGAGGGTGACAGCTGGATATATTCTGCACCTGGAATGTCATCACTCCTTGACCCAAAACTAGGGACTTTTGCTATGAATATCAGACCAATACTGAAATAAGAAATAATTTCATATTAAGAACTGCCTGCTGCTTCTGTTGCTGCATTCTTGCCCCAAATGAAGAGTTGTCCAACCTGTGTTTGATGCCACCATGAAATACTGAACTGGGGAAGCAGTCCTAGCACTCCACCAGGTACTGTAAGCGGCACAGCAAAATGATTAATGAGACTCAGCCCAAGTTCTGTCAAAGCCAGATATGTTGGGCTGCATAGTTCTTCTTTTTTGGAATATTCTTCTCAGCAGCATGTTGCTGCACAGACTCATCAGCAAATGAGTAGCAGATGGAGCAGTGACACATTTTATCTTGCAGCAGCAGGGACATTGTATGTGCTAGGAGAATTCAGAGAAGTTAGTTTCGTGCAAGTATGTGATGAAAGAAAAGCTCCCGATCGTTTTTCGTTTTCTCCAGAATTGCAGATGGACAAACAGAATAAAGTGGTTGGCTCAAGCAAGGCAGTAACAAAGAATGAAATGTTCAAGAAGTTAAAATTAAAACCCTTGCTATGGCAAAGACATACAACTCTTCCTCCTGTGCCCAACTGTTACACCATGGCTTAGTTTTTTGTTCCAGACAGTATCCTTTCAATCAGGGCTTTGCAAATTGGTAGGTAGAGTTACTGTTTTTTAAGAGTCAGATGCTGCCTGTCATCAAGAGCAGTTAATCCATACCCTGGGCTTTGTATACAGTGATTCCCTCCACCCCTCATGATATATAACAGATGAAACATTGTAAAGAAAAAATCTGAAAATGAATCTTAGCTGAGACTGTTTCAGAATTGTTTGGTTTCTGGGCTTTGCCCACATATGCCTTTTTCTCCTCCAAGCTCCATGTGCCATAATGTTTACTAGAATACTTAGACTGGAAATTGCTGATTGTGAAGTTGAAGCCTGGGGCTGAATCCTGAAGCTAACTAGACTATGAGGAAGAGTAAAACAGACATTAGAAAGCAAGGGCTGTGTTTATCCAGACAACATCTAATTCTTGAAGATGCAGTCATTGTCTGAGGTGCAGTTTGGGTTTAACTTGTGATAGGCCCTGCAGTAAGTTATCTTTTTTTCCACTATTCACTGACATGTAGAGGGATGTTTTCTGTTTAGTTTCTGAAGGTAGTGCTTCCCTCTTACTTTTACCCTCGTATTCATGCTGCATCCAGGGATTTTGCAAGTATTTTTTTCCAAGGACTATATTGATCTATATGGAGAAAGCATATGCAGTTGGCAGCATGCCATGTGCCTTGCTGTTTGTCAGGTACAAGGCAGCACATCCACAGATGTCCATTTACCATGGCAGTGCTGTGCACTATTAGTGTATTTGGGCCAATGCACCCAAAAAATGTCTCAGCCCTCACAGAGTCATTACTCTTGAGACAGAGCTTGTCCAGATGAAGAAAGAGAAGTGACAAGGTACTGGTGGCAGTGGGGAAGGGGTCACAGTAACCAAACTGTGGCTTTCAATTATCCCAGTCTGTACTGTGTCTTCTACAATAATTAATACCCTCTTTCAGTGTATGACATAAGTCATAATTCAGTAGTCTATTTTCCTTGTTTGCCCTATCCCGTGACATCCTTGATACACAAAGGGCTGTGATTTATAACAATAGACATATTGGGAACCATGTGCTGGTCTGCAAGTTATGTCGTGCTGTGCAGAGAGGGAGCTGCTGGCAGCTCGATCAAGCCTGACACTTCCTGAATGCAAAGGTGTGACTGCTCTGCATCACCAGTCTCTGTGAAGTCTGCAGTGTGAAACATGGTGAAACCAGGGGAGGACAGAAGGTAGCAGGAGTGAGACATGCATGTCAGCTGAGACTTCCCAGACAAGTAAGGATGCCATGGAGGGAAAGGATGAGCAGAGTCACAAGCATTGGCCAAATCAAATTCCCAGTCCCATTTGGGACTCCCTCTTTAACAATCTATTGGTGATCTTTTTACTGATTGTGGTCTAGCAAGAAATAGTTGGGTATTTTTTCATGGTTGGATACTTTGGCTACTTTACTGTGTGCTTTAACAATGTGACTACCAGAGACATAGGAATGAGCTTAGTGACCATGAAACCCAATAGTCCTGCTACAGCTAGGCGGAGTTTAAACAGATGTTTTGCAAAAAGACCAGCTCTTAGCAACAAATAAGAGTCTGGCCCATGTGTTAGTTGTGGAGTTTTGAGTGCTTTTGGAATCCTATTGGTTGTTATCTAAAAGTTGGTGGAAAGGAAGAGACTTTTTTTTATCCATGTGAACAAATCTGAGCTGCACTCTGAGATGAACTTGCTGCTCCCAAGCCCCACATCCTCTACTAACTTGTATTCTGGGCAGAGCTGCTGAGATTTCACGGTTGCACTAGTGCAGTGTGACTGTTCTGAGTGCATACTAATGACATCTTCATGCTGTTCCATTGAGTGTGCTTTCTTCTCCCTTGTTTTTTGAGGTGTGTGTACATATTGGACCTAGATCTGCACTTGGACACCAGCAAGTGATCAATATGATGTTCAGATATGGGAAAAATGGAAATGGTCACCTGTCAGGGTTTTACCTTGAGGTGTATGAAGGACATTGTTTGAGAGGTCCATTTGTGTATGTGTTCAGGCCCTTAAAGAACAAGAGAAGCATTTGTTCAAGCTTAGTGTGGGTTTTCTGAATTTCAGCTGAAGAGAATAATAGAGCTAATCTGATCTTGTAGCATGCAACAATGATGCTCTAGTGCCAAGCACGTAAGTCCAGATATTTTCTTTTCTCCTCTCTCTTTCTTGGAACATCAAAGACCATCTAATGACAGTCATAATGAGTCTCCCATAGAGAGGTTTTAGTGTTTTGCCAATTGGAAACAGTCAGACTTTTTACTGCAAGAGGAAAAGGGAGGCAGAATAGAAAAAAAAAGGGCATTCTGATAAGTCAGCAATTCTGCAATGCTGAGATGATCTGCTGAAATACTGGTGTTGTCACACCTGGCTGGGTTGGGCAGAGCAGTAACAAGAGGACCTGTTTTTCATTTGAAATATTTACGATTTTTTATTTTGTGAGAGAACAATGAGGCAATTGTTAGCATATGTTAACTTCTGCATGGTATGAAGAGAGATGTGTGTGCCTCCTGGGAGGGTTGGGGAGGCTGAGGCTGGTGTCTGTCACAAATGACCAGAGGGAGGGGAGTAGGTGGTGTTGGTAAAAGACAAGCACAGCAGTGTCCTGAAGTGCCCAACTGACTAAAAAAGCAGCAGGTCTAAAGCAGTATGAAACCTGCCCGGTCTGATGACCAGGGTGTGGGGGAGAGGAACACAGGCTGCATCAGACTGAGGCAGCCTGAAGTCAGTCTGTGAGCTGTCAGTGCAGCACTTAACTGCAGCTGCACACACCAAGGCATGCCCAGGGGTCTCGAAAGTGCCCAGTGTGCCTGGGATTCATGTCTATTTTACAGGTAGAAAATAAGAATATCAAATAGGAAGGTGCTTTGCCTGATCACCAGTATAGCCAAGATTACAGCCTTGTCCTCCACAGTCCCAGCCCTGGGCACTTCCCCACTGGCAGCACTGCTAATTAGTGGTCAGCTCACTTCTAGGTGCATGGAATCCTCCTGTGTTATCCAGCATGTGGAATGTGAGGCTCAAACCACAGTCCGAGCCGATGAGGGCAGGCTCCTGCTGCTGTCAGGGACTCTCCAGTGTTAATGTAGAGAGAGCCACTGGTCTCATCTTTTGTGAGTTACAACCTGGACGTCAAACTGCTGGAAACCCTCTGACCACTATGCCATGAGTGCAACTCTTTAGTTAGGCAAAACTCTCACCAAAAGGCTTCCTTCCCTTTCTTAGTGTAGCCTGTCCCACCATCTGCTGGGGAAAGACAATTTGCTAAGTGATTTGCAAAAAACCGAAGAGATCCCTTTCTGCTGTTAGTGAGTAACTCTTCTCCTGTGCTGTGGTGACTAAAATCCTCTGCAAAGCTGACTCCTAGAATCGTCATTAGTGTTTCTGGCATAGTTGGAGGGATGAAGGATGAGCTTTAGCTGAACATTAATCTCAGATTAGTCTGGTTTAGTAAAAAAAAAAAAAGGCAATTGCATAATTTCTGAAAACCAAAGGGAGACAGGAACCTATTCACTTAGATGTAAATCACTTTAAAGTGCTTGCTCTGGGTTGGAATTTAGTTGATGTTAAATTTGTCAGCTTAAAAATGTGGGGAGGGTGGAGAGAGGGGAGGAGGAAGAGAGATATCGCAGGACTGCTTTCAGAACCCTCTTATAATCCTATATATTTAGAACAAAGTGAAATCTTACTTTGTGGTATTACTACAGATTGCTCTAAAGGAGGAGGAAGGAATATTTGCCTTCCAGTGCTTGCTTTGAACTTCAGAGCTTGTAAGAGCCTTGAATCAATATTCAATGCAATTTCATTACCAGTTGAGTGAATTTGGATTTTTCATTCAAAGTGATTATTTCCCTCCCTCTAGCAGTCAGAGAGATTCTTAAATACCCTTTTGCACCAGACTGATCAAAATATTCGTGGAGGTTTGTGAAGTTTGGACCTGCTGCACAGCACCACATCATTAATCTTTTGGGTTCTGACAGATGTTAACCACAAGCAGATGTATGTTAAATCTTTCCCTTAGTGATCAACACATAAAAGTATTAGAAATGGGGAGGAATAGCACAGAATATATTATGGGCTGTGAATGTCTAAATGAAACAGATAAAATAACTAGAAAAAATATAAAACCGCAACTTGACAAGATTGATCTTCATGTTTGAGGAGTATTTAAGAATTTTCTTAATGATTATAAGTGTTAGTTCCAAATATTTCTAATAAATATTCACAGAGAATAGGAAATCTAGCATTTTATATCCAAGGCTGGAATTGATTTGTACAAAATTCCTCTGGTAAAAAATAGATTTCTTTAATACTCCAGGCACAAATGCTGCCAATTCTTTAGAAATTTCCACGGTTACCAAGAAAAATTGTATGTATTATGAGCCAAGTCTAATAGATCATAGAGTTAGTCACTTAAACCTGCAGGAAACACATTTATTATGGTGTAATCTGTACTATTAAGCACTCATAGGGAATTTGCTATTAAAGCATAAATCATTGTCACTGATGACTTCCAAAAAGCAATGCATGCTGACTGCGATCTCTCAATCTTCACTGCACAGAGAGCAGGCAAGACATAATTTCTAGATGTGTGTGGGTTCAAAGTGAAGGCTCTTGAGCAGCCTGCATGGTCAGTCCTTGACCCAGGCGCCAAAGTGCTCAATTTTGGCTGAGTTTCTCAGCCTGCAGAAAGGGTTGGCCTTGGTAGCAAGTGGGACCAGGCTCACAGCTTATTGAGGGGGGGAAATGTGCTGTGAAGCCAGCTGGGGCTGCATTAATAGCAGGGTACTCCTGGCTGGTGGCCAACACAGCTCTCCTGAAACTCCAATGTCCTCTGCCCTGGGCTGCTCATGTGGTGTGATGCCTGGCCACACAGGGGATGGCCACAACCCAGTGCTGGTGCTCGTTTTCACTTGATCAGTGTGACATGGCACACTGGAACTTAGATGTATGAAAGGCAGGCCTTTGGTCAGGCACTCTGGGCTGGGGAAGAATGTGCCGTTGTGAACCTTGCTACATCCTAAAGTACACCCCACTGGAGCCAGGGACTCCTGGCTGACCTCCCAACACATGCAACATGTTGGATCTGTTCATCAGCCCTACAGCAAGGGCACAGCAGAGCCCCTCACATGAGGGGATGTTTTGTGTTTCAGACCTCATTCTACCATATAAAGTCATTTCAGTATTGAAGGGCACCATTCTGGAGGGCCAGGGCCCCATTTCCATGAGATTTTTGGCTATAAATAACCAGTAATTCTTAACGTAGGTATTAGTGAGGTAATGCATGTCTTAATAAATGTATTTCTTTGGACGTATACTGAGCTCTGATTTCCCTAGACTCCTGTGCATTAAGAAGTGATTTAAATGTGGGTATGAAGAAGGGTTTACAAGAGCAAGTAACTGGACAGCACTAGGCAGTAAGTGGCAGTGTGAGCTAAGGACAAAATGCCTTGACCAGTGTGTCTTTTTGGACAGCCTTATTGGCAGGAGTTGGATCATATTTGACAGCTGTCAAAGACAGTGTACCAGGGAAAAGCCTTAAAATTCTGCTTGGTAAAAAGCAGAAATTTTCAAGAGTGACAACAGGGTAAATATCTTGCTACTGGCCCATCCTGAAGGATGGAGATTGGCATTTATGTAATGGCATTCAAACAGCACCCTGAGTAATGTTTGAGTTCTGTCCCTTAGGCATTTTATAGAATCATAGGATTGTTTAAGTAGGAAAAGACCTTTAAGATGATCAAGTTGAACCATTAACCCAGCATTGCAAAGCCCACCACTAAATCATGTCCCTGCGTGCCATGTCTTTTAAATCCCTCCAGGGATGGTGACTCCACCACTGCCCTGGGCAGCCTGTGCCAGTGCTTGACATCCCTTTCAGTGAAGGAATTTTTTCTAAAACTCCGTGGCACAATTTGAGGCCATTTCCTCTTGTCCTATTGTTTGTTCCTTGGGAGAAGAGACCGACCCACACCTGTCTACAACCTTCTTTCAGGGAGCTTGCGACCAATAAGTTCTCCCCTGAGCCTTGTGTTCTCCAGACAGAACACCCTCAGCTCCCTCAGTTGCTTCTCATCAGAACTGTGCTCCAGATGCTTCCCCGGCACCATTGCCCTTCTCTGGACATGCTCCAGCCCCCCAATGTCTTTTTTACCTGTGAGGGACACAAAACTGAACACAGGATCCTCTTTCCAGCCCTTTATGTGGATGGGTGTCATGTTTGCTAACCTCTGGTCAGCTGGGATCTCCCTGGTTAGCCAGGAATGCTGGTAAATGATGGAAAAGTGGCTGGGAGAGCTCAGCTGCCAGCTCCCTCAGTACCCTTGGGTGGATTCCATGTAAGTCATTCTTCTGATGGCAGTTTGATTTCATTCTTGTTTATTTTAATACACAGTGAATTCAATTCTCTATTGCACTAAAGTATTTTCCCCTTCTTTGACAGCATGTCAGAGGCTACAAAGTATGTTCATATTAAGTGCTCTTAGTACTGTCAGAATGACATGAAATGTCTTAGGTTGAGTGAGGAGAAGGTCTTTTCTTGGGGCAACTTGGTGCTCAGAATTCCATGGAAGTAAAGTCTGCTGAAATAAATGTTTCTTTTCAACAGTGTCTGGAAAATAAATATCTAGTGTGATCATCCAACTGTGGCTGTAATTCACATTTAATTCTCCTAAAAGATCTGGGGAATTGGAGACAGAGACTGAAAAGACTATTAGGTTATCTGCAGTCTTTCATCTGGAATCTTTTCATTGACTAATTGCAAGATTAAAATCTGTTTGTTATTCCTCCTCTATATGTATTTCCTACAGTCTTATTAAATCTTTTAGATGACTTTGAATAGACACGATAGAGGCTTTTTTATATAAAAAGGCGGATTCAGAGTTAAAAAGTATAACGCTATGTAATGTTAAAAATAGATGCAGACCCCTGTGTCAGTCTAGTTTCAGATTCAAAGCTGTACTGTTACTCTTGCATCTTTCAGAAGAAACACTTGGTTTAGCCTGGTAGGAAGGTAATATATTGACATCAGTGGCATGAACATAACTGAGATGAATTTGATTCTGCTCCTCACACCGCTTCTTTCTTCAATCTATATTTCACTTGAGAAACTTGATTTGGTGTCAGGCAGCGTTGCATGTGGTAAAGGGTCCTGGCGTTTTATTGCTCCTGCCTAGATGATATTACTAATGTTTCAAGGAGCACTGCAAAGCATGAAAGCAAGACATAAATCTCTAAAGGTACCCTAGCTGCTGTAAAACTAGAAAATAAATGTGAATCACTTGCATTTCCTGCAATGATGTCAGAAAAGAACTTGACTGATTGACTGGTAATTCTGCTGATTGAAAATGGGAGACAGATGCATATTAGCCATATTTAACAGACAAATTATCCTCTTGTTCTTACAGTTGTGTGGTGTAACAAGGGAAAAGTAGAAGGAAGAAACACATGCCTAGTTGATTTTTTTTTTTGAGCTGACACTGAGCTATCAGTTGGAGCTGGACAAAAGGCAGATTTTCCATGTTGTAAATCAACTTTTTTTTTAAATTATATTTTGTGTCAGTTTGAATCAGACAGCTACCAAATATTTTGACACTTCCTATGAACTGGACATCCTGGCAAAATTTTGTAAATGCTGAAATATGTCATTTTAAATTTACCTCCCTTGGCCCATACCGCTTTTGGGCAAAATGCATTTCTCTTTTCCAGCATCACCACTGGTGACAGAAGCTGTGAAACAGGCAGGAGTAGCTGGGGGGCTGATGATTCGGGGCTTGTTCCATGCAGTGTGTGGGCCCCGCAGGCTCCTGGGTGTCTGCCAGGCAGGTGTCAAGGCAGTGCTGCTGCAGGCTGAGGCTGCCCTGCCCAGTTTCCTCCCCTGCTTCCCTGCCTCCCCTTCTTCATTCACTTTGCTGCTCTTGCTGGCTCTGGTCTTTCCTGTTTGTCCTTCAGGACCTTTTTTGAGGCAAGGAGTCCTGGTTTGCTGAACGTAGGCGCATCCTCTGAGTGCACATTTGGTGTCACTTGGCATGCCATGGCCCTGACTACACTGAGCAAGTTCCTTGTACCTCTGCACTTCGTTGCTTTAATCACTGGATCTTCTCTTTGAGTTGCCCAAAGTCAATCAAACCTGTTTTGAAAAATGTAATTTTTCATTAATAGAGAGTATTTTGGGTGAAGTTTGTTTCTACAGGAAGTTTCTGCCTGCACCATTGTGTGCCATTTCTAGGACTTAGACTAGTATTTCTTTCAAACCTACTCTGCTTTGGGGAAACACTGTTTCCTGAAGACCTTGTTCCTTGAAAACCCATCCCACCTCAGCCTCGTGTTCATCTTCTGTCCTTCGTATTATTTACTCAGAGGTTTCCATTGACATTTTAGGCTCTGTCAAGAATGAAGGGTTGTGGTACACACAGTTCTGTTTTCATTAATGTAGGTGCTGCCCTGACCTTGCCAGGTGACCTGCACAGTCTGATTTCCATGGCATTGTCATCTCCATTTGTGCCCATCCGAAATGTGCAGTCTGGCCTGTTGCAGCTGGAGCTAAAGGGCAGCTCAGGAACTGTAGCCCTGCAACTGAGAATCAAATGTCTGAACAGGCAGATGCTGCACTTCACCTGGCTGGTTCAAGGCAGGGATATTAATTCTGTACTTTCCTGAACATGCTGGCAGAACTAATTTAAAAAGAAAAACAACAAACCGAAACCAAACCCCAAACCAACAAAAACACCCAGAAAGCATCCTGAAGTGATGCTTGATTACTTTTGGCTCATGCAATGTTAATTACTTTGGCTGGTTGGTTTGGAATATAAAAATTATGATCTTCAATCTTTAATGAGAAACATTCCTGCCAGTGATAAAAAGCAGGGAAACTGTTCACAGGTTGGCAGAAAATGGCAGGTTTACTTAAAGTCTCATAAGTTACTGGAGGATTCCTGTGCCAACCACAAGTCATGCTCCCCATCCCCAACTGCCGCCACATACCATCGACTGCCTGACCTGCAGTGCATGCCAGAGGCACTAACAATGTAACTGAAAGGGAGTTATAAGATATTAGTTTGCACATTATTTTGTCTTCCTTTTTCATTTTGTTATTTGCTAGACAATGTTGTCTGACACATTACTAATAGTCACTGCTAAAGGTTCACTAATTGTCTCAATCCTCTTTGTTCCCGGGATGGAACATTTTAATCTTGACAAAGTGGCTCAAATTGCTGTTGATGATTGATGACGTGTGAAATAAAGATATTTAATTTACTATAATATGATGCCTCATATTCTGGAAGTGATGGCTTTATGAATACCACAAATTATATGGAATGGTGAATTAATATTTCCAAATAAAAAGGGGGATTTTTCCTATTTTTTTTTCAGTTTGCCATAGTTGGTATTATGCCATAACTCATGTTGCATAAATTATCTTGTTCCAGGTAGTGTTTCTCAACAAAAAACCCCCTTTCAATAGTTTCAGTACTGAGTGTTTCTAGGAAGTTACATAGCTGCACAGAACAGCTTGAGTCACTGTAAGACTGATTACTTCACTTCTGTTTCCTCTTCAAGCCAATGCCAGAAGGTGTGCAAGGCGTAAGAGAAAGTTGGCTGGAGCTTCATGTAGGCAACCCTCTGGTGTAGCTGGGAGGCCAAAAAAGGACTAGGAATGGCAGGATTTCCTTTTGCCCTGCCATGAAAGATGAACACTTGCCATAGGATAGGGCAGTTTGCTGTGTGGAGTTCCTGTTGCTCTTGCTGAGCAGGTGTTGCTCGATCTGTGCAGAAGTTTGCAGCCATGTCCCTGGATGTGCTCCTTGCTATCATTTGTCACTTCATTCATTGAAGATGCTGCTGCATTTGATTTTTGGTCTGTACAGTGGTTGTACTTCTGCTAGAACCAACCACTAGAATAATATGGAAAATTGGCATCACCTCCAGATCAGAGGGTGTCCATTTATAGCAATGTTTTTACAAGGAGTGATCTGCTTCTACGGGACAATGTGTAAAGGACATTGTAATGTGGAACATATCCAAAATGATAAAATAAACATAAAATAAAAACATAGCAGTGTGAAAGGTTATTAAATAGAATGAGAGAATTAAGGTATAAAACTCAAGGGAGGTTAATGTTTGGGCAAAGAAGAAATATTGTTCCTGAGCTGATATTCTGTTTCTCCTTTCTTCTTGCCTAATCCCAGCTAAAATGTATTCATAATTAATAAACCCATGGTCCATTTTTGTCTGCTGAGTTTGATGTTTGGTAAAGTCTGTTAATCTATCAAAACTGGGACACTGTATTTTGTAAGCCCTGAATCTGTCCCAGTCTGTGAGTTCTTCTAGTCCCTTCCCCCTGCATTGTGGCTGACTGCGAAGGAAGCTGAACTACATAGAGGTTTAATCAGTATTGCTAATAGGTTGTAGCAAGTGATTAATCAACACAGGAGTTGCCTGATTTACATCAAAACTTGTGAGATGTTTTCCCCCTCTGACTTTTGGGGATGTCTGTCTGCTGGTTCAGAGGTCCATTCACAGTGACTGGACTCCCTTTGTCTTCCTTGGGTCGACTGTGTTGTAGACCTGGCTCGTGCTAGTGGAGCAGTACTGTGCTGCTCCAGCAAACAGCATGACCTGCTGTTCTGCTAGATGTGGCTCACCTTGGGAAGCAGAGGAGAGGTAGTATGGGGTACTTGCCTTGTCATGCTGACACAGGCACTCTACTCAATGGGAGCTCTTTCCTGCAGATATCAATCTGGGATATTTTGTGAGCACAAAATCCTCTTTAAAATTCAGTTTAACAAATAAACACCCTTAGGACTGAGGCAGAGTCAAATGGCAGAAATAAATTACCCAGAGTTAGAGAAGCATCAACATTTAAAAAAAAAACCCAAACAAATATTAGAGAAGGGGAAAATGTGCTTAGTTTTGAAGAAACAACAGTTTCTCTTAAGGGTCTCTGATGATACTTTTGGGCTTATCCAGGCATGGTCCCAGACAGCTTCACAGACACCATGGTTTTTCATTGCCTCCAGACTGCCTCAGATACTCTTCTGTTTGGGGGCTTCTCCATTCTTCTTCCTCTCCTACAATATTCAGTTTCTTGCTTTGTTTGGTAACTGGGGGAGAGCTTTTTTCATAGCCCGCAGTGTCTGCTGCAAGTAGTCAAGTGCTGAAGGGGACCTACAAAAACACCCTTCTCACCTTGGGTCTGGCTTAACCCTAATCAGCTGTGAGTAGTCCCTTCATGGAGCAGGTCATCCCAGGTTGGAGCAGGTTGATATTCACTGGCTCGATGCTGTACTCTTCTGCTGACCTGCCCATCAGTCAGCTGGTATCCTTTTGGCATGTGTGCCATGGAGGGCTCATTTAATGCAAATGGTATAGACACGTGCATTGGATGTGGAAGGAAAATGCACACTCTGCATTTTCATTGTGCTGTGTTCCCAACAGCATCACTATGACTTTTAACTTTTCTTCCCAAGTTCCTTTTTTGTTTAGCATACCCCACCTTCTGTGGTTGCTGTGCTCTCTGACTTTGGCCTGCAGGTTGATTTCCCCAGCAGGTTTGGCTGAAGGTATTCAGCGTAGCACAAATTGCTATCATCAAGTCTGCCAGGCAGGACACACCTGAACCTTGGCTCAGGTCTGACCTGAAGGTCAGAGCAGAAGGCTGTGGAGCTAAGGATGCTTAGGAGCAGCTGGATTTAACTTGGCATTTGCAACCCAGATAAGTCAGGTGGTAAGAAAGAACACTTACCACTGCTGGAAAAGCTGTCATTAAGTGATAAGATGCAAAGGCCAATAACAGCTACTGTGTTTGTGCTATCTAATGATCTGTGCTCAAAATGGTATGGAGAAAAGAGAAAGCTAAATGTATTCTTCCAAGTTAAAACAATCCAGATGACTGAATCTTGGATGTGGCAGAAAACAGCATAGGCTAAACAGTTTCAATTAGGGTGAAGTGAGAAGGTATAGGTGGGAAAGGGAGATGCAGTGAGACCTGAAGACAAGGCATGTCTTTCCATCTAGAACAGTCACAACAGATGAATAGGTGATTCCCATGTGGGAGAGGTATGGATCAGTGACACACTTTGCATTTTATATATGGAGGTGCTATTTCACACCATTTCATGCTAGATTTGACCTAAGCTTTTATTATTAATACAATATTTTTAGTGGCTTTAATTAAACTATAGCACTTTTATAGCCACATAGAGGGCACTGATGTGGATAGAAATGTTCCACTGAAACAATACCTGTACATGGGATGGTTTGTTGTGTTTAAGGGTGGCCATGACCTCAGGGCATGTTGGGAGTCTGGATCATAGGGAGTCAAACATGGGCAGGTTTGAAATGAGTAAGAAGCAGGGCAGTGATTTAGCCTGGCAGGAGATGCACTGGACTGGGAGCAAGGAAACTCCCCTCTCTCTACTTTTCCTCAGTGCTGTGCTGGAACTTTGGCATTCATTATTCTTTGTATCCCTTTCCCTTTCTCTGTTGGTTTTGTCTGTTCACACAACAAGTGAGTGGCTGTCCATTGATGCACAACAAAGCCCTGACCTTCACTGCTATCACTGTATGATCTTACTGTTATAAATAATGCATGGAGTTTCTAACAGCTCTACCTACAGCAGTTAACAAAGACAGGCACTTTCTTAAAGCTCAAAGCATTCTAAGACACCTTCCCTTGGATAGGAAGCTTTCCAGAGGAAGAAGCTGATGTGCTACTGGAGTAAGTTACCCTTAAGTAATAAGATTGGATCCATATGAATAATTTCAGAACCATAAGAGGACAGTTTATCTGCTTGGAACTGGACCTCAGGGTCATTACATGTTGTTCTGTCATCAAATCTCCACAAAGTATGCCATATATTGTATCAATTTCAGTAGCAAACCTGTATCATCATTGTCTAACCCCAGTGACTTGCCACAGAAAACCATTGAAATGGGGCTGTCAGTTTGGTTCATGACTAAAATTAAAGGTAGTAGGACTGTGAGTCTGTGCATGCATGCACACACATACGTATATATACACACATGTATGTTAATGCCAGACAGAAATCTCATGGGTCAAGAAATTCGGAGAATAAAACTGGCTAAGCAGTTGATCTGGGAGCTCAACCTCTCTTACCTAACACTTTTCATAGCCATCTTTGGTTATTTTTGCTGTAAACCCTTGGAATTGCAGGGCAGGTTAAGGAAAGGAAAGCAATGGCAGTTCCTTTTTACTCTTTAGTTTTAGTGAAGGGTCATGGGCCATTTTCTGGGTTCCAGCAGCTTCAGTGGCTTCAGGAGTTTGTGCTGCAGTTGCTGGGCTTGTTCTGTAGCAGCTGGAGATGTAAACATACAGCAATCGAGCATTTAATTTAACTTTGTGGGGCTGCATGACTTTGAGATTCTGAGGCAATTTGGCTGCTATTAAAGGGAAACACTGATTTTTAAATATACATTCATTCCAGCAAAAGGCTGGAGGAACTTTTTAATATTTATGGTGCAATAATTGATCTTTTACCACTGTCAAAAGCTGTTAAAGACTTATCAACTTGCTATTTCAGCACCATATGCTCTATACAAGCTCCTCACCATGTGTCTTTCCTGCACTTTAGGGGAAGAACATTTGTTGGAATATCAAAACAGAGAATTGCTTCTTCAAATGATGATGCCTGTGTAGATGTGTGGGACTTCTTCATAAGCCCTCATTTGTATCCAGACCCCTTGAGGAGGAAGAGGTCTGGGACATGTAAAGTTGGGTCTTTTTTTAGTAGAGTGTGGTAATAGTATTTTGTCAGAAAACTTATCTTTAGATTTTCTTTCATGTTGACTACAGTAACATAATGCAGTACTGTTGTGAAGATACTGAACTGCAGCCCTGGAATAAAGCAAATGTTCTTGCACTGCCATGTTCACCTCATTTAGCTCTTATTGTCCCTGTTTAGGTCCTGATCTTGTACGTTGTTCCCACATTTCCCAGGGTCTGACCTTCCTCTTGTCCATTATAAAGTGGTGATGTGGGAGGTCCTGGAGCCCCATGGGGTAGTAGGGAACAGAGTCTTCACAGACCTTTGAATACACCTGAAATAAACCCTTTGCTTCTTACCTGAGTTGCTACATGCAAATTGACAGCCAGAGGGAGAGATAAATGAAGGTTATGAACTATTATGTGGAGGTTAAGTCTTCATCTGTTCTGTAGAGCTCAGGCATTAGAACTTAGCTTGGTGAGTCAGAGGTCTCCTCTGGTCAGAAGAATTCAAGTGGGGCCAAGCTGGTGTTAAACAGTCCCTGTGGCATCTCATCTGCACAAGGCCAGTGGAGAGGGAGTTTGTGCTCTGCAGGTCTCAGCCTGGGGATATATGGCACATGCAGGTGTCTCCATTGCATTTTTGCCTTCTAGTGGAATGCAAAAGGGTCTCAGAGAGCTTCTCTGTCACTTGAGCATGTTTCCAACTCAATCCCTCTCTGTCAGCCTCACAGCCATTTTCTTCATCAGAAATATCTACTTAAAATGAAAAGGCTTGGGAAAAGAGTTGGAAAGAAGCAATAGTAGGGTGGGAAGAAGAGTTAATTAAATTGGATTTCTACTTATTGTATAGTGAATTTCTAGACAAAGAGGGATGAAATGAGTTTCTGCAGTTCATTAGGATCCTTCCTAGAGTCAGTCATACAGTAGGGAGGAAGAAGTTGAGCCATTGGCAAGTCTTGTGTCTGGTCATAAAATAATCATGATCTTTCCAGAGACCCTAAAATACTGAAGAATTACAGGCCTCCTACAGCTGTGGCCCTGTGCCATACCCCCACCTGAGAGTTTGGGCTGTATCCATTTTTTGAAGGAATATGATTCAGCAGTTATGTCTTGCAGTTTGGAGCAGAAGGAAAATGCATGTGGATTTCAGAGCACCCTCAGCTGCTCCTTCCACCAGGAGAGTCCTGGCAGGATGCAGGCCGGGACAGAGCTGGTTGGATCTCTTCATTGACTAATACCAGATGAACCTATTATGGATGGCTAAATGGATTCCTCCCTCAAGGAAAGCTGGGAGGTGGGAGGCACTCAATTCCTGTTGTTTTCTATCTGTGTGATTTGGTCCCCTTCCTCTTTCAAGTTCCTGTGAAAAACCTCTGCCATAACATCTCAGGAGGTGGTTACTGTGGCAACCTTAACTCTTGCTTTCTTGCTGTGCAGCAGACACCATTGTGCCTTATTATGAGAAAATCTTTGAAGATTGTGGAGCTTTTACAAATCTGCTCATTCTCCACAGGGAAGAAGAAAAGTTCTGATGGGTGGTAGTGTCTGCCCCAGCAGCTTCATCAAACTCAGAGCTCCCCTTTTAGGTGAAATTACAGCCCTCCTTGATTTTGCTGATCTTTCATCAGGTTTTGTTCCTCTCCCTCACCTCACAGTGACCTATTCTCTGAGAGAGCATCTAAGAGCATTTACTGTAACTCAGCAGTGCCTTTGAAGACTAGGATGTTAAACTGTGATCTTTTTTCCCTGCTGTTTTTCCTCTTAACCTTGCTCTCTGATTTTAGCCGTGTTCTCTGGATGCTGCTTTTCTCTTATGCACAGCCAGCTGTCAGAGGCAAGAGACACTTTTGGAATCAGCTTGGAAGTAGAAGGTAGTTAGGGTAAGTTTCCTGACAATAGTGTGCTGACTGATTTTTCAAAGTCGTGTTTTGCTGTGAGGACTGTTTTGAACTAAATTAAATTACCCGAGTGTGAAACAATCTAGCGTGATTCTCGATGGATAGCCCAAGGCTGTGAGTGATAGAAGAGGTGTAACACCATCCAAACCTGCTATGTGTTTTTCTTTTTATGTTCACCTGTAATTGGATGATGTTTGTTTATATGCAGGAAAATAAGATGAGGCAAAAGCACTGAGAGAAGGAGCAAATAGAAAAAGCCCAATGTACTAATGTTTGTGGACTGCTTTCTAAGATGACTGGCAAGGCCAAAAAACGTACGGAAATTTGGGAGAAGTTACAATGACAGCTTTACTTTGTGTTAGTTGAGGTAACAAGTGACATGAAGACTGATAGGCTTCAAACTGCAGCATCTGTGTGCCTGGCATAGTGATGTGGTGCTGTGAGCCAGGACACCTGAGTGCTGTATCCAGCTTCTCTACTGCAACCCCAAGGGTGTTACTCACCATTATGCTGCTATTTCTCCTCATAGCTTGTGTTCTTCATCTGCTGAGACTGTTGACTTTCCCCTGCAGATGGTGTCCCCTGTACTGGGGCTGCACCTGACACAGCGGGGCTTTGCTTCTTATTGAAATTTTTCTGAGGTTCAGTAGTGACATTTGATGCTGAAGAAATGCTGCCCTTGAGTCATTTTGATTTGGGGATGAGTCAAGCTCTGTAGTATTCCATGGAGGCACAGCAAAGCACCAGGCCCATCCCTGCTTTTATTGGAAGGAGTTTGGGAATGTAGCATGTAGTCAGGCACCGTGTTCTGGATCTGATGGCTTGCTTTGGGCAAATGCATAGATCCTAAGATCCCTTACAGGCACCTGGGGAGGAAGATTATTCAGGACCACAGTATGAATATGGAAGCTCATCTCTGAGCAGCCAGTGAACCTGTGGTGCTTGGCTGGAAGGTGGCAGGTTCAGGTCTGAATCCCTGCCATGATGGACTTCAAGATGGGTTTCCAATGCTTCAAGCAGCTTCTTGGATGCTGATCTGTTTTCTGTTGTTCATAGCAAAAGGCAAAAACATGGAGCAACTCCTGCATAGGTACATTGTGTGTTCAGTGGAAATGTTACTCACTTTTTGTTGAAGGCTGTGGTTCTTTCTCACCAGTCATTAAAAGCAGAGAGGCACTCACAGTACGGAGGCTGAAGACAAAAAGGACTTGGGAAAACAGATAAGTAATCAGCACAAATAGTCCAGTGATGCTTTTATTGCATTTTGGTGAGGCTGAACCCATGGTATGGTCTTATTCTCAGACACATTTATGGTATAATATGATTTGAGATCCTACAGACAAAGTTAATGC
This sequence comes from Myrmophylax atrothorax, assembly GCA_026770055.1. NCBI lineage: Eukaryota > Metazoa > Chordata > Aves > Passeriformes > Thamnophilidae > Myrmophylax > Myrmophylax atrothorax. Next base: position 9,071,476 of record JAOXXN010000025.1, on the reverse strand, counting down.
TCCCTTGATCTTTTATTTCTTACACAGCTCCAACACCTTTTAATGCCACAGGAAGATCTGGAAATCTGTCAGGATTGAGCCTTATGCCACCACAAGTCCTTTCTGCTAATAATTTAAAATGTCAGGCAGCTGCCTGTGTGTGTAGGTAATATATCAGTATATGTTTCAATAACAATAATGTTACTGAACATTAGCAGTACCGAGGGGGGACTAGCTCTCAGTGCCCTTTGACTAGCTTTGTTTCCTCATGAGGTTACACAATTTTTAATTTATTTAAGGATTTTTTTCTCCCTAGAAATGGAGAAAGTGTTGACAAATCTATAGAAAGTGTGTTAAAATCAAAAGGTGCTACACAACAGTCAGAGCTCACAAACTTAATTCATTACTAATTAACTGGTATTTCAGTATAACTCAATTACTTCAATGCCACATTCCCTAGGCAGAACAGGAGGAGGTTTCTCCACTGTAGGACCCACTGCGGGCACCGCAGACAAGGAGGCACTAAATAAACTCGGGTCCTATGGAAATGACCAAGATATATCTTAACATTCCACCTGGTCACTGATATTTGGAGTTGCTGACTGAAGGCAATGACTGCTCATTCAAGAACTCAGCAGCACAAAGCAAGGTAAAAGCTGTGTACTTTTTACCCAGTCATTTCTAGGGGTAGAAAAAGGTTCATGACACTGCCTTGAGTAGATAATTGTCATAGATTATAAGCTTGAGAGCATGAATTGTGTTTAACCTGCATTTTCTTTGTCCTTTACCAGATGTAAAGATGGATATAGTGAACAAATGTTTGTGTTGGGTTGACTGTTAACCTGAATTACATTAGGCAGAAGAGATCAGTATGGGACAGGAATAGGGAATAGGAATAGGAGTGGGTTTGCCCCCTAAATATGTTATCTTCTCTTATTAAGTAAAGCTTACTTCCCTTTTTCCCTTGTGTGCCTTAGTATGACTCTGACAATTGCCAAACTTTTAGGAACTCAATATCTTTCCAAATGCCTTTTTTTTTTCTGACTTTCAATTAAATTGGTCAACAAATTCAGTAATTCCTCGGTGTGGGTGGACAGAGGGCACAAAGAGTGCCTGCCTCTTCTTAAGAGATGGGACTAATAGAAAACTTCATTTTTGTTTCTAGCTCTCAATTAATAATGTTGCTCATAAAAGAAAATCTACTTTCTTAGAAGTATTGTTCTAGAATTTAGTACACATAGCAAGTGGGACTCCCCAAGGCAATTTTTTCCTTCTTATAACTTCTTAAATATATGTTCCTAGGTTACTACTAAAATGAAGTAGAGAATTTACTCTAGACAAGTTATTAGATGATGTGCATAACATAATTACTATGGAAATTGCTATAACCAGCACAGCTAAGTATAAAGTTTGTTTCTTGCCTTTGGTAATTTACAATTCTTTTTTATCCACTAGTTTTTATGATCCTGAATTAGAAGAATTAGGTTCAGTAGAAAAAAAAAATGAAAAAAGAAAAAAACCGTGTGTCGTTCTTTTTAAAAAAACCCAATAGCAAAATGATCCTTTTATTTTCTTCAATAAACTCTCTTACATTTGCTCAGCCTTGTAATATTTTTCAAATCTCAGTCTGAGTTTTAAAACAAATGAAGGTTCTGTGCTCCTGTGCCCAGAGCATCACAGGTAATTAGGAAAAACTAGTGGAAGTCAAGAGAAGTGGAATTTGGCTGTATTTCAAGCTTCTACCACTGAAAACATGTCTTTTGCTTTGTATTTTTTCCTCAGAGCCATACCTTTTCTTCTGGACAAAATTCTAATAATTTGATTGTTTGGAAAATATGACCAAGACTTGGCACTAGAAATACAGTGAGCCCTGGCTACAGCTGTGCAATGAATCTCAAGAGTGACAGGAAGCAAGTTTTTCTCCTCACTCTTTTTCCAGAGTGCTATGGTAGGTCTGGTTTCATCCAGTCTCTGAAGCCCATGGGAATGTTACTGATGTGGAGTGAAACCAGCACCTGCATTGCATCAGTAACTGTGCAATGAACAGGTTTACATCCAGTATTAAATTTCTACCGATTGACAAATCCAGTATATTAATTTCCAGCTGTTCAATACATAGCCCAAGGCTCTCTTGGAACTGATGGTGAATTTATTAAGACTGGTAGCTGGCCTTTGGTTTTGCACCTGGATTCTCGTTCCTAAAAATATTGGCTCTGTCTGTCAATTGCAGAAGGGATTGACTTTAAGGTTTGGGAACAGATAAAATTTGTTGTAAAGGAGAGAGAACTATATTCCTATTATTTCTTTGGGGGATAGTTTGAGCTAAAAGCTGTCTAGTTTCAGTTGAGGAGCAACAATCAGACCTATGGCATTTATTTTTGCCCACTACATCTTTCAGATATCCTGGTAAAACTCTTCTCTGTTTAGATATCTGGCTTGTGATGATCACCAGTCCTTGGTGGCATCTGTTAAAATACATGCCCCTAAAGGGAAAATAACAGATGACAGGACAGAGCTGGGAGGCAGTGGCAGGGGGTCGGTAGTTTTCTCTGCTTTTCATTCCTTCTTTTTTTGTTTTGGGCTAGACTGTGAACAGATGAGGCCCAAACAGGATGGAAAATTTGCTGTGTGATAGAAACAGGAGTGAGGAAGGGGGAATGGACTGGGGGTGCACACACCTGGGCCATCTGAGGGCTCTGAGGCTTCAGTGACACCGAACAGAGAACTGTGTACTGGAGAGTTTGGTGAGCTCCTGAGTGTCTTCTGGGCTGGGCCTGAGAAACCTGTGCAGCACCTTCTCAGCAAGTGCTGTCTGCTGGCCCCTCTGCCTCTCTCAGGGCTAGCACTGGGCTTCTTAGCACTGTCTCTGCTGTGCTCCTGTTAAGACCCTGAGTGGGGCAATGTGGCACAGGTGCTTTTGGAGCACCAGTGGATCTTGCTCCCTGACTAGGGCTGATGGTCCATCAGAGGAGGAGGAGCTGAGCTAGCAGCTCTGCCCAAGGACCTGAAATTTAAGTCCATACAAATCCTTTTGCAAGTGATGATCCATGACCAGCTCTAGCATTAAGAATGGATTGGCATTGGTAAATGTGGTACCAAGCTGCCCATTGTGTCCTGGGCTCCCACTGGCCACTGCTTTGACCCTTCTGTGCTGACACTGACTTAAAGAATTTATTCAGGGAATGAAGTTCCTCAGTTTTGCACGGGAATATCTTTACTGTGGGCATGAACATTCACCTCAGGACAGATGCCAGACACAAAGGCTGATGCTCTGTGGTCTCCACAAGACATGCTGCTTTAACCGAGCCCTTTGTGCCAAGTCAAACCTGGAAGTCTCCTCCTTTTTGGTTTTTATTGATGTTAAGTGATGCCCAAGGGGGATGTAAATCACATCAAGAAAAGCTCTGGGCTGAATTCTTCCAATGGTCCATCACTGCTAACTGATAAATCTATTGCATAAGCAGGAAAGCCCTGTGAGACAGGGGATGTTCAACATAAGTTGTACAGATAATCCATAAACACTGTCCTGCTGTGAAACAGAACAGAAAGCACTGCTGCTTTGTCAGTGAAAGATCAGAGGAGAACACACCAAATCCTGTAATTAAATGACTTTAAGTGTTCCTAAATGTTATGTTTCATCTAGACTTCCTAAATAGAATTAACTAGAAGATATTTTAAAAAGCCTCCTGCTTTTTTCAAAGTATCTTTCTAGTATTGACTATAGTGAGTTTATCTATTCACAGAGCACGATGAATCATTCCCCTGTTTAAGAAAAAAATTGACTGCTGTTCTAATACTTATTGAACACCTATAACAGATGTTTAAATCTCTACAAGCTTGAGATAATTAAAATAATAAATCTATCCCCGTTTGACAAGACTGTTAGCAGAAATCAAAGATATAAATAATCTAGTGGAGCCAGGAGACATTTTTCTGCCAAGTATTATGATCATATTCCAAACCTCTACCTCCTGTTTCATCAGAAGAAGCCCCTTTGGTCTCCAGCCCTCCAGGAGGGAGCTGGCACAGCCCCTGGCTGGGATGTTGTGCAGAAGAATTCAGGAATTACTGGGTCCAAGGAAAAGAAAAAGGAAGCTGTCCTGGTGTCCTAGGACAGGGCAGTGGTATGTTTCTGACCCAAGGCTTTTTTATCATAGACTATTTATGAACAGTCTCTGAGTGGTTCTTGAAACAGGGACTGAAACCATCTCTTACACCTTCCAGCTGAGTATCTGAAGGACACCCCGAATCAAGGCACATGTCTTGACCAGGGTGAGGATGTAGTTTTGTCTCCACAATATCCAGTGCTCTGGGAATTTCTTTCATTCAGCTTCTGAAAAGAGATAGGTACCAAGGTGAGCAAAAAAACTACCCATAGGTTAGCCATGGCCTTGGATAAATCCTGGGGTGTAACCCTGACATGGCCTTGCTTGGTTGGCTGGTTATTGGGGCAGTAGCAGTGGAGTTCCATGTGTCATGGTTTACTCCCCAGTGCCATAGCCAGAGGGATATCCATCACTTTCATCTCACCAAGGCTAGTGAATTAGCTCCCTGGGCACTGAGAATGAAGCACAGACTAGAGAGAACATTGCAAAAGCAGGAAGACAATATTTAGCACCGCTGTGGAAATGGAAAGAAGTTCTTCTAGTTGCTTCTCTACCCAGTGGCTTGAAAGTAGTTGGTTTCAAAAAATTTGTGTGAAGCCCATGAAGACATCCACATGATATAAATTATTCTCTCATCACCCAACCCCTGACCAAAGAGCACATCTAACAGAGATGACAAAGGCCAGGAGAAATGGACATCCATAGGGAAGATGAAAAAATGAGGAGTGATATTTATCCAAGAGGAACCTATAAAACTGTAACATTGTCTTTTTATAAAAGAGCTACAGGACTAGAGGTCTTGATGCTCATAGCAGGACTTGTGTGACAATAATTAGACAAGGAAACAGAAAAAAACCTAAAATGTTTAAAGAAAAATCAGTGTTTACTTTCATCTCACTACAGTGGTAGCCTTGTGATTAGTTTTGGCATTCTCCTGATTTCAGACTGATGAGTATGTAAAACTGTGTTTCATATATAATTTCTGGCACCATGTCAGCTTCTTAAGATGACTTGAAAGGGAGATCAATGGGAAGGATGCCACAGCAGTGCTTAGAAAATAACTTTACAAGTTTTTCTCTTGTTTTCCCTCTCCTCCAGCCTTTGCACACTCCCCCAAGAATCCTGGCCAGCAGAGGAGACACAGCATTGTTCGACTCCAGGCCACTTTCTGAGCAGTGTGAGGTGCTCACCCCAGTGCTGCAGTTGAGCATGTCCTTTATTGGGTGTGCTCAGTCCCTGGCAGCATCTCTGTTGTCCTGTTGCTCTTTGCTTTGCTCTGGTATTTGTGCTTTCAGGTGCTCTATTGCCATTGCAACTCGTGGTTTGGTTTTTTCCCCTTCTGCTGTAGCTCTGTTAGCAAGTGAAACCTTACCAGCATTTTGTTCATCACATTTTTTTCCCTTCCATGGCAAATGTAGGTAAGTAAATCAATCAGTCACTGTCAAGGGAACTCTAATGGTACTGTCCTATGTGGATAATTATTACTTTCCTGTCAGCAAAAGGTTGTAATTTTTTTTCCTTTGGGAAAAAGCAATAGAGACTTTTTTCCTGGCAGGCAAATACTGTGCAGATGTTTTTCTCTGGATAATGCAGCTGAAAAGCTCCTTGTAGGATAACCTGACATAAATGCTTCTGTTAGGCTGATTTCTGTGTCACTGAAAGACTGTTGACTCTTTTCCTAGAAGGAAAAAGGGCTTTTTGTGGTTTCCTCCTACTGGGAAAACATTATTCAAGTACCTGGTTCTGTCAGAAAAACACAAATAAAAACATGACTCATATTCTGACAGAGCAGCTGAGTCTCAGCCTCCACTTCGAGCAGCGCATGAGC
>JAOXXN010000025.1:9051142-9065289 GCA_026770055.1 Myrmophylax atrothorax | reverse complement strand
TCCTGCTGGCCACACTACTGATGGACCAGGCCTGCCGTTGGCCATCTGGGCATGCTGCTGGCTCATGTTCAGCTGGCTATTGACCAGCATCACCAGGTCACCTTCTGGAGTGTCTGTGGAGTGGGAAAATGGAAAGGCAGGTCTTGCCATGTCCTATTTTCTGTCCCCAGCCAGATGGTGCTGCAAATTCCCAGCCCTAAGTCCCCATGCTTAGAAGTGTCTGGAGGAAATTGCAGGTGGCAAGTGTCTGTTTAGTCTGTGGTGCCCCTGTGTAAACACTGTGTTTTTGAGTGTGGGGCAATTACCCATCCCTTTCTAATCATTAATTACAGCTGACTTAGTTGCCTTGTGTCAGGCAGTGGCAGAAGCTATGCAAAGAGAAGAGCATGTTGGTCCAGGGCAATGTGCCTATTAATGGTGGCTGCTGTCTCTGACACTTGTTTGTGAGCCTGTTTTTGTCTAAATATGTAGAAATATATATTAGAAAGTGTGGTTTGTTGTTTGGTTGGTTGGTTTTTTTAATTCTTCCAACCTTTTTTTGCCACTGATGCTGGGAAATGGAAAGACTGCTTTGGGCAGTTCAGATACTTTTTATTCTCAGTTATATAGTGCTAATGTTTGAGATTAAAGAGTAGGCTTTAATTGCTGATATGAATCAACATGTGGTGCGTGATGTGTGTTCAGAAGAGAGTGCTCAACAAGAAAATTATTGCTTTTCACCCTACTAATTACTGCTGCTCTAAGGTCTAGACTGAGGTCTAAGTGCTGTTTCTCAGCTGCTTTGTGTCCAAGACAAAGTAATATGGTTCTGAGAATTAAGAGGAAATGGAAAATGATTTGTAGTTCAAACAGGTCTAATTCAGTCTCATTCCTTTCTATCAGTTTGTCTCCTCCTTGGGAACTACCAGTCCTGCCACACATGCCGATGGGGTGGCATCTCTGTGCTCCCAAGGGAGCTGAACAGCATCTCTGGGGAGATTGCTGCAAAGCTGGACTCAGCAAACTTGACATTGGTTTTTTACTGTAGAACAAAGATTTGGGTGTGACTTAGTGAAAACTGCTGTTAAAGTTGCTCTGCTGCAGTCACGTGTCCTGGTGCTCAGCAAAGATAGGGGTTGTCCCAGAGGAGAAGGAATAATGTGAGGAAACTGGGCAAATGTTAAAGCCGGTGGAGCTCACCTAAGGCAAAAGCAATGAACCCACTGGATGAACAATTTTCTGGAAAAGCAGTCAAAATTCCATTTGTTTAATGGGGTTGGACCCACTGCATGGATTTAATCACTTAATGAATGTACTTCTCTGCCGTCTCACAATTTTTTTTAGTTGTCTTGGAAAGGGGGAGGAAATGATCTTTGAGCAAAACCACGAGCAGAGTGAAGCATACATAATTAGGCAGAGAGCATTTGGCTGAGCAGAACCAACAGGATTCCTGAGGCTGCTGGGCACGTGGGGTGAAAACAATTACATTCTTGAAAATTAAGTGGAAATATTATCCTTTAAAGAAGCAACACACTAGGGAGGGTGAGGGAGGTTGATGGTGTCATATCACTTTCCTATGAATACAAGAAAATAAAATCCCCAGAGCTACTAGTGCTGCAGGGACTAAGAGGCTGTTGTGTTGAAGCAAATGCTTTGGAGGGAGAATACACTGTTAGTGTGAAACATCAGTCTGGCTTTGAGAGTGACCATGAGTAAGAGGAAGCACACGGATACCTGATGGGAACAGGATGGGGGTATTCAAGTTTGTGGACTCTTGCTCTATCTCCAAAACTTTGAATGAGTATAAACATCCCAGACTAGTATAAAGTTTGCAGACCAGTATAAAGTTTGTCTATGAATCCCTGGCAATGTAGCACCTTTACTGGATTAACCTCCACCAACCAGCAGTGACATATGGAAGATGGCCTCGTCCTCTCCAACTCATTTGCATAGTTATAAATGTGTAAAGCTGAACCTGGAGGAGGGAGAAAAATATCTTATAAGCTTCAAGCAAATGGAGAATCCAAAGTAAACTATCTTCCCAAGGTTTAAGCCATTATTCCTTTGATGAAAAGTGTCCGTGTGTTAGAACTAGTTGTTGTTCAGGCACCAGAAGATGTATTTAAAGTATATTTCTGCACAGCGTAGTGTGAAAGAGGCCTGCTGGCCTTACTGTTTTTCTCTTAAAGAGAAATGTTTGCTCACAGAGCAGGAAGAGCATTCTGTCTACCCAGCCTGACACCCGGACCACCAAACTGTAGGGTCACATCTCTCTTGGTTGTGTGTGACAGACCCTCTTTTCAGAGCTAGGCTGGCACTTGAAATAAACTTCCTCAAGGTAATTGTAGCTCATAACTTATTTTTAGAAAAGGCTTTCAGTATTCACGTATTTCTTTCCAGCAGTAGATGGCAGTAATTTTCTTAGTCCTAATCTGATGAGCTCTATGTTAATTACTGTAAAATAATGTATTTCAAAAGGTAAAGGCTTCAGTTGCCCTTTTCAGAAGTCATTAACTAAGATATCATCCCTGCTGTCCTCCAGTTAGTTCAGTGCTGGGCAAAGCAGAGACCATTGCCTGAGCTTGGAAATCCTGTGCTTGTCCTGAAAAGCCCAGCCAGCACCTGCGATGCTCAGTGTCTCAGCCTCTGTGCTGGCAAGGAAGTGTGGAACCAACAGCCAGCCAAGCTGGACCTCCACACTGTCAGCATTCAGTGGTGCCACCAGGCACCAGTAAGGGATAGAGCAGCCTCCAGTTCCTTTGGAGTTTCACTTTAGGAAAAGGAGAGTTGTAGGAAAATGTGGGCCCGCATCCTCACCTTCAGCTGGGAGGAGAAGTGAATAGCTTGGCAAATAGTGAGGTGCAAAAATGCAATGATGAATGACTAGTTAAACAAAGTCTGAAGAAAAAAGAAAAGCGGAAAAATGATCTGGCTCAGAAATAATCCATCTGTGCATATTGCTCTAAGCTGAGTTTCCCCCCCTTGTACTTGCTGTTCATATATTTCCAGAAAAGGGTCATTAGGAGACTCATTTTAAAATGAAATGTTTGTGATCAGTATAAAGGTTTGTAACAGGAGATAGAAAGTGTGAGAAATGGATTGAGCAACATGAATCTAAACTATAATGGCTTCTGTTATGTGAGCTTAGAATAATGATGTTGAAATTAGGGAAGCTTCATCAACTTTGAATGAATAACTGATCTCCAGTGGACAGAGAGAAAACTGACTTTAATGATTGTTTTAAACTAACATTTGGTGAAATAAATGTTTAATGCATTTGTTCTGAACCAGAATTAGCTGCAGTGCTGTGTCTTATTCATGGCTCAAACACTGCTTCTATTCAGCCGTTTCTTTATCCTTTCTTTCTTCCAAAGTCTACAGTAAGCTGAGATTTTTAAAGTTTATGATCCATATTGAAATGTTTGATAAATATACCCCCTACTACTTCTTTTCATGGTGTATCTGGTGGATTTGCCTTTGTCATAGGTAATGCAAGTGCAAGGCCAGGAATCAGACAAATTTATAATGGGGTGATCGTGTTAAAACCATATTAAGCTCTGTTCATCCTGAAACATTGCAGGAGCCTGCAGCTTAGCAATCACCTGTGTTCCACTTCTCATTTTGTGTTAGAACCCACCTGCTATTACACAATTTAAAATATGCCTGTGGTAATTACAGGCCATATGAAGGAGACTGACCTGCCCAAAATTAGAAAAATAATTAGAAAGGGATGCACAGGGGGGAAGGAAAGGCTCCTTGACTAACCTGGGCATCGTTGCCATTGAAATCTTTGTGGACAGCTGACCCATCTAGCAAGAAAGATAAAACCTTTTCCTTAATCATCAAAGATTGGGTGTAAGTTGTGAGCTTGTGGGAACTGGTAAAAATGTTCTTGCCAGCACCTTAGGTAAGTGACTAGTTTTAATACTATGCCTTTAATTGAAGACAAATAGTCAAGCTCTCACTACTGTCCTTTAATGTCTCAAGGACCATTTCCATCACTGTTTCTGCTCTTTTACTCTGACTGCTTTTATGTTCCCCTAAGTGTGCTCTAAGGAAGAGAGCGCTCGTGGGACTGCTGCGTGTTCATGGGAAAGCTGTGTGTCTGCTTTGAACAGCTTGCACCTTTTGACCTTGCCCTGTTTCCCCTGCTGAAAAGGTCAGTACACAGTGAGCAGAGCTGTTGTAGAGCCACCTTTATGCCAATATAGCAAACATTCTGCCTTTTCCTGTGGTACCAGGGCCTCTTCACAGCAAACAGTCTCCAGCAGAGAAATGCAGGTAAACAAACGTGCCTATCCCATTCCAGGGGAAGGCTCTTGTTTCCAGTTTAGAGTAGGGAGGTGAGCAGGAGGCAGCCCCGTGACACAGGCCAAAGGAGCTTGTTTAGAAGGAGGTGGCTGAGAGGATGCAGTGCAGGAACTGTCTGCCAGGGATGAGCTCAGGCACTGAAATGGCTTGTCCTGGCACTTGTACACAGCTGGTTGTGAGGATCAGGTTGTTGTATCCAAGTCACTTAAGTGTTTTGATTTTTATAATTGAGGTTTAGATCTTATATTTATCTGCTTGAAGTGTCTGAAAAAGAACACTGCAGACGACATTATTTTACGTCCTCTCATCTCTCCTTGATGACCTTGCCAATGTAAGAACTTTAATTTTCAGGGAATAGGCCATTTAATACCTACTACATTCTCCCCAGGGTCTGGATTGGAGTGATTTTGGTCAGTAAAATGCTTCATTCTTTTGAAGTGATGGCTACATGTCAATGTGGGGTTTGTGTTTTCCCCAGGACTGCTCAGCAGGCAGGTTGCTCCCTGGAGCACTGAGCTTTTCTACTGCTCCCTAGTGCCAGCAGTGAAGTTCTCTGGTATATGATGGCCTATTTTTTGCCCACATTGCAGATGCTGTGAAGGGTTTGTTTGTAGCTTTGCAGTAAATGTTGCACAGGGATCTGTGATGGCAGGGACCAGCTCCCTTTGTAGAGGATACGATGTAAGTGCTCTCATTATCAAACATGTACCACGCTTGCACTGAGCACAGGCTGCCTCTGCTGGGAAGTCAAAAGGCAATGAGTTTGCATTAGACAAGCAAACTTGCAATATGAACTCTCCCGCTCCAAAATCCCTGTATCCCTCATGAAGCAACGCTTTGGGCAAGGACTGTCATGTACTACATGGCTGTGTAGCTTATCACAGTAGGACTCTGGCTCAGCTGATGCCTCTAGATACCAGCATGAAATAAATATTAATAACATGGCAGCATCCCTGCTTACTGTATTCCTGTTTCCAGCCTTCTTATTACTGATCATTTGCAGCTGGAGAAACAGATGCAAAATAATTTTCTTTCAAATAAGGCTAGAGCTGAAAGTGAAAGGGGGCAAAAAAGGGCAGCTGAAATAATTACAGACATAAGGGAACTTTGATTTGAGACAATATCAGGCAAGATAAAAATCCACTTAATTCTCAGAGCAGACTAATAAACAAGAGTGTGATGGGAGGATGTAAAATAATGAATGGCACAGAGAGGGTCAGCAGGGTTATTCCTCACTGTGTGTTTGCAGTACACAAAAGGGATGCCCAATGAAACTGGAAGGGGACAAGCTTGAAACAGATAAATGAGTTACTTTGATGTGATGCAAAACTTAGCCTGTAAATCTCAATTCCACAGGATGCTGTGTTGTTATGAGATACGCTTAAATACAAAACTGCTGAGAATTTTGCACGCCATGCTGATTAGATCTAGATTCAGTTAATTTACACACAATTTAAGTTTTCTCTGGAATTCAGAGGTAGCTCTGTTGCAGAAACAGAAACATGCAACTTCCTTCAAAAATCTTACAAAACATGAAGTGAAGACTATACCAAGAAAACCCTTTAACTTTCAGAATTACGTCTTTCCATTATTCCTGCTAAGAGGTGTTAAGCAGGGTAAAGGCAGATGAGGCTTGTTGAACCATGTGTTCTGAAATGACTGTGCAGGCTCAGAAGTACTGAATTCACAGTTGTTTTTTATACTGTGCTTCAAATCAGCTAGCTTGAGAAAGCAAGCTCCCTGTTTGGTTCTGATACAGCAAGTGTTTTAGTCTTTTTATCACAGGAGATTGTGCCTGTCTAGACCTTACTCCTAAATCATCTTTCTAGGGGTCAGAAATCTCTTTGTGCTGGGCATCAGAACCATTCATCAGGTGAATTTTTCCCTGGAGTGTTTGGTACTACATTATTTCCAGTCCCACAACATCTTTGTGCTGAGAAGATGCAAATAATGACCCAGAGATATTCACTCTAAAATAGCAGTTTAATTAACTTCATCCCATTAATACAATTAAACCTGAGGTGATGATCACTGATCACTGCAGGAATGTCTGGGCACTTGATAAGGTAAAAAGTTGATTTTCTCAGAAAGGTTTTGGATGGATGCAATAAAACAGAATCTTTTCTGTTGCTGGAGATTTTGGATGCAGTCACTGAAATCCATGTTTAAAACCAGTAAAGAAACTGGTCCTTCAGTTTATTTTGAGTGAGGAACTCTAACTGCAATACTAGTGGAATGCTTACTCCTAAAGACATTTCAGAGCTAAATGTTGATCAGTGAGATGCCTTCAGTTCCATTGAGACCTTTGAACTGAAAGTTATTTTATTTTTTGTAGCTTTCTTTCTTTTTTAAGGGAGATACACTCCCACAAGTGCTTAGGAAAATAAAAGAACCAGATGAAGAAGAGGAAGGTAAAATGCCAAGGGTCTCAACCAATCCTGCTGAGTACCAAACACAGGCATCTATTGAATAGAGAAGGCAACAGAAATAACTTTGGTGTTTGTTTTGCAATCAGCTTGTTTACACAGTGGAGCAGGAGGGGAGTTTGGTGTGCTGGAATTTTTGGCCATTTTCATTTTCAAATGCAACTGAACAATGTATTTTGATAATCAGTCTCACATTCTTACGGCATACAAATTAATTCAAAAGACTTGAGTTTGCACCTAATTATTAAAATGACTGAATTGGAAACCACTTGTCATTCTCAGTTTTGAACCTTTTACTGCACATGAGTCATGTCACCCAAAACCACCATCCCACAGGGTATTCATCTAATCTATCTGGTACTGCAAATAGTGGAGGGACTCAAAATAACAAGAAAAATGTTTACCTTTCTGAATAGGATATGGAATGACTTTCTTGCCTCTTTACAGCAGCTCAAACATTTACACAAACTTGTTAAGCTGCTTAGAGAGAGGATTGTTTGTCCAGGTAATGCTTCTTCCACTAGGTTAAGCTGCAAGTAAAGCAGTTGCTTGACTTCATGAAATTTGGGGGATTCTTGAAAAATTGCCTCTGGGAGAAATTTAAATAAATTAATGCAGAGCTTCTGCTTTTCTTCCTTTTGCATCTTTATTTTAAACAAGCTATTCCCTCTCTATGCAGATGCGTCTGTGCAACACTCATAAGGAAATAATTCAATTATGTAAAGCTGCACCAGGTAAATGTTATTTACAGATGGCTGAAAAATCTTGTATTATACTTATTTGCCAAGAAAAACCTCCCTCATTTCACAGTTGGTGGAGGGATGTTTTAGTCGTCATCAAGGTAAGCTACAGATTGGATACTCCTGTCTGCATCTTTTGATCCATTTTGACTGTTATCTTTCTTTGTGTTTTTAAATGGTAACCCTGCAGGCACTGTGCACATAATTGAAGTAAACAATCTGCTTGTTTATCTCTGTTTCTATTAATTAGATATGTGCAATCTAAATTTTCTACTGCAAAACATGAGGTGACATGCTAAGGGACCAAATCTGCTTCTCCTCACCAGGCTGAGCTGCCAGTGTTGAAGATATTCCCAGAGCAGGGGCACAGTAGTGTTTGTAGCCATCTCAGCCTGGGCTGGCCAGAGAGCAGAGGGTGAATAAGTTGCACTGGAAAAGACTGGAGGAGTGACCCAAGAGGCTCTACCCTTGGCAGCCTTTGTGAGGGTGAGTCATTATGTACCTTGGGTTTGCTGCAGACTGGACATGCACGTCCACAGGACACTGGGAAGCTGCAGTGCTGTCCCTGGGCACGGTGAGATGAGGCTCCAGGAGCCTGAGCCTGGCTCACAGCAGCACCCCTGGTTGGTTTTCTCTAGCCAGATTTCTTGTTTACTACTTTGTTCACTGCTGCCCCAGTGGCTGGAAACTTCACTTTTATAAACAACCAAGGTGCAACCCCTCACCTGAATAGTTACGTCTGACCCATGGTGGCTCAGATAAGACCCAAAGGTACTATTTGCTAAAGTATCTTGGTGTTCTCAGTGACAATTATATTCAGAAATGGCCCAGCTCTGCAGTATTCATATATTCAAAGTGACCTGGTGATCAGCTGTCAGGTTCAGCCAAGAATTGAAGAACCTACCAAAAGTGAAATTCCAGGGAAGAAATTATAGAGATCTTCAAGTAACAGGCAAAAGCAAACTGTTTTCAGCCTGCCCACAAAGGCCCAGTAATGAGAGGAGGGAATAGCCTTGGCTCTGGCTGTGTGGCAGGTATGTGGAAAATTCCATAAAGGAATGGGTCAGTAAAAATTAAACTCTGATGCAAATCCCGAGGCAATCATTACGGAAATCTTTGGAACTAGAAGAAATTTAGTGCTGATTTTTGAGGTGGTTCTGATACTTTGGTCCACATCCACAATGGACAAAGCTCAGCATGTGCCTACTTGTTTTATGAGCTCGGGACATGCTGCTTTTTGCTGCAAGGGATAAATAAATAAGTGGTTGTTTGAAGCTAATGGCCTCTTTTGCCTGTATATATATGCCATAATCCTATTGTAATCCTGTAACAGCCTCCTTGATGTCAGACTGGCCTTGTATATACATTAAAGAGCTATCAGGTACTAGCTCTCTGCCCAGCCCACACTCTTTCCCTCTTGCCTCCCCTCTGTTGCTTCAAATCATTTTTCTTTGCTTGCTTGTTGTTTGCCTGCAGTGATGGGTGTGTGCCCTTTTCCTCACTGAGAGTTGGGCAGTAAATCACTCTTTCAAATTCCGCCCCCCCTTTCTACATTCTGGAGCAGCTCCTCTGATTAGTTTGAAACCGAATAAAAGACCTATAAATGGGGAGAATCCTGAAGGTAAGTACTTCAGTGGGGACTTAATGTCAAGGTGCAGTACACATAGTAGCTTTTACAGGGACCATTTAAAAACTGTTACCTGCTGTATATTTTAAAGGTAGGACATAAATCAGATATTTGATTGACTACCCTTGAATGCTGATTTTAGCTCTATAATTTTTATTTTTAAGAAACCTTGATTTGAGAACTTTTTGAGGACATCATATATTGCATTCCTCACCCTTAGTGGATTACTTCTGCTCCCTGAGCTGCACCACATCTGTGGGGACAATAAGGCAGAGGAAAGAATGACAAGTTCTGTCAGAGGAGCAGTGGAAAAGTCACTCCTGTAAATTTGAGAATTGCTTAGGAATTGTCTTCGCTTTTCACTGCAGAAAGTGTTATTTCTAACAATTTTTTTTCTGGTTCTGATTACTCTGGGGAGGATGTGATTCAGTGATCTCCGATCCCTGCAGAGACCACGATACAGTCTGAATCCTTCTCTCAGGAATGGGAAATGACAGTGACCTCCAGGGTACCCTCAACAGGAAAAGCACTGCCATTCTGAAACACTGAGTCCAGGGATTTAACACATGAATTTAGGAAGGTCTTGAAATGCACTTCAGAAAACTGTCAATCAATTATCTGTAGCTTTCAAGCCAGACTGGTGCTCTTAAATGCATTCTTGAAGTAGTTTTTACACTGAGTCTTCCTCACAGCTTCTCTGGTCAAATCTTTGTACTTTCTATGACCCTTTTCCTCCCCCTCTTCCCCTCTCCCTCCAGACTCACTCTCTGTGTTTCCCTTGGTGTTTGCAGAGTTCAGTGTTTGACCAAATCTGTCTTTGTCCCTCCAAAGAAGTGGTGCAGGGTTTTTTCCATGAGGGCTTTTAATGAAGAACCTCTTTAGGGCTCTCTAAATATGCGGATCACCAGAATCCTCCCCAAAAAGTATGATTTTCACTAAATTTTACACCTAATCTGTTTCCAACCCCCACTCTTATGGTCATGGGAGATGTTGACCAAGTTTTCTCCAATGTGCGTTCCACTTTTCAGTTGTTTTTATCACGTCTCCATCACCCCACCTTTTCACACTGCTGTTTGACTCTTCGTGCTGTTCTCTAGCTCAGGAAACAGCTCTGTTTCCCAGCTTCTGCCCTTTTCTTTGGTTTTGGGATGTGTCCCCCTCTCAGAAGGTTTTGGACTGTAGCGTTTTCTTTGCAAGGAGTGTTTCTTTGGATCTTATGAAGGGCTTGAGGTCAATGCTGTGATCCTTCTGGTTGGGCTAAATCTGCCTCTTATGTGCCCACTCCAAAGCTGTGGAGCTTAAATTCCAAGACAACTGACATGTCTGTTCTGCTTGGGCCACTGGTGCTGTACATTTATTTCCAAATAGGGATTTCTTTATTTTGGAAGTACAAGAAGTGCCCCTGGCCTTAGGCAATGGAAGCTGCACACTGGAGGTTTGGTGGAGGTGGAGGCTGAAGAGCATGAGCAGTATGTGCCTGCATGGAGATGTCTATGCACTTGTCTTCCACCTGTTTTCTGACAAGGAATATTAGTACTCAAAACATAAATTAAGCAAGTAGTTTCAGCATACATGTTCTGTTTCCTTTAAGACAGGGTATAACTCTAATGTGCTTAATATTTCTAAGTACTGGCATTTTTACACAGGTAAGAAAATGTCAAGTCTGAAATACATCGTACAGCTTCTTACAGAAAGTCAAGCCAATTTTAGAATATTATTGAGTTACCACAAGCCAAAAGCATTGGCAATCAAAATTGTTTTTGAAGCCATTAACTTTTTTTTTTCTCTTTGATAACACTCAATGCTTTTGAGGAAATGAACTCACTAACAGCTTGGAGGGCAGGACTGGCTCAGACATAGTCAAAAAACCCCTAACGTCACTGTTTAGTTTTTGAGTCTGAAATTAAATTATATCCCTTTATTTCCATAAATGTTTCTCTTCACAGATGTACTGGGAAGGGAATTCAGTACCTTCAAATGTGTGGACAACAGAGGATGATAAAGCCTGAAAACAAATGTCCTGAAAAGTGTTTATTACAAGGCATTAGAACAGGTAAAGCTGGAAAAAGTATTTTAACATATCTTGGCTTTATTGACTGCTGTCAATATCTTAGACTCCTTTTTTTAAAAAAAAAAAACCCTCATCTCCCTTCTAGGATGTGCTAACTGATGCTTGAAAAGACCTTGAAGCATTGACATCAGAACTGAATTACCGATGTGATAAATTGGAGGACCACTTGAACGGGTCATGCTGGAGCTGCCTGCCAGGTGAGTGGGTGCTGTGCAGGTGTGTAAGTGCAGAGTACCTTTCTCTTGTCAAATGTATTTCATGTATGTACCCCTCAGAAAAACAAAGGGGTGAATTCTCTGCCAAATACTACATGGCACAAAAGCTAGAGGATCTTCATGCCTGCGTTTGCCCTGGAGGTGAAGCAGGGCTTGAGAAAGGGTCCTGGCACTTGAGCCTCTTTGCTGAGCCTCTGGCCTCGAAGGGATGTGCTCAGAGGAACCAAGCCAGACTCCTGCAGCTCCCTCTCCAGTCCTGCCCACCTGGAGCTTGGCATGAGCTACCCCAGCCGGGAGCTGTGCTGCTGTGGCTCCACACCACGGGTCATTTAACAGGCTTGGCTCCTCCAACACTCCCTGGCAGCCCCGGCAGCGGCTGCAGCAGAGCCAGCGAGGACCCTTGTGCAGGCGTAAGTGGGAGCAGTGAAAGTCTCCTTTTCTGTATGGCAGGCCAGCCCAGTGCCTCTGCTTGAGTTGAAGCCCAGTTATCATTTTGGAAAGCAGAAGAATCGGACTCAAGAATTTAACCTTGAACTTTATATTTTAGTAATGATGCTGGTCAACTTAAAAAAAGAGACACCTGTTCAGAGCAGGGTCCAGGTTTGTGGGTTTAATACGTGATTTGTCTATCTGTGAATAAGGATATGAAACAACACTTCGAGGTGATCATTGCTATTTTTACTACATTTCTTCCATGCCCTGAAACTCCATTTTGTTTTAATCTGAAAAAAAGATTTTTCTTTTCCTTTTGTCAGTTGACCTGGAAAATTCATTATTCAGCTAAATATAAGCTACCCTAAATATGTGTAGCTTCTGTCCAGAAAAGTAATTTGTGCTTTTTTGCTATCAGTCCAGAGTTTCACACCATTTGTTGTAGCCTTCCCTTTATAGTTATGATTTGCTCTGTTCTGTGGCCTGAATTATGATGATCTGAGCAGGACAGAATTGCAAAATAGGCCAACTTTTACAACCAGATTTAAAATTTCTATTGTTTGCCACAGAAGCAGCAGTAAAAAAATGGAGAGGGGAAAGAAATCTGTGATAGAAAAACTTGGAAGATCAATGTTGGTATTTGTTATTTTCTAGGTTTTATTTCCTTTTACTTTTTAAACTAGGTTTTTCAAACCATTCACTTGTAGAAATTTGCATTTTATGAGGACAAAGTTACAAAATGTGGTGAGATAATTTTAGGTAACTTACCTCTTTTTCTGCAGCTTGTGGCATCTAAAATCAACCATGCTTGTCATCTTCTCAGTAATTTCTCATCATGGAAGTTAAAATATAATCCAAATTTGCACCAAATGAGCTGTTCCAAGATGAGTTTGCCAAATTCTGTATTGCAGTGGGATTTCTGCAATTATGATTAGATACTGTCAAAAAAAAATGATCTCTGGAATACAAGTGAATCCAACATTAATTAGCTTCTCTAAATCCCGCAAGAGGTTAGGAGAAGCACAACTTGCTCTTCATCATTTGTCTCAGTGTCTCTGCCAACCACAGTTGTGCTGGTAGGTACAGAACAATTGAAAGAGGATGAAGGGAGGAGAAACAAGGGGCTGATGGAGGAGTTTTCTACTACTAGGAGCTTAACTTTCTTAGGATATTGTTGGTGCTCACCAGAGGTTTCAGAACTGCTAGATGGATGGTGTAGCTGCATCTCATCCAGAGGACAGAAATCATCAGAACAGGAGTTTGTGTGTGCTAATTATTTTTATTTCTCCCCACCTGCCCGGCATTTTTTTAGCTGATTATTGGTGCTCCCACCAAAAAGTGAAATAAACAGGGTAATGCAGCATTTGTCTTAGTCTCATCTGAGAAATTCCCAGTGGAAAATGGAGGCATATTTCCACTATTAGTGGATTTTACATTTCTGCTCCACAAACTATTCTGCATATGAAAAAGAGCTCTACATTTGAGCAGTTTCCCTAACAAGCTTCACAGCTCTTTGCTGGATTAGGCAAAGTTAGGATTTGTGTCTGATTTTAATTAATTCCAAACAGTTTTTCCATTTCTGGTGTTGGCCATTCAAGAGAAACAGGTGAATAGTCAATATGTTGTATCTTTTTACTCTTTTACAAAAATATGCCTACTGCATGAAGATGTTACCTCTGCTGTAAAGCTGTCATGTTATTCTTTGGGGAAGGAAATTCTTATTTTCTAATCCATATACCTATGCAGAGCAGTCACTCTTTTTGTACTCTGTACATGCAAAATGCTTAATAATTTTATCTTCAGCTTTCAACCATAAAAGTGAGAAAGTTACCCTATTCCAAACTTAACTACTTGTATATGTTGTTGGTATCAAATAAGATTACTGCTTGGAAGATAGTGCATTTATCTTTCACTTGAAATAACCCAGGAGAATGTCAGATGCAAAATGATTTTTGAAATCTTGGCATTTACTGCTGCTTTATACTCTGTGTGCAACTTCAGTCAACAGCAGTGACATTATTGTGCAAGTCCCTCCAACTGAAGGGAATTGGCACTCTACTAAAAATCCTTTGCAGAACTCAAGTGGAAATATGTTACTATTTAGCTCTATGTTTGTCCCCTAAAAAGTGGTGATCAGGATCATGTCTGCTACCAGCCAGAAAGGATTCTCTCCTTGTCGCTTTATTCTTTCCTGTAGCTAATCCTTTATCCAGTGTTATCCAGCCGTCGATGTCCTCCTCATTCCTCTCACAACAGGCACTCTTGGCTTTGGATTTTGTACTGTGTAAAGGCTGCCCTGCCAAGTCTCTCTGTGATGACCTCCCTTCTGTGCTCTGCTGTTGCAAC
>JAOXXN010000025.1:9018159-9046150 GCA_026770055.1 Myrmophylax atrothorax | reverse complement strand
GAGTGTTTTCTGTCACGAAGAACGGTCTGGGTTAGTACCGAGGGTCTCTAACTCAGCGCCGTGAGGGCGCGTGGGGCTTCCCGGGAAAAGTGTTACTGCCGGAGATTTAAAATAAAAACATGGGGGCAGTTGCCTTTTGGGATGTTGCAGCACCGTGGAGCCTGTTGACGAAGTGTCAGTTCTTCGGACGATTGGCTGCTTTGAGGTACCGTGATGGGTCCGGAACGCTGGGACTTGAAATCTCTCGCTGCCTCCGAAAGTTCCGTGGCAAATAAGGCTGCTCTGATTTCCTTTGGAGTCTGATGGAAAGCTGCTAAAGGGCACCGAACCTCTCTGAAACGATTGATTCAGCGGCTGTTTTCAAAGACCCTGTCCCTGGGCTGCTGTCTCTGTCAGGATTTGAAGAATCAAAAGTTTCTGATAGAAAATACTGTAAGCTGCGGTTTCTCAAAGTTACAGTAGGAACTGTGTGCTTTGGGCAATTTCTGCTCCTTTGGGGTTAACAGCCAAACTTAGGTTTGTACTGTGAGGAAAAACCCATCCTGGTAGGAACCAGCACTTTCTTGTGCTCCTCGGCAGTGTTTATATTTGCTTGGGTTTTGTCTTGATTATTTAAAAAAGAAAATCTTATTTTTACTGTGTATGTTTGTGGTTTTTGGATGTTGCTATATTACCATCAGAGTGCAGGTAGTTTTGAGGTTTTTCAGCATATTGTTAGAGGTGGATGTAAGGCAGGGAAGGGCAGTAGAGAAGGGCAGTTTCAGGGTGTTCCGATGCTGTGTGAGTGTGATTGCATTCCCACCTGAGAGAGGCACTTGCCCTAAACGCTTAGAAAGGGAACGTTATTTCTCATCGGAGGAAAACTGTGTGGTTCCCTGGCAGTCTGTGGTATCTGTAAGAGCAGGTGACTGCCTGCACTGCTTCTGTGTAGTGCATGGGAAGGGACTTCCCTCCAGGGGCAGGAGTGGGCCAGCCTTGAGGAGGACATGGTGTCTGAAAAGCTTTGCTCGTGCCAAGACCCGAGGCAGGAGGTAAGTCTGGAGAGGAAGCTGTTTGTCAGCGAGTCAAGCTCTTGTTTTGCAATAGAGTGACTGCAGAGGAGACAATGGAACATGCTGGATTTTGGGCTCCCTAAGCCAGCGGGGTGTAATGCATGTGCAGCAAACATGAGAAGTGAAGAGTTCTGGCACTTCACCAAGGCACAGGCAGTTAGCAAGTCCGTGGTTAAGCAGGGGTTGTAACTGGTAATATGCAGGATGGCTTTCTGAGAAATAACTGAGGATTGTATCCTTCTGAGGATGTTTCTCTGGGCACAGGAGACCTCTTGCATTGGGAGGACAGGGGCATGGTCCGACCTCCCTGCAGAGTGCTTGTGTTGCTAAGCAGCAGCTTGCACCTACTGCATGTTCCACATTGGAGTCTGGGAGGGGAGACTTTCCTCTAGTGAACTAAAGCTTTCCAGCTGGTGACCAAGGGTGTTGGAAAGCACGCATCCTGGGTGTGTGGGTGTGTGTGCACTTCTGGCCTGCACCTGGGTACCAGGGAGGGGTGGCCAGCTGGAAATGGTTAACTAACTGAGAGCAAGACTTCCTTATACTCACCCCCTGCCTGGGCTGCAGGTGAGCATAGGAGAGAGAGAGAGGTGAACTTTTGGTTGTTGCATTTGTAAGGCTCAAGAGTTCTCTGAAGACCACTCTTTTATTTTCACAGTACCTAGGAACTCATAGGAGATTTGCCTTCAAATTGTTTGGTGATTGATGCTTTTGCAGTAAAATGGGTGGGGAGGGAAAAAGGAAGATTTGCTTGCAGGAGGGGTAAGGAAGAAGGCCAGGTGTGCCACATTAATAACACACTTAGCCAGCTTGAGTCAATTTTAGTGAATGCCACACAGTTGCTGGAGCCTCTGTGCATATGTAGCATCAGCCAATGTTGTCTGAACTGCTCTGTGTATTGCAGAGCAGAGCAATGGGAAACCTTTTAATCTTCAGAGCTGCCAGTCTGGTGGCTGCACTTTGAAGCAGTGCAGTAGCCGAAGCTGTTGGAAGCCAGTGTGGGAGGACTGACCACTCTCCAAACAGAAGTCGGATCAATAAAGAGCCTGTGAGCGTCTGGAGGGATTCATGTGCTGGTGGGGTGAAGGTGAGCTCAGCAGAAAGGCTGTTCTTGTGGCACAGGTCCGTTCTGATCAGGCAGGGATTGGTAGTGTGGGAGAGGAAGGAGAGAGTGTCCTGGTTTGGTGGAGCCTGGAGGCCTGGGGCTCAGAAGAAACTGGATTTTGCAGCTTTAAGCCCAGGTGAAGCTGCAGAGGAGTGTGGAAGCGGAGGCAGGTAGGAGCATGCTTGCTGGGCTCAGGAACTCATGGGTGTTGTGCCTTGGCACTGTAAGCTTGAGCCATGGAGGGTTTGGAGTGTGTGTGTCTGGAGGCAACTGCTGGCAGCAGTGACATCCAGAAGTAATGGGCAGCTGGCGTATGGAGCAGTGTGTGTGTGAGGAGCTCAGAAGAGATGCACAGGCTGCTGGAGAGCAAGGAGTAGGGACAATATGTGAGGCCCAGACCCCTTAGGATGCTCTGCCTGTTTGGAGATGGCAGAAACATCCAGGTGCTCAGTGTGGGTTGTGTCTGTAAGGGGATGTGGGTTGTTTACATAGGCAGAGTAATTTTTACCCTGACTATGCTCTGCTGTTTCCTGGGAGAGAAGGGTACACGTTACAGTAATCAGTTAAAGCTACAGAGAACAGTGTCTACTATGTGGCATTTGCAAGGGAGAGGCTGTTCAAAATTTCCTATGTCCTGGGTTGTGATGCCCTTGTGGGACCAGAGGTGGAGGAAAAGTTGCAAGTAGCACGTGCAGCCAGTCACCCCTGCTGGCTGTAGGCTGGCTGAGGTGGGAAGCTGACAGGGGTGGCTGCGCCTGTGCAGCTGAGGAAAAGGGCTGAGAATTTGTACTCACCATAAGAAGTACATATAAAGTATTTACAATGTGTGGACTTTTCCTGCTCTCCAAAACATTCAGGCTCTGAATAATCTCTCACTTCAAACTAAAGCTCAAGTTGAAAATATCAAGGGATGCTAAATTGTGAGCAACTATTAAACAGCCTTAAAGGTCTGTATGGGAGACCACAACTGCTCTTCATTTCTGTGCCTTCCTCAAACAATGTGAGTCTGAGCTATTTATCAGGAGGTCTTTAGTGTGGGAAAGGGAAGCAAATGTTTAAAGTATATCACAAAATAAAGAGGCACTTTAAGAGGCAATTTGCTTTTCAGTTTGTCCAACTAAACATAAATCCTCCTTTAAAGAGCCTTGAAAAGAAGACAGAAGAGATCTTGACCTTGCTGAAAACAAGAAGGATCATTTGCTAGCCTTGATGGTTAAGGTTTCCTCTGGCATCTGGTACTAGATCCAGGTAAACCTTCCTGGAACTGGTAGAGGACTGAGGGGGATGGATTGTGTTCAGTGACAAAACTGGTGAGAGAGAGAGAGAGAGAGAGGGAAACTGTGTTAGAAACTTCTGCAGGGGTTTTGGCTGATCCTTTCCACCCCAAAAGCACTACGGAGAGTTCCTTCCATCCCTCTTCTTGCTGTTCTTTGTTACAGTTAAATTAACAAGGATGTCTATTTGATGGAGGAATTTCAGGGCACATAAAACATGTATTTTACTTTTTGCCTGAATCAGAGCAAAACCCCGTTGTTTTCGAGATTTCCCTAAAATATGTGGAAGTAATTTTCTGTAGGTAGTTTCTCATGATTCTTAAATTCTTTGAGGGGTTTGGGGGTTGTTTGTTTGCTTGCTTGCTTAAATTCTTATTTTCATTCAGACAAAAATGGCAACACATGTATGTAAAGGCCAGTCTCTAGTTATATAAGGGCAAAAAGATCCCCATCAAGAATATGTTTATCACTTTAAGGTACTGAGATGGTGCTGAATTCAGTGAAAGCAACTTGCCTCTGCTGACAGCGAAGTGCCCTGTCTGGCTTCTCTGCAACTGTATTTTCTGAGTGGAAAACTGTAGAAGAGTGTTTTATAAGAAGTGTAATAGCTGGTATGTCATATTTTTCTTTTAATTCTATCTTCTTTGAGCATCATGTATTAGTTAAGGAAGCATGTGGCCACAAATGAGATCAAGGAATGAATTTCTGAGCACATCTCATGCAGAGCTGTGCTCTCTTGGAGATTGTTTTGTTAACATGCAGGAGTGAACGTGGACCAGATTTGCCATGAATAGTGCAAATATTGTTATTGTGTTAATATTGCAGAGGTATGACTGTATGTAGGAGCAGATATAATGTCAATACAGCTAACAGTTATAGCTGCAGTCCATCTTCTATGTGGTCCCAGAAAGATAACTGTTTTAAGATGCTGTAAAAGCAGTTTCTCTATAAAAGCAGGGAACATTTCAGCATGCAGATGGCAGCCCAGTCTAAAATCTAGTTCTGTTTGTGCTGAGCACCTCCGTAATGAGCCTTGAGGAACACAAGGGGAATGAGAGAAGCAGTGGGGGGGAAGAGGAGGGATATGCTGTCTTTCAGGATTGAGACCTCTTTTTGAACTATCTCCATTTTTAATAGCTTTCCTGTAAAAGCTGCTCGGGGAGCAAGGTTGGTATGAGTATGAAAGAAGCAAAGCATCTAATCTTTTGGCTTAATAATGCTCCTGCGTAGGCAGCTGTGAATTGGGCAGACTTCCTTATTGATATAAGAGCAGTGAGTGTAATTTGTGTGGGTGAAAATGGTCTTTTCTCATCTCTTTTAATCTGAAATGTCTTCTCCTTTTGTAGTTGAGGCTCTGTAGAGAGGACCTGTGATCACTGGCAAGGCTGTCTAAAGCACTCAGGAGAAAAGGGCCATGACCTGAGCAGTGGTGTTTGTTCTGGGTGTCAGTGACTAAAGAGCTGCAGCCAGGTGAAGCCATGGGTTTTCTGGAATTTGCAGGGTTTATCAGCAACTCTGAAGTCTGAGTTCTCATCAGCAACTTCCCCCCCGCCCCGAGCTCTGAAAAGCAGGATTCAGAGTCTTTTTTTTCCTGAGTGGAGCTTCTCCACAGCCCAGGGTGGACTGGCTGGGCTGAGTCTGAGAGAGTAGCCCCTGAGTTTGCCTTGTCCCAGAAGAAGTCTGCCTTTGTATGACAGTGCCCAGCAGCCTTCTCAGCTTTGGGAAATATATGTGGGCATTCGTGGCCAGAGCTCCTCTTTTGCCTTGGCTGACTCTGATTACTGCTGCAGCTTGGGAACTGTCTTGCTGTAACTCTGGCCATTCTAGGACTTCAGCTGATTTAAGATGATTCTTAAAATTACTCCTCATTTCCCAGTACAAGAGTACATGTTTAGCTTTCCAAGTGTAGACTATCTTCAGGTTTTCTTCTCTCCTTCAGCTGGTGTGTCTGTAATCTTTTAAGTACTTCTGCAAAGTGGTAAGAGGCTAAGCCCCACTCTATAAACCTAAACTCTCTGGGTCTAACAGTCTTTACATTTTCTATAGTACTTCATGTTGCCTGAAGTACTGTATTGATTAAACCACAATCTGCAGAAGTAAATATATGTAGAATATTAATAGCTTCTACTCTAGGGGAAAAAAGAGGCTGTAAATTAATTGATCCATTATGTTGACCTCATAAACCACGAGGGCTTGCAGTACAGCTGTAATCCTCCTTCCACAACATGTATTTCACTTTGAATGCCTATAAAAGGACTGGACTACTCAAATTTAAAAGCTATGATACTGGAGAAGCACATCTATCTGTCCTAGGATGCATAGTTAGAATATTGCAGTGCTAGGGCTGGAACAATAGTTCTCTATAGAATTCAGAGTAGTGCTGAATCAGTGCCTCACTGATGGTGCAGCTGGGCACGAGGCTTAAAAAACAATAACTAACTTTCACACTGCTTTGTCATTCTTGTTCTTCCTTACAACTGCTTTCTGCATTTCCAAGTGCAGGAGTTGCTGCAATAAGAGACAAGTACAACTGAGGGATTTAAAATCCAATTTGAAGATATAATGAACTTGAATTCTGTGTGAGTGCGTTGCTTAGGGAATTTGAGGTCAGTGTGTGGTGTGAGCTGATGGAACTCAGTCTGCTAATCAGTGCTGAGTAGTCCTGGTTCTTCTGGTTCGTGACTCTGTTAAGATGGGCTGCTCAGGTTTTTGTTGAAATTTCTTAGTAGAGATTTAGATGTGTGCATGTGTTATATGCTTATCAGCCTTGTTAGTGTTTTGAATCTATAGATATCAGAATCTTTATCTGTATTTGGAATATTTCAGGGAATTTTTCCATTTCCCGCTCTTCATTTTTCTGGCCATAAACAAGCACTACTTTAGGCAGCTATTGGATCAGAAAGTTCTTGATGGAGAAAGTTCTTGTGCCAATGCTTGTGGGGTTTTCTGTACAGGGCAAGTCAGCAGTTTGCTCCTAGTGTTGAGTCTGATTGCCACTCAAACATAGCTAAAATTACTTTGACCCTTTGGAGCCAGACTTATTAATAGGGGAAGTTATGGGTATTTTTCTTCTATGTTTGGCAGTGAAGCCCATTTTTTTGTTTCTGTGTTACACTGCAAGATGCTTTTTGAAACTTAATACGCTGCTCTTGGTATCTTTTATGGTTGGCATTTGGAAGATATTTTAACCTTTTAGTAGAAGCTTTACAATCTTTCAAGCAAAACCTTAGTGTTAACACTTAAGGGGTGGTGCTGTTTGTTTCTTGTGAAATAACTGACAAGATTCTGAGTTTATTCCCTTTGCATCCCAAAAGATCTGTGAGTTTAACATTTTTTATCTTTTCTTTTGCACCCAAACATTCAGCCTTTAGAGGAATCATTACAGATCAGTATTGTAAGCTTGTCAGGTGCTCTGTGTATTCCATTGTGGTCCCCTTTGCTTCCTCTGGACAAGACCTTGTTTTTATCTTGTATTGCTGTCATGCAGCTGATACACTGCTGAGCCAGTAATAATCCCAGATACTTTAGATATTGTCTCATTGTTGCTGTTTACTTTCATTTTGCACAACACAAGCACTGTCAGGTACCTTTTCCGCTTCCTTTATTTTTTAACGTCTCTTAAAATTTCAGCTGATCAAGGAGAATGAGCCAGACGCGAGTTTAGCTAAGGACCTGAGCCAACAGAGGCTTAAAATCAGTGAGACAAATGCTGAGTGCACACTGCCTTGTAGAATTAATGTTCATTGTGTATTTAGACAACTTAAGTGGCTGGTTATTATGGTGAAGATGCACAATGAATTAGGTAAAATTCTTTGATGCTCATTGAGCAGCAGAGCGAGGAATACTGCATGACCCATATCAAGTAGAGCTGAAGATGCGTTATTTGAGCTAACATGCATCTCTGATATTAAATATTTTTTGTTTGTCTTTGAGATATCAACAAAAAGGAACTAGTGCCCGTTGTGGATTGCTTCTAGCCAACACATTATATAGACTGGAAAACTTTTAGTAATAAACAGCTCAGTGTGGTGTGTTGGCAAAAAGAAGACCTGAGAGAGAGTTCATATTAAAATTTAAAGCCTTAAAAAGTGGAATGGGGAAATGGTATGAAAAGAAATGAGCAGAGGTCACTATCTAGCATACTGTAAAGACAATGAAAGAGTTACTGTTGCTATTTCATATTTATGGGTGGGATGATAATGGTAATTTATTTCTGTGAGATTTCTGAGCAACAAAACCTGACAATGGGCAATCACTAAAGGGGTGGGATGCTGTTTTTGGTGAGTGCCTTCTGCATCGCAGCTTTTGTGGAGAAACCAGAACCTACAGAGCCTCATGGTGTGTCAGCAAATCTCAGCCTGTGCACAGACGTGTGCCTGAGTGCACATATGCACCACTTTTTCTTGTTTTCTTTTAAAAAGGAACACTGCATAAACAAAGCTCATGGTAGAAATTAGAGCAAAGCTAAATTATATTTAACGCGTGAACTCGGGAATCTCGGTACTGGGTTTGGTGCAGAATATTAACGCTCTGGTTTCCTTCTTGTTTCTAAGTGCTTTCTTCTAACCTTGTCCCTTGAAATTCTTTGGAGTCCCAGAAGCTACAAAGCTGCAGTGGGTGCTGGAAGACAGCAGGCAATACATAAAGAAAATGGGACACAATTTCCCAAGCCCTGTTTTCTGAGGGCTCAGAAGAAAGAGCTAAGTTTGTCAACAGAGGTGAAGGGCATTAGGCAGGATATGGGAGTCAGGGTGGATTCTGTTACAAGAACAGAATTTTTGCTGCATCGCAGCCTGATCCCCTTGTAGTTGTTGGCTACTTACACGTTGCTCAGACAGCTGCGTGAAGTCTGTGGTCTGTAGCATCAAGCAGAATGAGGAGGAATGAGGTGGCCTCACTGGCAGTGGAATGAAGAATTAAGTTGTCACACCTTGCTTCTCCTACACTTCTCCCTCTGATGGCAGCAAGCTCCCTTAACTTACCAGGATACAAATGCAATCTGGCAGGTCACAACAAGGCCTGGATTAGTGGTTCTTTCGGTCTCCTCAACAAGCCTTTCATTCTGTGTCTCTTACCTTCTCTCGGTGATTTTGGGCAAGTTGGCTGTAAGTGGTATTTCTACATCCTTATTAATGAGATGTCTTCTTCACTCTTCTGAGAATGGTCCTGAACTTGGTTCCCATCTTGTGAGGTGTGTCCAGTAGAGTACTATGTTTTTGTTACAGCTGTGAACCCCTACTCACAGCTGCTTGGAGTTTGCAGTTAGAGTAGGTGGCTCCTCAGGGAAATGCTGCTCAGTGCCCCTGAGGGGAAAGTTTGTCAGTCCCTGCCTTGTTGTCATTATAGAGAAATGGTGTTGAATATTAACTGGTTTATCCCATCTCGTATTTCATCAACAAACAGTTTTGTTTATGTTCTTCATCAGATCATACACATTCCCCTGCACAGTTGTTTGCAGAAACCTAGCACAGGGCTGTCTTGAGTCTCGAGTCCATCCCACTGCCTCATGGATGAACAAATGGCCCTGAGGAGGGAGTTGTGAGACTGGTCCTGTTGGGAGACATGATGGGAGTCTTGACACGCTCTGCCCCAGAAATCTCCTCCTGAGCAAATATAGAAACTTTGTCCTGGACACATACAATCTTCCCTCTTCTGGCTGTGGGACATTTTTCTGGGGGAAATGCATCTTTTATTGTACCACTTGTTCTTTGTTAACGTGCATGTTTACAAATAGCCATCTCTGACAGGCAGCAGGTTGTACAGCCTGGTTGTCTGTAGCTGCCTGCTGTCTCAGGACAGTAACCAGCTGACCTGCTGGTCACACTGGGGTGACTGATCCCACCTTCTGGTGGAATGTGTAGCATGATGAAGGTGACACCTCAGAGACTGATGTGTGTTTCCATGCCAGCTTTAGTAGAGTTGTGTCAGACGTGACAAGCTGGGGCTCTGAACTTGATTATGTGTGACTGGGTAGTGCCGTAGTTTCTTGCCCTTTTCCTGCTCAATTTTCCTGATTTTTGGAGGTACAGAGACTGACTGTCTTGATGAGGCCAGGGCTTCAAAAAGCAAAACTCCTATCAATGCTGACAGAACCAAGAGTTTTCCCCTCTGCCTGGCATTGATATTGGTTGGCAGAACTTGCTTTGAATTTTTAAATGTATTTAATGCAGCATAGCTTGTTTGGGGTGGAGATGGACAGACCCATATGAAAAAGGACCTAGGAGTTCCATATTTCAGCTGTAATAACTGAAAGGAACAAAGTGGAGAAAGTAATTTGCAAAGCTACACTTGAAAATCATCCTAGCATAACATCATCATTACAATTATCTGTCAAAAGATTTAGTTCAATTACTTTTTTTAAGCTCTCTTGTCAGGATGGCCTTGCCTATTTCAGGATTTTGTTACTCCAAGGAGAGGTTAAGGAAAAGTGAATGCTAATTCTGTCATTAACCACTGTCAGACAGACTTTAGTGCATATTATTCCTTGGAAACGCCTTAGCATTGTTACTCTGAGGAATCAATAGGCATAAAGTGCCCATGGGAACATAGAATTCGGGGAGGAAAAAAGATCCACTGCCTGTTTATAGCTTGCAGTACAGTAAGGTGAGAGGATGAGAACTTCAGTTCTAAGGGGTAATTTTGAAATAATTGAGTAGCAATATAATTCCTGTCATGTAAAATATTATGCACGGTTCCTTACATTTTCTTTGCACCACAGTAAGCTGGTAGTAAAATTACAAGGGAAGAGTATTTGATGTAATAAACTCAAATTAAACTGAGTAAGCTTTTGTGAACTGCAGGACATTGCACCCTCTTGCTTCTCGGTCGTGTGGGGCAGGCGGTCTGGGCTGGTCCCAAAGGTGAGGGCTTGGGACCTCTGAGTGGGCTGAGCAGGCAGATGTGGTACAGTGTTTAAGGAATGATTCTGTTTCATTGGCTTAGTTTTGACTACTAATGCAGTAGTTTTGTGCATTTCTGTTTAAATGAAACTGCTCTAGAATGCTGAATCTTTTGGGACAAGTAATAATTTCAGATGACTGCCCTCTTTATCTGAGAATAAGGGTCCTGATCTAAAGTCTGTATCTGTTATGGAGATGAATTCTTGGAGTCTAAATATATCAAGCCACTTCAAGCTAAGCATATATTTGAGGACTCCAGCTTATAATTAAGCATCTCTCTCTTTGAGAGAGAGCGCGCGAGAGATGGACTTTGCTGAGTCCAGATTCATTCTACCTGTGTTTAAATGCAGAGAAGGAGCCTCAGTTTGCTCTTGCTATTTTATTTTGAATGGCCTCATACTTGTAAATAAAATCAGAATTAGTTCTGGTAGTTATATAAGATTAAAAATACAATTCTAAACTAGATTTTTCCTTTTATTTTTTTAATGTATGTAATATAAAGTGAAGGGTAAAGTTCACAGGAGAGACTAATTTTGTCTTTTAAATGAGACTCCTGAGACCTACATTCATTGATTTCTGAATTTTGTTCACCTTTTTCTACCTCATTTTATAGGAGAAATTTCCAGAATAGCATTAATTAATTTTAGGAGCTTTTACAAGGTCACCAGTGGGAAAATAAGGTTGCTAAGAGAGACTGCATGAATAACCTACTCTGTATCTTTTCCTGAACAATATGAATTTTTTTGTGTATGTGGCTTGTTTGTATAAGACAAAGCTAATTATAACCATCAGGGTCTCCCCCTTAAATAACATACAGAAATCTGCCAGATTAGACCCATATTATTTCAAATAAACTGTTACATCTTGTGGTTGGGGTTTTTTTTGAGAGCAAAATTGTATTTTTGAGATTCCATTTAATGAAAAAGACAACCCTTTTGCGTGATAGTCAGAGGTAAAGTGTTCATACACAGCTACATTGTACCATTATGTTTTCCTACCTCTGCCTAAACGTAAAGCCAAAATTCATTAGATTAAGCCCTCTAATGGTTCTTTGGGAAATGTTTGACCGTAGCCGCTGCTTTGTTGTAGTGAAGAGCTGTGATTCAGACTTACTACTATGTTTGCATTTCAGCTGTCACAGAAAGTGAAAGATGAAGCCTCTTGTTCTCTTGGTTCTTGTGATCTGTACTGTAGTCAGCATGAATTTGAAGCTCGTGTCAAAGAGAAATTCTGGTAAGTTACAGAAAATTATTTTTACTTTTGGATCTGGACCTAGTGCTAATGCAATGAAGCATTTTTAGATGTCTGCTTTTTGTTTTGCATATATAATGCTTGTTCTCTCCTGCCAAAAATAAAAAGAAAAAAAGGCATAACCAGTATGGTTTGCTTACCAGATGTTTACAGGTTGAATTTTCTTGCTATAATGTTCTGTTAAGTGTGACTTTAAGCTATTTGAAAGTGTCCTTATGTTTTCTTTTGCTAACCAAAAAAAAAGGAAAAAGGAAAGGTTGATCTGTCTGAAATCCCACAAGGTAATAATGACTTTGGCATTGTTTGAACATCCAGTTTTTTACTCATGCTAAGGGCTTTTCTTACCCATGGATGTGGTTTGTGGTGACTTTTAAGTCTGGGTTATTTTTTGTATGTTGGAAGGTTATTTTCTGAAAAGTCACGGAGGCCATGCGTGTGATCTTATATAAGGTTAGCTGGGAAGAGCTTTCCTGAGTGGATAATCTTTGATTTATTCTGGCAGTGGAAGGGAGTAGGGATTGGTTTATGTTTACATCTGCTTTTGAAACCTACCTAATAGTAACAGAACACTTCAAAGGAGCATTAGAGTATCTTCTTCTGGGGCAGGCAGTTCATCTGGATAATGGTTCACCAGTACCTGAGCCTGAAGTGACTTCTAGTGGATGCAGCTCTCTCCCCTCAAAGGGAGTGACTTCATCAGAGTGTTTGACTTTCTCAAGTAAGCTGTGAGTTTAGAAGGACTTTGGGCAGACAAGTAGGTTCCCTGCAGTGTTGCATGGTGGTGTTGGTCTGCTGCAGCCTGGTGTGTGTGGGCAGGTAACTGATGCTGGGTAAATGCTTTTAAATGTACTTTTAAACTTGCATGTTATCTTGTTTTTCTGCACTATTTGAGTGCTATACTTACATGTGTGAGGGCTTCCATTGATCTTCAGCCAACACTCAGCACTGCAGGGACAAACAGAAATTACTGACTTCAGTTGGTGTGGCCAGTTTTGAGTTTAATTTCTACATTTCTTGGGAACAGAGGAGAGAAGTTATTTGTCCATCTCTTATAAAGAATTAGATGTCACGCCCCAGGCTGAGTGTTACTCTGGGAATTGCCAGTTGCTCGGATGAATCCTAGAAAGTGTAAATGGAGGTTGCTAAACTGAACTAGTCTGTGGTTTTTTGTTGTGGTTATTGTGTCCAGAACCCTGTGTGCTCTGTAAGAGCAGTCATGGATATTGGGGTTTGACTGTGGTGGAACTTGGTCTAAACTCTGCTAAGGGTGATGGTGTTCCTGTTTTTCAAACCTGCTGTCACTGTTCCGGATGGGAACCGTCTGTGACATCCATAATCAGTATAACTGAACAGTCTTTTTTCACTGATGCCAGGCAACAACACCTGGCTTCAAGGAAGGGCCTTTACAATTCCTTTATCAGAAGTACACATCTGTAGAACTGACATGCTTGTGGTTATACTATCATTCAGCTGGTACTTTACCTTTAATTATATATTTTTTTAAAACCCCACTTGGCTGCCTCTTGCTAAATATAACCCACCAGTGAATAGGTGGTTCTTTTTATTTTCCTTTGATTGTGTTGATATATATTGAGAATAAGATGAAGGGGGGGAAAAAAGCATGTAAAGTAAAATTATAGTTTCTCTGCAAGTACATAATCACGTAGTTGGCTTTCACCTTCAATACTCATTCTGATTGCTGCATGGAGCAAACTATTGATTTCTTTTTTTGCTTTTTCCACCACACTGTGAGTGAAATAATTTTCTGTTTCTGTGATATCAGCACTTGGAGCAAAATTGATAATTTGACTCCTTTTCTGAAAGGTCTTTAGATATGAAGAACTACTGTTTGATTTCTTAGGGCTTCACTAAATGTTATATGTTGTGAAGAGACAAATTCCCTAGAGGCTTCTGAACTTGAACTGTTTGTATTGCTTTAATGGAAGATCTGGGATAGTGGATGGTCACAGCCAGCAAATGCACGAAGAAGCAATGACACCATATTGCCTCGTAGGGTGACAGTAGCTGTAACATGCTGGTGCTGTGGTTCAGAGTCTTTTTATTTTATAGTCTTTATAGTCTTATCAAGACTAGTGTCTTGATGAAGGAAAATGGAAAGAGGAAATTAATGTAGTGGTTATTTGTGGGCAGCTGCACTGCAGTGTAAACAGCAGGATGTCTGAAAGCAGGACGACTGTTGTAGCTGTAGATTAGAGCTGAGGGGGGGGGGGAGTGGATGAAGTGCCCAAATGATGCCCTGTGGACAGGATCTCTGCAGCAGTGTTCTGGATGGATGTAATCTTGGGTCTTGCTGGCTGTTGGTATAGGCATGTCTACCCTGGTGAGCATCCTCTAAAGGGGAAGGGAAATTGTGCAGACAGTTACGTAGAGCAGTGTGAAGCAGTGCATGGAAGGTGCTGACACTGATGATAAAGACAGATTTGGGCTACTAGGACAATAAACCAGCCAAATTGGGGTATTGGTGTCTTTGCTGACTTATGCAGACTGGCATTTTTCTAAGCAATGTGTAGAATTATTGCATGAATGGCCAGCATTGTGATTAGTGTCATGTACAAGAGCAATTATGAAGCTGACTGGCACGTGTGTAGTGTTGTAATAGAATGTATCTTGTTTAAGAGGCAGGAAGAATCTAAAGACAGCTGAGTTGAAGAGGACTTGGGGTGGAACAATGAGAATGTAAGGTGTTGTCTTCAGGTAATGCAAAGGCATCACTAAAACTGAGGCAGTCAAAAGGAGGGCAGAATGTCCAGAAGGGCATTATTAGTGAAACTGAAGTTGTCTTAAAGTACACAGAGGTTTGACTAGGAAGGCATCTTCAGAGGCTGGTGTCAAAGTACTCCTTCAGAGTCAAGGAATGGAAACTCAAAGGGAGAAAGTTGAGCATGAGAACTCCAGACAGCAAGTGCAGACAGTACACAGGGGCTGGACAAGAGGAAGGAGTCATTAAAGAGAGGTTAGGAGTGGAACATCTAAGATGCTGAACAGAAGGTGATGAAATGGTCCTCTAGTTGCAAGTGTAGAATTACAGTTTGCTGAAGAAACAGTCCTCACAGAAGGGAAGAAAAAACCAGAACTGAAAGATTTGTCTCATGTCCTTGTCCTTTGTTGTAGATTCAGGTGTCCATATTTCTCATTTGGAGAAGGCAAACAGGAATGCACGTGAGGGCTGCAGAGAGGTTTTGGAGTACCCTGAAACACTGCAGAAATGACAGAGAAACTTATATCAATACAAATTTGTTTGGCTGCTTCTCACTTGAGATGTGGTGCCAAAATAATTAAAATGGGTGCGCTAATTTAATTATGCTGGTCAGATTGTTCTTTACAAGCAGCAGCTTCCAGATGCTCCAGAAGAAATCTGTCATATCTACAGAGTAACAATTGCTGTTGGTGGTGGGAACACAACAGTTTGCCTCAAGCATCTGTGTGAGTGTACTGTTGACTTAAGTTCCACAGACATTTCTTAATGTTAAGAAGCATTTTTTAAAACTGCAGGCCATCCTTTTTGCCTGCTTCAAGAAGTAAAACTGAACAAACAGCTAATGCAAGGACTGCAGCCTTAGCAATATGCTAGGAACGGTGTTCTGGAGGTGGAGGTTATGCCAATAAATTGAGGCTGTAGGAGCTGCCAGTTTCCCAGCTGGCAGGTGATTTCCTTTTAATCGGATTAAGTTACTACGTCTCCCAAGCCCTTTGTATATAGTGCTTTGAATAATCATAGCAGGGAATATAAAACCAATTAAAAAAATCATTGCATTTTTTTAAGCAGAAGATTTTTCAGATTATAGATTCTATTTGACTTACTAGACATAATTCCATTAGTGAATAATTGATGCCATTTATTGCTGCTATATTTATTTGCTGAGCTGAAATACCCTGTCTCAGCATGCTAGAGCTCTGGAGGGCATGCCAACCTTGTGTGGAGGAGCATGGGCAGACATTCCCAAGGTTTCTGCCAGGCTGCTGGCTGCAGGGCATGTAGTAGTCTTTCTGCAGGTTAACACAGCTTAATTGGCTCAGGCCTGGCATGGGAATGTCCTCCAAGGCACAGAGTCATGTCCTCTGCTCTGTAGAATGTCAGATGGATGTGCTGTGGGATTGCTCCCTTCCCTTCTCCTGTTCATCTTGGGACCATCCAAAAGGCAGTCATGTGCCAGAAGAGGAAGTGTGTCTCTGATCCCCCCACCCACCCTGTCACTCTCTGCCTGCATCCGACTCTGTCACCAACGGTGTGTGTGTGGTGGGGCTTGACTTGGTATTGTGTGTTGCTGCATATGGGCATAGCAAATTGTCTTAAATTCTCACATCGATGTTGCAGTCATTGGGTTGCAGTGCTTTAGCACGTTCATTTAAAACCTATTGGCTTGGTATTTTATGCCTTTAAATGTCATGCAGCAACTTACTGTGGTCTGCTGTAGATGTTTCAGGAGACTTTCACTTTCCTACTATTCGTCACTGCTCTAGCCTAGGATTTCCATCTGCTTCCTTCTATGAAGCTCAGTCATCCTGTGTTTGTTGCCTGATCACTTTGGCCATGAAAACTGTGGCATATGTTCAAGTGGAAGTGTTTGTACTTCAGAGGTGACTCCTAGAGTGGGATATCCTGGGTGAGCCTAACTTCCTAAGTCTGCTGCTGCTGAGTGGGCTCCAGAGGATGTGCAGGATGAGTGCTCACACTTCCCATTTACTGCAGTTTGCAGGTGTATCTGCCTGAAGAGCTGACTTCTGGCCCTGATGTAAAAGGCATGGCTATGAGCCTTCCCATTTCTGAAATATAAGTGATGCAAAACAGGCTTTTGGCTTTTACTTCTTGCAAATAATGCACAGAGGGAGGAGATGAGAGCTTGGCAACACTAATCAGCGCACACTGATCTCTTACTTTCCCCAGGAGAAGCTGAGTTATTCACAGCTCCAACAAAGTCAGAATCACTGTTGTTCTAAGCTGTCATCAGTGCAGGAAAGTAGAGCCTCTCCTGCATATGGTTTGTCTGCTCGCGGGTTCACGGCTGCTCTCCATCTGTTCCGTTTGGATCAGCGGGAAGTGAGGAGCCAGGCTCCTGTGCACAGTCAGGTCTCAGGGGGCTACCAGCAAGGCAGCTGTGAAGCTCTTGTAGTCGTGCACCTCATTACAGGAGTCTCAGCCTTGGATTCTTCTCCTCTAGACAGAAAACAGCATTGCAGCTGGACAGACCTATTTGGAAGACATCTGGCAGCATTTATACATTCTGTTTGCAGGAGGAAGAGAGATGCACAAAGAACCTCTGCTAGAGGTTTGGGGTTTTTCTAGTGACCTCAACCTGACAGGGTTTAAATATTGAATTTACTTAAACATTCAAATTTTTTAGCTATTGCACATGTTTAAAATGAATTCATATATAATTCAAACAATTAAAATATTGAGCTGATACTTAAATATTAAAGCTAGACTCCTTCCCAAAAGGGAAACCATAGCTGTATTTGAATAAAATAAATGAACACAATTAAATTGTTTCAAACTGCAGTAAATCATAAAGGTAAGATCTTCAGGGGATAGAGAGAAATAAAGCACAAAAAAAAAAAGTAATTTCCTCAGTTAAAAATCTATAATCTTCTACTTCTGCATTGGGCACCCTGTCAGCTGTTTGGATATCTGTTCTGCATCTAGCTGCAGCATGTAGAAGTTTATTAATAATATCTGAACCTCTGGTATACATACCATCATGACTGAGGAATCTTCCAGCTCTATGCCTTTAACTGGATAATACATATTTTCCTCTCCAAAATGGGGTTTTCAAATTAAAAAAAAGTCACCACCCCAGTGTATCAAGGTGGCTTTGCTTTGTTTTCTTTAAGATCCTAATTAGAAATTTTAAGAGAGATCTTTGTTTCAGTGTTTCTAGCATGTTCCTTTTGAGGCTGAGAGTCCTAGGTTCGTGTCCTTACTTTGAATATCCTGAGAGACAGGGAAAGTTGTTCTGGCATGTTTTGTTTTTCATCTTGTTCATGAAAATATTTTTGGAAGGTTTGTCTTACATAATGTTCAAGTGAAAGTATAAATAATACAGCTGCAGACTTACCCACAACACAGTCTCCAAGCTCAGCATGTTGGCTTGTCCTAGAGACAAATATCTGCTTGGTTTGGGACATCTGTTGGTGATGCAGAGGCTTGGAGGTAACTCGGGTATATGGACCTATAGGAGCTATAAGGAATCTGTGATGAAATGGCTTCACTTTGGGTCATCTCCAGACCAAGAACAGCTCTGAAGTGTGCTTGGTTTTTTGTAACCTGAATACATGTTAAGGCAGGTTTTACACACTGCTGTATGTATTTGAAGGAATGTAAATAAGGCTCCTTAGATTGAGCTAGACATGAATATTAATGCACATTCTCGTGTCTATGTCCATTGAATTTAAAGAACTTTTTCTACTCTACTTTCTGAACCTTGCTAGTTGTTTGAAGTGCATTTCAGCTTTGAGTTACTAGTGTCTGTGACACGTTGTATCAGAAATTTCTTTTTTTACTTATTTACTACTTGTTTTGTCTTGACTGTAGCTGTTACAGTGGCAATCAGTTAAATTGTGAGATAGGAGATGTTTGGATCACTATGGGAAATAGGGAGAGAACAGAGAACTAAAATATATTTTTGGTTTTAAGGTTTTTTTCCTCTTTAAGTTTTTGAAGAAGTTGGTTTTACAGATAAGAAAGGAAACATCATATTTTTGCCTTTTCAAGAGGTGCAGAGTTAAGTATTTCAAGTTGTTAACGTGTGAAAGAAGGAAGGGATTGTGTTGTGCCCTGGATATATGTACAAGTGTTAGTATATAGACCTGTGTGAGATTGCTGTGTGCTGTTGTAACTCACAAAAGTAGAAATTATTGTCCATCTATTGGTTGAAAGCAAAATTGATCTGAGCTGCAGTGTCACCTCTAGAGGTACATTTATCAATTTATTAATCTCTAACCCTTTCAAATCCAATCACTTTCCTATAAGAAACATGATTAGTACTTATAACACATACTGATATGGAAACGTATAGTGCTCTGCAGCTGAAGACAGAGACTTGGATTCATGTTAAGCTTCTGACCTGAGCACTTTCCAAAATGTGGTGACCAGGTTTGCTGTGCCCACTGGCCTCTGCTGTCAGTTCCTCCTTGCTTGCCCTCCCTGCGTAGTTCCTTATTCAGGCAGGAACGGAGCCAACATGAGGATATTTCTGTTAGCTTTACTTGTTTTAAAACTCCTTCACCTCTGGGATTCCCAGATCTGTAGATCTATTGTGCTGCATGTGACCTATGGAAACTTACTCCTAGTTACTCTTTTTGTTCGAGGAAGAAAGGTATTTTGACACCTGAGTGTAAGACAGGTGCAGTTAGTGCATCTGAGGGATCAACATTGTTTTGAAAAGGTGTCTACTGAGATTTCTGCATCCATTATTCCAGATGGGAAACTAAATGAATAAGTAGGAGACTGCATGATCCAGGTAGCTGTAAGCATTGCTCAGTGGTTTTTCATAAAGAAACTGGAGGCAATGGCAGTGCCTGACATGAGCTTTTGCACCTGCTGTCTCATTCCTGTGGCTGTAATGAAGTGGGAGGAATAGGAGCCTGCATCAGTCCCTTGCCTGCTAACCTGCCCTGTCAGCCCCTCTGGGACACAAGGCATCAGGGAAAGTGGTACCTGTCAGGGCAAGCCCCTGAGGCATTCAGCTCCCTCTTCAGTGAACAGGCCTGAAATAGAGCAAAAGGGAATGTCTGAAGTTCCAGATTACTTTCTAATGTTTAAAGTATAATATTATTTATCTCACTCTTGTGTGTGTCAGTGGGACATACTGCTCTTTAGGCCTCCAGCATCCATGTGTACAGTTCAAATGCTTGTTAGGACTGTGTAGTAGAAACATGGTGGTTGTATTAATTTTTGTTTTATAATTGTACTTTGTTACCTGGGTAGGGTTTTTTAAGTCTCATGGGACTATTTGGTGTTTTTAGTAAACGCCTTCTACCTTGGTGTTTCATACAAGTGCTTTTTGTCTCTAATATTTGCATCGGAATTATTTTCATTTTACAGATGGCAGAAAATCATCCAGAGATAAAACAATGTTAAGGTTACCCTGCACACTGAGAGCGATGTGAGGAGTAACACATAAATAAAATGTTTTGCTCTGTTTTGTTGCATTGCTAATGCCTGAGGCAAGGACGAGGAAAGCAGTACTGTCTCCTAGAGAAGTTTTGAGGCTAAAAAAGCATGTATGTAGAATGTGCTTTTATGTCCTTGAATACATGTAATAAGGAAAAGCTTTTTAAATTTCTGTTATTTTTTAAAATAGAAGATAGAAAAATGTGTCAGCTAGAAATGGAAGAGGGAATAAAGGAGACAGATTCAGTTATACCAGGTTTTGTGCACTAGTTTTAGGCTTACAGCTTTTGCCTTTGAAAGTTACAGGGTCTGTTCTGTGTACTGGCTATTAGCTGTCCTTCCAGACAGTAGTGGGCACATGAGAGCAGCAG
The DNA here is from genome assembly GCA_026770055.1 of Myrmophylax atrothorax. Taxonomy (NCBI): domain Eukaryota; kingdom Metazoa; phylum Chordata; class Aves; order Passeriformes; family Thamnophilidae; genus Myrmophylax; species Myrmophylax atrothorax. The sequence continues at coordinate 9,026,067 of JAOXXN010000025.1, read as the reverse complement.
CCACTGAAGACAGTAAAATGACATATGAAATACCTGAGGGATCAGGAGCCTTTGAGATGCAAATCAAGTCTCTTGGGTAACCAAGTTTATAGAAACCTCTGTGTATACCTGTTGCTCTGACCTGAAGAACATTTGTTGGTGAACTGCTGGGACTCTGCAGGTAGTCAGCTGCATTTGAGCGACTCTGGGCTCCATCTGTGCCTAATGAGTAGTTGCCTTTAGATTTTTAGCAATACCAGGAACTGGAGTTCTGTCCTCAGATGAGTGAATTGCCTTGAACACCTTTATCCAAGGACTCCTCTGTGTAGTCTAACCAGATGTCCATGTTTATTGAAAGAAGTGCTGGTCCTTTCATCCCACTGTACAGATACATAGAAAATTTGAGTGCAAAGTTGGTTTACAGATTATTGTTTAATTTATTTTTTAATATTTGAGAGTTAATGGATTTTTTTTCTGGTATGTTGAAGATAGAATTAACTTATTATTTGTGAGGACTGATGTTAATATAGCAGATCAGATTTTTCACAAGACAACAGAAATTGTTTGTTCTTGGATTTAAGCATTATGGTTTTGTTTTGCTGATGCACTCTGTGGTCCTAAGGTTATTGAGATCTATGTGCAGAGCCACTTCATGCATGATTATGCTGTCTTACATGTTCAGCAATATATAATATATATATATATATGGGTGGGCCTGGAACGGGAGGAGTAATGTGAGATATAATCATTCTGATGTCTTTGAGCTATTGGTAAAATGCAGAACTATAATCACATTCTACAGAATAGGGCACATCAGAATTTCTTTTTCAGTGACATGATTTCATTTTGAACAGTAAATTCCCTGAGATGGATACATTTAATAATCAATGGCAAACTACTGGAACATGAATCAAAGGCATGGTTGTTCCTAGGCTCATATTTCTGCAGAGATACAAGAGCTGCAGCTGAACAGTGGTACTTCTGGCATCCTTGATATGGATGTCAGAAGAAGAAGCTGGAAGACCTTGAACATGTAGCGGTCAGGACCTTACTGTTTCTGGGATTCCCTGCTGGGAATCATTTTGCCCTGTCAAATCTCAGGTTTACTGCAGAGGAGATCTGAAAACTGAGAAAGTGGGAGTGCTTTAGTGGAGCCAGGTCAATCCTGCAAGCTTCCTTGGCTCCAGATTTGAGGTGGGTCTCTGGCCATCAGCACTGCTCTATGACACTCCTCCCTGGTGAAGGAGAAACAACTTCAGGTCCTGCTTCTTCCTCTCTAGTTGCAGGCTCCTATTTCAGAGTGTGTTTTATTGAGAAAATAAATCGATTTTCAAGTACTTTGAAAACCTGTTTTTTCTGGTACTTGTGGTTTAGAAAAGCAAATTTAAAACTTAAGCCAAGAAAACAGTATTAAAGATTTGAACTCATGAGTGTGTATTACTTGTTTTTGTTGTAACCTTGAAAATCTTGCTCTGTTATATAAAGCCAAAGAGGTGTGAGTAATGGTGTGGTCTTAGACATAAGGAAAGAAATTAGGATGTGTATCACTAATGACACTTTGGATATAGTATTTCTATTCAAAGTGACATCTGTGATTTTAGGGAAATCGGGGACTACTGTGGAAGTGCATTTAAGAGTGGAGTATTTCAGCTTTATTGGAGCAGATTGAAAGCTGAAGCTTTTTGGCTGACTTCTGATGTAGGTCAACATAATTCCTATTCGCTGTGACTTTACATCATATTACTTACAGCATAATGATTTTTTCATCTGGATTGGATGATTAAATTTGCTCTTTACCATTCAGTGTTTATTGCAAATGGTTTTGTTCCAACTGTGCAACATGCCTCTAACAGTGCATGAGAGATGAAACCTAAATCCAGCCACGTGGAATGCCTGGCTGCAACTGTTGTGGAGTTTACACTGGGAGAGTGTAAAACTCTACCAGTGAAGAAAGGATCATTATTAAATCCTGTTTTAGAAGTGTCTACAAATGAACTGTTCATTTGCAGTCCTTCATGAAGAGCTGTAATTGTTGGCTTTCTCTGAAGGATGCAGATCCCATGTGAGCAGTGGGTTATTCAGAATGCTGTTGTGTGAAGTCCCTTGCACAATATAACACCAACTTGCTTCATGTTGTTGATGTGCTGTAGCAATTAGGTGTCTTTTGGAACAATGTCCTTTTTTTTTTTCCCACAGAGAAATGAAATGCTGGATGCCTTGGTTGTGAGAACTTAAATAATACAAATTCCACAATGTGACTCTAGAATGGCTTGGTCATGTCACACCAAGTTGAAATATTACATTGTCTCTTATTTGTGTGTAAATTTGAGCATCCTCAGGAGAGGCCAGCATTTTTGTTTTGTTTTGGGTTGTTTTTGCTGGGGGCTTCTGGGTAAAAGCTCTTCTCTAGAGTAGTTTCACTGCTGCGATTGGCGTGTTTTTCAGGTTTATGCAAGACAAGTGCATCCTTTCCTGCACGTAGCATTGCCCTTTCAGAATGATGAAGTGTAATATACTTGTAAAAATCAGGTCTTCTTTAATGGTTTTATTGTGCACATGAAAGTTGTGCATTATCAATGTAGTTACTGAGATAATTTAATGCTCCTTTTATGCTTTACTACAGTGCTTTCCAACAGGGAGCTGTAAAAGGTAATTTTGATCTCCTTAAACTTTGTTTAGGTTATTAAGAAATATTTTTTAGTGGCAGAAGAGGGAATTCTATTTTTGCATAATCTAATAGCCCCTTAAGGCTCACTTTTAGAAATCACTTCAGTCAGATAAGGGAAGAGATGGGAGCAATCAGTCATCTTGCTAAGTGTTCAGAGATTCTTGAGCATGCAACATCCGTGGCTGGGGTCCCCAGTGCAGATCTGTGCAGTGTTCGGTGACACTCCGTGTCAGGTGTTTCCAAATGACTGGGAGGTGAGAGGGAATGAAACCATCAGAGGCCTTGTCTAAAGATTGTACAGGCTCTTCCAGTTCATCCATCCTTTGAGGTGCTGTTAGAGGTGTCTTAGTGCCCCAAGGAGAGGGCTGAGCTGTCCCCATTTCAGGATGCTGTTCCCTGTCCCAGCTGTGTTGGGAAGCAGCAATGCAGAATCTGCTCACGGTGGTCTCAGCAGGTGTTTCTCAAGCTTGTGTGCCACACAGGGGGTTTGGGCTTTGCTCTAGGGAATCAGGCTGGGCTGTGTCATGTTGTTGTTTTTATTTTCTTCTTTGTCAACCTTTCTTTAGAATGAGATATGCTGTAATATGCCAGGAGAATTAACCAGAGGAAGCTCCTAGGTAGAGTGAGAGAGGAGCTTATTAATTACTTCAAAATTAGGCAGTCTCCATCTGAGTAATTGGTGTTGGCTGGCCAGCCTTCCTCAGTCTAAGAAGTAGCTCATTAGTAGAATACATACAGATGGTACTGTGCTCTGAGGTGCTTAAAACACCCAGGCAGAGAACTGTGCTAATAAGGCAAACCTGTCCTTAGCCTCCATTACTGAGTTGGCTACAAGCAGCAGAGGGAACTGTGTCATTTGGCAAATATTATTAGGTAAATGCATTTCCATAAATCTATTTAGTTTTCACCTTTTTTTTTCTGCAGATAACAGATTATAATAAATACTCCAAGTAATTTACTGTTTCTGGAAAAATTCTATTACAAGAATGGACTTAGAATAACTACTTCATTTGTGCAGTACTTGGTTTATCTGTATAATTGCCTGGAGGAGGAGATACATTCAGAGCCTAATTTTTACTGGGAATTTATATAGGTTTTTAACTTCCTGTTCTTTCTTATGATGTTCTCCTGTATGCAGTTTGGTAACAGTTTATTCAAAGACCTTTTTCTGAGGGAGTTGAGTCCCTCCTACAATTGCTAGTGGATAGCAAAGTAAGGAATCGCCCACCAGGAAAGACAGAAAATGCAAAGCCTGGAGCCCCCAGCAGTGCTGGTGGGTGAGCAGAGGCTGAGCCAGGGCCCCTTCCTAACAAACTGCCTGTGCCACTGAGGCTGCACAGCCATGGAGAGAGATGGCCCTGGGCCTCCCAGCTTCAAAGTTGTGGGATAAATTCAGAGGTGATAGTACTTACGGCTTTGTTTTCAAGTGACCGACTCTCCCTCTGCTCCTCACCCCATGTGTCCCATTGAACAGGGAACTGCTCCATCCCTCCTCTGGGCAGTTCCTCTTTTGCCTGAGTAGTGTCTGAGCCCATCTTAGTGAAACTCTCTTTCCTCACCCCATGTGTGAGGTCCTAAAGCATATTGACTTTTCTGCTTAAGAGGCTTTTACCATTAAGATGAGGCTGGGGAAGAAATGGGCTCCCTCGGATAACCATTCTTTGCCAAACAGTCAGAGTTTGGTCTCCTATGTAGTTACACTTTGTTTAGAGGTGTTTTTCTTTCAATGCTTACATGTCTTTGTCATGAACTGTGACAAATTCTTTCTAATGAAAAAATTTAGTGTTTCCTTTGTTGATCCTCTGCAAACTCCATGCATTTCACGCCTTCCTTGGAGCGTTTCAATAGAGCTGCTAGTTACACCCTTCTGGTGCACGTTTTTTCACCAAGTCCTCAACAGAGCTCTTTGTTGCATTTCCAGCAGGTACAGTTTACATTGTTGCTTCTTTCTGGTTTTCATTTCTCATACATTGGATGTCTGTTATTTGAGTGTAAGCTGCTATTGGAAAGAGTGGTTCTGCTTCAGCTTGATTAATCTCTGCCTTGCTGCATGTGTGTAAGGTATAGAGCCATTCTGTAGATCTTTCAGTTAATGTTTGTGTTTGTGGAGTATGTTTTATAAATATTAATGGACTAGGTAACTCAGGAACAGATGTAATTTGTGAAGAATAATTAATAGTTACACACAAGTGTTTTGAATGATGCTGTTTCTCTCTGAGGTAGAGTGCTATTCACTTTTAGGTTCTGCTTTAGGCTTAGGTTCAATCCTTAGTAGAGTGCATGGTTCCATTACAGCCTGCATGGGACAGAGCAGACTGTAATGGAACAGTTTATTTTGTGGAACTCAAATATTTGAACCTGAAAACTGAAGAAATAGTGGAATGTACTTACTGCTCTGAGTCAATGGGATTCAATGTTTCCAAGGTCATTTAAGAATGGTTACAAGTAGGAATACAACTTAGTGGTGTATGGAGGGATGAGAGCATGGTATAGAGGAAACTGGGAAGGCTTTTTGCAAGTAAAAAAAAGAGTGTAAAAGAGTGAGGCTCTGGAACAAAGCTCTGGAAAATACTTACTTCCTTATAGATTTGGCTTGGTGGAGAAGTAGGGAGGGTTTGGAATTTACAAGGACAGGAAATCACCAAGTGACATGATTTTTCAAGTAAATTTCTGGAGTTTGGTGGCAGCAGGATTCCATAAAGTGTTGAAAGGTGGCAATGAATGGAGTTCTGGAAGCAAGAAGGGCTTTTAATTGAATGTGTTGTAAAAGGAAGAGCAGCATTCATTTTAGCTTTCAGATTTCAGGGTAATTTGATAGGGTTTACTGGTAACCTAGGCTGTGTTTTGTTGTGTTTTTTTTTTTTTTTTTTTAATTTCTTGCTGTAAAGCTATTGAATGTGATGAAATTGAACTAGGAGTTAAACATGACTGTGTAGCAATGTGATTGTTTCTCCCTTCTGCGTGCCAAGCTTCTGCTTATTTGGTGTGATTCTGCAAAAACATCCACTGATTTCGGTTATTCAGCAGCTAATTACCTCATAACCCACAGGATCAAGCAGCAGAGCTGCTTATTTAGCCTGTAACAACACAGTTCTTATTATGGTGCCCAGTTGTGTTGGCACTGGCTGCAGGGAACCTCCCATTGACCCTACTTGTGAGATGGCTGTGGAGCAGGTCTCCAGCACGTATCCCGCCTCTAGACTGTGACTATTGTGCATGCAAATGGACAGCAATTGCCATTTAAGTAATGAGTTCTTAATGGATGTTTGTATTCTGTAAATCTGAAGCCTTTTTAAACTGAAATTTCCCTGCCGGTGTAATTTCATGTGTGCCACAAATTGCTGAGGTGAGAGCGCAAACGGGAGGAAAACCAAGTTATCAGTGGAAGTAGATTCTGGCAGCTCCCTCTCCTGCTTCCACCTCAGGCATTGCAATGGATAAATGGTGAGAAAAATATAAATGTATTAGAGTAAACCCCCAGGAAGAATCTTTGCCTTTTCTGGGTAGTATCATGATGGAAATTGCACTGTCTTGGATTCTGTAGGGACCTGGCTCTTCATTAAAATAAAAGTCAAGCATGTTAATATGGTAGGTGTAGCAGCAGGAATTCCCCCAAAATGACACCTTGGCTGTAGTTTGATTAAACAGTCAACAGATAGCTTAGTGCAGGCTGAATTCAGACATGCTGTGCAGATTCCTTCAGCACATCCACTTGAAAAGGCCCTCTAATACTGATCCATTTGGATACCACAGTGTTGTTTCCAAATACAGAATATGAATTTTAATTGAAGTTTTGTGGTCCACAAGAGAAAAGTAATACATCACTACTATTATTTCAAAGACAAATCCTTTAGGGAGAACTCCCAATTGCAATTCCTCAGGCATCTTTAAGATTCTCAGAAGCAAATCAATAAATTTCTCAACAACAATTATCCTTGAAAACCTTCCAATTAGATATGATACAAAGAAATAAAGCTGTACTGGTCTCCAGCTGAGCATTGCCTGTGAAACTGTCTTTGCAACTGGAAAGCTAAATGAAATTGTAAAACAGACTTGACTTTATCAGTAGGAAACTATCTTTTGTCAAGTACATGTGGGAATAAAATAACCTCTGAGGTTGGCATTGTTAACTCATTTAAACTGTTAAGTTCTCTTGAGCTGGCATTGTCTCTCTTCTGCATTTGACTGGAGCTCTTGAGTTCTTCAGCTGTATGAAGAACCAGGAATACTTTAGTAGTGCTAATTAGAGGGCTATAGCCTGTCCTAAAGTGCTCATTTGAACTTAGTGATAATGATAAAATATTAATCTCTCAGAACGTTAATTATGATTACTTACAGACTTTGGGATCACTTTGTACAGAAGAGCAGAAATGCTGCAATTCCTGGCAGGACTATTTTTAAAAAAATTAGAAGCAAAACTCTTTGACTGATATTATTTGTGATTAACTTTTAATGTACTCATGATGATTTGAGTGGCTAAGAACTACACCATGGCTCAAGATGGCTTGATAATTCTTCCACTGTGAGTTAGGCACCACTCTCCAGCACTTGCCTGACTGAACACACATTAACTTCTTTCTTCAAGAAAATACATGGGATTGCCTGAGCACCTGCTTAGTGGGCGTCTCAATCCTGGCCTGTAATAGATACATTTAAGGGTACCTCTTTCAGAAAAGCAGTTTGTTGGGATGGAAAAAAAAACCCCACTCCTGTGTAATGAGTGTTTGTTCATTAGTTCTCGCAGCACTGTGGTTGGATGCTGCTAAAATGGTAGCAGTATGTCCATCTTCTGATACGAGACGACAGTAGGAATACTCTTAAATAGCTAGAAGAAAATTGGTTTTGTTTCAAGCAAATTCACTGTGCTCAAACATGAGTGTGGGAAGGATGCCTGTGCCAAAAAGCTGTTAGTCTGAGTTGTTGGGAGAAATAAGGCTGGAAATCTCCATTGTCTCCCAACATCACTGTGGGAGGATGAACCAGGCAAGGCCACTAACAGCTCTTTGCCAGGTATATTCCTCCAGACACGCTGGGAGACCAAGGCTGCAAAACAGTCTTCTAGGAGCCAGATTCTAGTACCTTCCTATTTTGTGTGATCTAAATGAAATAGAATAGTCATGGGAGCAGAGGATTTTTAATAGGATGTGGGAAATTCAGATTCATGCTTTCTGGAATTAAAGAAACATAATTTTCTTCCTGTGTTTAGTTATCTAGTCTGCATTTGGTTTCTGCCCTCACAGTTTGACTCCAAGTCCATGTAG
>JAOXXN010000025.1:8985796-9018059 GCA_026770055.1 Myrmophylax atrothorax | reverse complement strand
TCTAGTCTGCATTTGGTTTCTGCCCTCACAGTTTGACTCCAAGTCCATGTAGTTTGTGTTCCTAGCTGGCAAAATAAAATGTGGCAGCCTCCTACAGATATTAAAGGACCCCAAAATCAGGGTGGATTAATGAAGGCCCTGGGTGAGATTGTAAATTATGGCTGCTTCTGCCATCATCTTTGATGGCACAGTCAGAAATTACTGCTCTCAAGTGCTATTGCAGAAGCACTGACGTGCTCTTTTGGTCTGTTAACTTTTATGTCTCTCTATATGGACAAAAGTCCTTCAAGCCACATCTCTAAAACAGAAAAAAGGGTCAAAAACCTGCTGCATATGTTTAATGCAACTGATTTAAAAATAGCAGAGTTGAATTCTCTGGTGATTCACTGTATTGGAAAACTGTACAAGAAGACTGTGTGAGTGTTTGGTGGGGGTCACAGAGTGAAGACAAAGCCCTTGGGGTCTCCTTGGATGTGGTGGGGTCTCTGACTTGTTATACCTCAGCAAGCATCTGCTCTGCTGTGTTGTGGCACAAAGGGTTAAGGACTTTCTGGAAGCTTCTGAATACTGGAGCAGTTATTTTCCCTCTGTAACACTGGAAGAATGACTATGCATAATCTAATTTTAATTTAGTGTACCTCATAGATTTTCATATACAGAATAATGCCAGAAGCATTTGAAAAAGCTTTTCTCTTACTGAAGCCTGTGTTACTTTCTCTGTTTTTGTCAGAGTTTTATGTTGATTCAAAGAACTTTTAAAAAGCCTCCTCTTGACTTCTGTATTTGATGATCTAAAAACACATTATCATGATTAATTTGTTGTTCTTGTTAACATCTTAAGATCTCCTTTTAATAAGATTGTGCTGATAGCAAAGCTTCTTATGCTGGTGCAATTTCCCTGTCTGTTAGTTAATAGCTACCTAATTAGAAATGTAAAAGTAATTCTTATTGTGTAAACAAATAGTCTAAAAAACCTCTTAATGGATAATGCAGTTTTGCTATTTAATTTCTGTGGTATTAACAGAGAGAGGACTTTATTGTGAGGCTTCTCTAGCAGTACTAATACAGAGGTCATCTGCTAACTAAACTGATTCATGAAAGAGGAGATAAAATTGGAGTTTCAAACCAGTAGTGTGAGCTCCCTTGTCCTTTGGGAAACAGAAGCAAAGACTAACTGCTAATTCCTGAGAGGCTGTGGATTTTTTCTGTATTTTGTGCATTTTTCAGAGGCTCCCTGAACTGTGTGTATTTCTCCAAGGACATATTTTGTTATATCTTCTCACTTTAATTTCTGGAATGAAGTGAGGGTCTCCAGTGTTCGTGTCATCTTTTCTGAACCAGAAAGCAAAACATTAGGGAGAAAAGGAGGAAAAAAATTCACAGTGTGACTTCTGAGAAGTGCTGAAGGCCTTAGTATGTTTCAAAGAACTGTAGCTCCCAGTTTTTGTTGACTGCAATACATTTTAAAATACCTACCCTTTAAAAGAAATTTGGCCTTGAGTCCCAACAACTTGCTCTGCAGTTGATGAGAGCTGCAGAACCTAAGCACCACTGAAAATCAAACTTATCAGTCATGCTCACTGGCTTCCTTTGATGGAAGCAACAATATGCCTTGGGGAGTTTTGGGAGCTTTGCTTAAAATTCCAGCACCTAAATGAAGAGAAGTTTCTGTTCATTTCTTTGCTTCTGGTGCTGTCACTTCCTGGGAGCAGAGCTGAGGCTTTCCTATGAGAGCAGAAACAGAGTCACCTGGAAAGCCTTTTGCAATTCCTGAACACACACGTCCCCTCTCCCCCATCCTGTGACTGGATGGGCAGCCTTTAAAGCAAGCCCAGCTTATAATGCACTGAGATTTGTTTGCTGTTTGCTGTAGCTTATTGTGAACAAGAGGAATTATTACAATTGTGCTGGGTTTTATGTGCAATAAGAACTACCTGGGATGGAAGGTATTAAATCAGCTGGTTGTACCTCCTCATTTGCTCTGTGTTCATAAGCCTTCAAGTAATATAAATGCACTGTATTGTAAAGGGCTTTATTAAACCTTTGTAGCTTCTCTGTTGAGGTGTTGCATACTGGAGTAACTAAGGAAAAACAATTAAAAAACCCTCAAACAGTAGAATGGCCTTTTTGAAAGAGTTGGTGATATCTCTGTGTTCAGAATTAGAAGTTTAAACTTTGAATGAGCTGTATTTCTTCTTTAACTGTAGTACTAATTGGAGGAAAAGAAGACTAAGTATGCAGGGTTAGTTACATCCTGATACATAATGGCTTATGTTGAAAGGCTGCTACCATAACAAGTGGAACGTAAGAGCTTTGCAGGACCTGTGTGCGCACTCAGAGCTGCACCTGGCTCATTCACAGCCTGAGTCTCTGTGCTGTAAGTTCCTGCTCACGAAATAGGGTTTCCTGGGCTTCTGCACACACTCACTGGATTTAGGGAGTGTAGATTCATTTCCTTGCAGCTATTGAAAAGGTTAACCAAGGCACAGGAAAAAAATAGGCATATTATAAACTCTGTAGAAGAATGGAGCTGAGGCTCTTTGGAAAAGTGTGTTTACATGGTGGGTCAGGGAAGGAAGGAGGAGGAGAGGAAAGTGAAAAGTTTTGCAAGGAGAATGGCTTTGCCAGGACTTGGAAGCTGGATAGAAGTGTTGCTGCTGCAATTGTGGAGCGTGGGTTGCTTTTCAGTATGCCGCTCCTCACAGCCTTGGTTTAAGTCTTGGGCTGTGTCATTATGATGCCTTGGGAGAGGAGGGGAGTTTGCTTCTGGGAACATGGGAGCTTTGGCTGAGCCCAGTGCCAAGCAGGGGAAACAGCCGAGTGCTCCTTTTTTTTTTTTAAGGAATTTTTTTAATTTTTTTTTTGCTTATATGGGAAAATTGGCAAGCAGTGACTGAATGCCTTTGAAATTTTTTGATACCTTCATAGCTTTAAAGCTGTCCTGTTTTCATCCAGGTGCAGCAACTAGAACTGCTGTGGTTGTCTTCCCCCTGTGTATAGGTGTGTGCTTTTTCGTGGGGGTCTCTGACAGCTTTTGAGGTTTACAAGAGCCCATATAACACCTGGGAACTCTTGTGAACCAGACCCAATGGGACTTGTAAAGTACTTGTTCATCCAAACTCTGCACTGGTAAGAGATGGAGGGAAAAGCTGGGCCAGCTGTGGACCAAGGGAGGGGGCTTGCACTCACTGAAGAGCAAAGAGATACTGAGGAGAGTAGAAGTCAAAATATGAAGCAGTTGAGTAGAGGAAGCTCTTGTCTAAATATAAAAAGGGGCTTGGAAAGCAACTGAATTCCGACTGACTTTACAGCTTCCACTCAGACAATTTTTCAAAATTTTATTTTGGCTCAATGTGTTCAAGGAGAAATCTTTGTCCATGCATGTAGGCTCCAGGGGGATCAGGGCAGAACTTCTCCTCCAGCTGAAAGACACTGTAGTGCCTGCGGAGCTTAGGATGCTCCAGAATCCCCACCTGCCTTCATAAGCATTGTTGTATGCCCCCCTCGGGCTGTCAGCAAACACAAAAAAAGGGCAGGTTCCAATTAAAAATGCACAGAGTCATTGTAATATAGCTAAAGAGGCTCTCTGGGTTCTACTCCTGTCATCCTAGTGCAGGTTTCATCTCAGTGAAATGTACTGAATTGAGAAGCGGAGCCCTTTCTAGAGCGCAGCTTAGTTGGGCTTTGCTGTCTGTCGTTTTCAACTTGCCTCAAAGCAACGCTGAACTCCTGAAGTTTGAGTTGGCAGCCCTGGCCCCAAGTGTTCATCGCCTGCCCTTCAGAGGGGTCACAGTGCTGCTGGTCAGAGACAGGTGTAACGTGCTGCCCATGGTGTCTGATCATCACCCTCTGATGGGAGCCAGGCAGAGCCGGGGCAGAGGTGCGGCCACAGCACTGGAGAGCAAAGGTCTTGGCCGTGTCGCTCTCAGGGGCAGCACTGTCAAAGCCAAGGGACTGCTCTCAAAGGAAGGAGGATTTGCATCAGCAAAGCAAAGATGAAGGCTGGTTTTTTGCCTCAAGCAAGTCTCCCTTGTGTTTGAAGACTGAGCCTGATGCTGGGAGGTCGAGTGACTTGCACATTTCTGCAATACCTTAGTGCTTGCTGAATTTCACTATATAGCTGCTATTCAAGGCAGAAACCAAAAACAGAGTATAATTAATATATAAAAGCCTCTTTTCTTTGCCTCAGGCTTGTTTCTAGTTTGTTTGTTTCAGTACATTTCAGTGTGTATTTCTCTTGGTTCACTGACTCCAAACCAATGGCTGGCATCAATACATAAAGCCTCACAATCAGTTTTGCCTCTTTCATGTGTGACAGCCTCAGAAATGGTGGCTCAGAGCACTGCAGATGTCAGCTACAAGCAGTTCTGGGGGCTACAGGTCTCCCTGTTGGGGTAGAATTTTAAGAAAGCTTTGGCAGTGGGATGAGTTTGTTTTCCTGGGTCCAGGGGACTGTGGCAGTGACTGCAACTATTTTGAAATAAGGTTATCTCCTGGACTTGATCCTTTTCTGTATATCACTCTAGTTTCTGAAAAAGGGGGGTGTATTCCTTGGGGTTTTGGGGTATTTGTATAGAAGAAACAGAGGTTTCTTCACACAGGTTTTATTAAAAACAAAGATGAGGTTAGCATTGCTTTGAGAACTGCTGAGGAACAGGCTTAACTAAAACTGCTTAAACTTAGGGAGGTCTCAGAATGTTGAAGAGTAGGAGGATTGCTGATGAAGGTAGAGTCTTGGGTTACCTCCCTCCCACAAGGTAATCCCATTAATTAATAATCCTCTTGAATCATGTAGAGTGTTTAGGAGAGGCAGCTTTACAGCCTATTTTGGACCACAACTTGGAGTTTTATGTCAGTGTATTTAAATTAGTGCTTGTTCAGAACTGCAGTTCCCCCATTTTTCCTTTAAAAGGGCTTCTTTGCCATGGAAGGCTCATCTAAATGTGGTAGGGGATAGCATATAAATCAGAGAGTTTGTAGTGTTGTTTTGAGAAATTACACGAGTTACATTTGGTTAACTTAAATACATCCACGCAGTACTTTTAGGTATAAAAGGTAGGTGAGATTCACTCTGATTTTTATTCTTGACTTGGTTAAATACATAACTGGAGCTTAAGGCCACCAACCTTAAATAGAACCTCAGTGAAATTAGATACCAGCAAGAGCGGATGGGGGATACTGATGATTCTGCTTTATGGTATCCCAGCAGGGCCAGTCCAAACTCAGGATTTTTGTTTGATAAGAAACTATGCACACTTTATATTTAGTTTCAGTTCCAGTTCAAAACAAAACCTCACCTTTCCTCTAGTTAGAACAAAGCAAAGCTTTCAAAGCTTTTACATATGGGAAATGAGGTTTTACTTTAAAGACTCATGTGTTCCTAAAGGATTTACAAATGTGGGATTTCCAAGTGCAGAATTTTCCTTTATGGCTTTTCTTTGTGTGTGTTTTTTTGTTATATTGAAAAGAGGCCCAACGTGCTACAAACCAATCTTTTAAACCATACAGAAGACCACAAAGCAAAATTCTAAATTTAATGTGGAAATGAATAATTCTTTTTATGACCCAAAGATTTCCATAAATAAGAGTCACTTGCAAGTAGTTTTCTCAGTAGAATTAGGAAATCATGATGGGTTGACTCCGTCAGCAACTTCAACCAAAATCTGTGTAAAAAAAAGCAGTCTGTCTATCTCCTGGATCTCAGGCTGTGCAATGATGTTGCGTTTCTGTGGGGATCAGTGTCAGTGTGAGGAAGGGTTCCTGAGTGAAACTGGAATGTGATATTAAGAATGTCAATATTTCGCATTCTACATTGAAGTTCTTGGTAGTGTTGAGATAATCCATATGTCTTAATCAACTCTGGTGTTTGAGTGGGAAGAAGCTCACACAGTAACTAGTTGAGGAGGAGGAGCAGTTAGTCAAAATAACCGCTTTTCTCCCTGAGGACTTTTGGGTTCTGGAAATATTTAACAGATGAAATAGCAAGAGCAGCTGTCCTAAGGGAATTACCAGAGAGGCATTTGACTTTGCGAATCATATAGTTTGCAAAATGAGTGTTTTGTCTTCAGAGGGCCCACGTGTGATAGCACCAAGTGGGGTTGGGGGATTTGTCAGATGGTTGTGATCACCAGTGGCAGCTCTGACGCTCCGGAGGGAGCTTGAGTGGACAGGCATCTGATGGGGGCCCCACTACTTTCCTGGCCTTTTGAAATGAGGTGCAGGTCTCCAGAGCTGGGAGTGAGGGCTGCCGTCTGCAGTGCAAGGTGGTTCTGCCTCCAGGGCGTTTGCTGCCAGTCCTGGGACAGCAGGAGGGGTAAGTGAGGCACCCCACGCCTGCCTGCCACCCAGCCTCTGCTGCCTCCTAAGGGCCAGATCTGGGTGGAAATTCAAACGGCTCCCTAACAGATGTGGGGGCAGCAGGTGCTCCCTGCTGCAGCTCATTGCCTTCTCCTGGGGAGAGGGCACCCATGTGTGCCCAGCTCCCGCTGCACAGGGTCGCTGACTGCGGCTCTCCGGGGGCAGCTCCACTGCCAGAGCACTTCCCTGCACGCCTGGGCATGGGCTGCTGCCTCAGAATTAATAATTCAACCGATTATGAAGGCACGTTGGCAGATAGCGTGGTACCCGTCAAATCTAACTGCCTGTAAATTTAATTAGTGTGCAAAAACCAGCTTTGGAGTATACCAAAACTTAATTAGTCAGCAACTTAAGGTTGTTAGCATGCTCTCCAGGGTAATAATATCCAAAAAAGGGTACGTGAAGGCTGTGATAAAATAATTAAAAGTGTAAGATCCTTGTGGCATGTTTTCTTTAGTACTCATCTCTGCTCTGTGTAAATCAGGATGGAAGAATAAGAACAGCAGCACCTTGGAGCTGGGCTCTGGTAGTGGGGGACCAATTAATTAGGTTAAGTAATTAGCAGGTACGGTGGCTCAGGTCTGCTCAACCCTATACGGAGGGTTGAGCCTGTCTTTGGGAGCATCCAGTGCATTTTTCCCTGTGTCTACCTGCTGGTGGGGGAAAGCATGGTCTTTACAGAAGTATGGACTAGTAATTATCAGTTTGGGAGCCATGGAGTGGCTGGAGGCTTTCTAACTGGGTTGATGGGGCAGCCTGTAATTGATGTAGTAAGTCTTTAAAATGAGTTAATTTGGGAGAAAAAATAGAAGTTCTCCAGGAGTATTATGAACAGCCAGAGTGGTGGTGACATGTCCCAGGCTTGTCCCATTGGAACAAAGCACTTCAGGTGTCACAGTTGCTTCTGGGTTGCCACAGTGGCATTGCAGCAAAGGACAGTGGCTTGATACCTGGAAGGAAAGCTGGTTTGCAGTTTGTCTGCATACTCTTGCCATGCAGTGCTTATGTGGAGAGAGGGATGTGTGATTCACAGCCAGTGGTACTACAGGGAAGTTTTTATCATTGATGGGGTGGCATAGTGTTAACAGTGACTCACTGTAGGCTGTTTGAAAGGAAAGGAATAGGATTTAGTAACACAGAGTGTGCCCC
Organism: Myrmophylax atrothorax; assembly: GCA_026770055.1. NCBI lineage: Eukaryota > Metazoa > Chordata > Aves > Passeriformes > Thamnophilidae > Myrmophylax > Myrmophylax atrothorax. The sequence goes on along the minus strand of JAOXXN010000025.1, from coordinate 9,010,553 downwards.
ATCTGCCACACCCTAGAGATGTACACACGTGTCTTCCTAATGTTCTTCAGCCCTAAGCTGCTGCGAATTGTTTATCCCAGTTAGCTGTATTTTTGTGGGAATCATCTCTTCTATGAATGGACCATGGACTAAAATGAAAGCACAAAATTTTCTTCATGCATCCCTGGGCCCGACTGTGGTTTGTTGCTCAGTTCTTGCCCTCTGACTGCTCCTGATCTCTCATTATCCCCATGCATCATGGGGAAAGAAGGAAACAATGAACGTTATGATCTCTGAAAGAATATGTAAAAGTCAACAGTGTCTAAGAAATGTCTGGAGGCTGAAACCACTTACCCACTTACATTCAAAAAGTGAAAGAATTAATAAAACATACTTTAGCCTCTCCATTCCCTCTCCAAACAGCAAGGCAAGAAATTCAGTTCCTGTGCCCTGCAAACGTGACAGAGGAGGTATTTTGGAGGCATGTGAAGCTCCCTGAGCAACCTGTCCAACACAGGTACTGCAGCCTCCCTAAATACTTGTTCCCTTGATCTCACCTGGCTGGGTGGGTGGTCCTGCCTCCCTACCAGACAGTGGAGGATAGGAGGAGGAAGTGGACCTTCTGTTCTGGTAATGGAAGAGAGAAAACATGTTGTCTGACAGTACTGTGTTGCCTGGAGACCCATTCCAGAGTATGGGATTAGTGGAATTGTGCCCTGGGAAGGGACCTGGGGCCATAGCAAAGAGCCTCTCCAGGACTGGTGTTTCATGGAGTGGGATCATCTTTGATAATATAATGAACAGCCCAGTGGAACCTTGTAGAGATTTCTTCTAAATCCTGTATTACCATGGAGCAGTGTCCCCATATGGGCCAGGGTTTGGCTTTTGGGAAGTTGGTGTAGGGGCTAAATGAGGAAGAGAAGAAAAGCTGAGTGGTCTCTGTGTGTTCATGCAAACACCTTTTAATGTGCATCTCTTGAGTTTCACTTCACTTTCTAGTGAACCTGAAAGCTGAAAGCAGGACTGATCTGTAAAAACTCCATATCACGTGCACAAAGTTCACTCACAACTCAGACTAGACCTGCTGAAGAAAAGGTTTGTTGACAATCCTCTGCACAACTACGTTTAACTATTGGGTTTTACTATGACTGTCTCATGTAACATCCAGTTACTGGAAAGTCTGTGGAAATTTGAGATTGACTTTGGTAAAACAGAATTTTAGTGTTTTGTCATCACAGGCCTGTGACAAAGTGAAGGATGACTGACAGGATTCTGTAAACTACCAGATTTCTGAGAGACAGACTACATACTGCTCAGTGAGCTTAATTTAATGAACTGAGGGATGCTGTGTAACCTGACTGCTTATTATGTTAAGAGGCAGCAGATAATCTAATGATCCACAGGTGACTATTTGGATTTTACTGTGTGAAGTTAAATATGTGTTTCAATCCACCAAGCTGAGCAGCATTTCTCTCCAGGCTAGAAGTGGCTCAGAGCAGTAGATGTCACCTCGATGGTCAGAGAGAGACGTTGGTCTTTTGGTCTGGCCACTCATAGTGTAGGACAACCTGTCTTGAGACATCACATTAGCTGTGAGGCCCTTTCTGGAGGGAGCAGGACCTGGGATTTGCCTGATGGTGCCCTCCCCACATGGAGAAGACAGGGTTGGCAGTGCTGGGGTGTGGGTAGGAGCCCTACCAGGCTCTCTGTCAGGGTGCTGTGGATGCTTATCAGGATGGGGTAGCCTTAGGCTTCCAGGGATCTTAATTTCTGTGACCAAGAGCTCTCAGCTTCAGCAAAAAATGATGGTGAGAATGTATCCAGGTTTCTTGTTGAAAACCGTGGAATATGATTTTTATTTTTTATTAACATGTGGTAATTTTGTGCCTTTATGTATAGGTGCTCTGATCAGCTGGAGAAATGCATGTGATTCATTATTTATATTTGTAGAATGCTTATGTATTTAAAAAAGTATCTATTCACAGCCTGTAATCAGGCTGTAATCACAGACTGTAATCACAATCAATAAATTAATAGATTAATTAATAAATTAATGTCAATGAAATATGAGTTCTCTATTGATTGTATGTCTGTTTATTGATTTTGGTGCCTAGAAATGCCAGCCTCATCTCTGGGTTTATCTTTAAAGGAGCAGGCTGAATTTTAATGGATTTGTGCCTAGCACTTAAGAACACTACTTTTATAAGTGTGCCCTGCTCCCATTTCTGGGATCACTAATACTGATACACATTTGTTTCCAATCTTAATTGTAAAGCTCAGCTTTACTTTTAATTGCTTTTGGTTCTGTTTAGTGTAACTGTAATAATTTCATTTTTTTGTTTAAAATTTCGATCATGCTTACCATATGGTAAGCATCATTTATACATAAGAGCTACTTGCTGTTTTACCTTTGGAAACTGTCTGGGCCTTCACAGTAAGAGCTTCCTAACCATCTGCTCCCCTCTCTGACCTCGTGTTAATGTAGACATCTGCAGTTGTGACTCCGGGGTTATTGAACAGTGATGCCCAGCCGAATGCCCTTGTGCCTGGCTGTCCAAAAAGCAGCACTGCAGAAAGGGATCGCTTTTAGCCACAACAGAAGCCTGTCCATTTGCAGCCATGGTGGGCAGGCACGTGCCCCCCCCCACCCTCCTGCAGGTCCTGCCACACACACAGGCAGAACAAGTGGATTTGGCTGAGGGGACGCAGCCATCCCAATTAGCTGTGAGTTCAGATTGATGTCCTGTAATCCTTTAATGCTAGAGAGGCTCCAGCGTTAGACTCCATGCTAATCCATTTTTAGAATGTGTGGCATGCATAAAGAAGATTATGCCATTTTAAAATGAGCTAATTATGTGTAGGTAGTCAGAGTATCCCTCAAATTACAGAAGAAAGTGCTGTAGTTTAAAATCCTGTCCTCGATTAAGTCAGCAGCAAGACTCTCCCTGGCTTCAGCAATGCAGGATGGAAATGCTCCAGCACGCTTACACTGTCACTTTGCTTGTGCTGGCTACCTCACAGTATACTGTGCATTCTGGGATTTGAGTTGTTTTGGTTTAATTTTGCTTTTTTCTATCAAAATTTTATATGCAAACGTTTTTCAATGAGGAGGAAGAGGTGGCTCCTAGTAATCTCTGATCTTGCAGGAGCTGAAAACAATGGAGCTAATCACAAAATTTGAATGTCTAATATTTCCACTATTCTGAGACTTGACACTCTTCATTTAGGTACTGTGTAAATTGAAGATGATGACAGATTGAAAATTTGAAGAATGCCATACCATTATTAAAAAAAGAAGAAAAAAAGCAAAGGAAGACCTAATTTCATTGTGTGGTTAATGTGCTTTTAATGGCTATTATTTTGAGAAGCAAATATTGCTTACATTAGAGCTGTTAAATTTCTTTATATATGTTTTGGGAATTGTATTCAACCCTAATAATGACAATTAGACCTAATGCATTAGTGTTAATACTGGTCTGTTTTCCCTAAAGCAGAATGCTTTTAAACACAAACAATAATTTTGCTACTGAATAGTAAAAATATTGGTAAATGTCTCAGGTTAGTATGTTGGTCTAAAACTGATTCTTCTATACATCAGTCCTCTTAAATAACAGAGCAAAAAAACAGTTCTAAAATGTGTTAGTTTAATGGATTAAATACAGCAGTTAAATGCTGGGATTTCTGATAAAAGCTCCCAGTTTTTAATGGCCCAGCACCATGTAATAAATCTTGTGAGTTGGGAAGAGTTTGCGGGAAGAAACCCTGGGGTGGCAGGTACAGCTGCTTAAGGGTTGGGTTTCCCCAATCCGTCCACAGTCCATGGACAGGATGTAGCATCTGACCCACAGAAAAATAAATAAGTTTGTATTATTTGGTGGTCGTAATGTAGAGATTTTTTTTCTTAGTTTTTTAATTTTTGTTAACTAATCATTCACGGGGATTTGATTTCTGAAATAGATTATTTTCTTTAATGAAAGTGGAAAAAAGTTGTCCTTTCTGTGGCAGGTAGGTGACAAAGTCACTAGGTAGTTGTTCAAATGACCATTCAGGTTACCAATGTGCCTGTTCAAGTCTACAGGGAGTAAAAACTGGGGTGAAAATGTGCATGCAGTCTCTGAAAAGAGATCAGTGAAGAAAATTATCTAAAATGCTTTTTCATTTTTCATTCTTGACCAAATTTCATAAATAGTTTAATATGAAGTATTTGGTTTTCAGTTACCTCAACATACGGATTTTTTAGGAAAGTTGATGGCGGTGTTTGTGCTTCTTGAGAGGATGTGGGTAGGAGGGGGGTGGCAGATGGGAAAGTCAGGAGAAGGTTAGGATATGCTTTTTAAAGGAAATGCAAATAGAAATGTAATTTTAAAATGAAAATGAAAGGAAAAGAGGGTTTCTGAAGGATCCATTGGGTGAAGTGAGATGGCTGCGCTCTCGAGACAAGGGGTTGGATGCAGCATTTTAGCTTCTGCCATGGGTCCAGAGCCTTCCTTGCTGGAGAGGGAGGAGTTTGGAATTTGGGCTGGCAGAATCACGGCTGTGAGCTGTCTGTGCTGTTCTCCAGCCTAGTGCAGCTCCCGCAGCCTGGCTGTGGCTGAAGAGGTTCATTAGGGAGTGTAATTGACCTTGAAATGTGCTGTGAGTGCGGAGGACACAGTCTCACAGTTTGGGGAACTTGTTTCCAGTTGCTGCTTGCCCCTAAGTCTTAATTCCTTTCAAATTCCTCTTTTAAAAAAATCCCTTTAACTCATGTGGACAAGGAGAAATGGCACTTAAGGAGTTACAGAGGTGGGTGTTCGCTTGTGAGGAGGGGCATAGAGAAGGCAGCCCTGTGAACAGTGATGTCCATGGGACCTTGCCCCTGTAGGATGCCCTTTGGACCCAGTTCTGCTGCTTCTTTGGGACACTGCATCTTCATGGATCTCTTTCCATTTATATGAAAGAGAGACTGCTAGTGGAGCTGAATGGAAAGTGGAGCTGCATGTTAATTTTGCTGTAGTTATTTTATTTAAGCATCTCTCTTGTCGATTTGAACTTGGAATAGGTGCAGCCACTTTGTCTCCCTGTTTGCAATGAGCAGAACATGCTTCCAAAGTGGCACCATGCTCCTAAAATTTTTGTGAGTTTAAAGATGAGATCAGTGCAGAATGTTCTTTTACATGGTGAGGCAGATGTTAAAATGATCTGTGTGTGATATAGTAGCCATATCCATTCAAACCTTTGTTGCTTCTGCTGCAGTTCAGATGAATGCACTACAGGTGCACAAGGCTTTCAGGTGAATGCACTACAATTCCTTTATTTCAGCCCCACAGTGAATTACACAGATTTTGCAGATCCCAATACCTGTGGGATGAGGAAAGATGGATTTGCCTAAAGCTGTGAGGTCGTTGTGTGCAGCATGATACTGATGGGTGAGTGGAGTGCCTTGTTCCCTCTGGGAACTCCTTGGGTGCTTTGTCTCTCTCTCTTTCCTTAGCTGCTGGCCTTCATTTTGAGGGGTGAGCCCCAGAGTTGATCACTCTCTGTTCAAGTTTGTCTGAAATTACTTTGCACAAACTTTTAAGTCCTTGTCTCCATTATTAACATTCTCACTATTGGCCATGGTGCAACACTGTTGCCTGTTTCAGGATGACATTTGCAAGTGGTCATGTCTTTACATTTTGCTTTAAAAAGCCCTCTTTTGTCTCCCCTTGAAGACTTGTTTCTGAACTACACCCTACCATTTTTACCAATAAGTCCTGTCAGTTTGTGCATATTTATTTCATTGCAGAGTCTCTTTTAAAATGGTTTAATACAGTTTCAGGAGGGGAAGATGTGTGCTTTGGCTTGTTACTTCCAGAGTAAACTGCTTGATATTACCTATCACTGTGTGACTTGACTGCTGACAATGTTTTTCTGCCTGAGGTTCAGCTCCTCTTGCAGCTACTCACCTTGGAACAAAAACCTACATGAGAACTGGAGAGAGACTTTTACAAGGGTGTGTAGTGACAGTACAAGGGGGAATGGCTTTAAACTGAAAGAGGGTAGGTTATATATTAGGAAGAAATTCTTTACTGAGGATTGTGAGGCACTGGAAGAGGTTGCCCAGAGCAGCTGTGGCTGCCCCATCCCTGGAAGTGTTCAAGGCCAGGCTGGACAGGGCTTTGAGCAATCTGGTCTAGTGGAAAGTGTCCCTGCTTATGGCAGGGGGTTTAGAATTCAGTGGTGTTTAGGGTCCCTTTCAACCAAAAGTGTTCTGTGCTTCAGTGATTCTAAGTGGTGCTTGTTGCACAGCCAGAAAATTCAGGTATAGGGAAGAAAAGAGGCTTGTTCATTGCCATATTGAGGAGGGATTTTGTTCATAGTCTACCAAGTCACAATTGACTATGCTAAAGTTTAGGTAAGGAGTTCTGTAGATGCACCTTCTGGGTCCATCCTGTGGTAGAAACCTTGATTTAATCTTATTGCAGAAGGTAGCAGTGGCATTTTGGGTGTGGCTGATCCTTATCAGGTTTTGACCATGAGGCTGGAGAGACTTGCACCTGGTAGCCCTCCTGAGTGGAAGATGTTCCTGTTCCCAGGGATCTGTGGAGTCTGCCTGAGTGCACCTTTGTGCACAGTTGCTCGTTTTTCATTAGGCAGTGATTTGATTAGATAAAAATAAAAGTTGCTTGAACATTCACTTTTGCAGTGATGCATAACAAATTTATGCAGATTCGAATAGGAGTAATCTGCATGCAAAATATAAAATGTGATTACTAACCCGTATGCACCTGTACTGAAGTTTAATCGGGTACAAATACGAACAGGAAGAGAGAAACAACAAAATGCACAGCCTTGAATTTGGGTATGAATTAATGCAAAGAGATCCTTATAGTGTTAATGAGGATTCAGGTGTTTCCGGAGTAAATTAAATCTTTCAGTAATTTAAGAACACTTATTCTTCAATTAACTTTGACAATATTAAAAAGATAATGCTACTTTCAGCAGAGTTTTCCTTTAGCTATCTTGTTCTAATGGCATTCAGTTCATGTCCAGGATCTCCCTGAAAACACAGATGATTGATTCTAATGATATGTGAATCAGTTGACATTAAATGTAGTTTCCGTGACATAAAGGAAACATCAGTACTCACAGTGCGCTGGCAGGTCAAGACTTAAAGTCAGGAGAGCTTTAAAGAAGATGTTATTACTCATTTTCTTAATAATTTTGTTGGTGTTCAGTGATTCGTTCATCTAACTCTGCATCTTGTGTTCAAATTCAGTACTTCACTTGCCTGTGAAGGTTTTCATGGTCCAGGAAAGTTGGATGTTAGTGGAAGTGCATTTTAGCTGGTGTTTCTTAATTCCAGCATGCTCTGAGAAGACTAAGTAGAGGAGAGCAAATTCAAGTTGTAGAAGTGAATGAGTTACGAGACGAAAAGCTGAAAGTCAATTACCATCACTTGTTTCTCCTTCTTAGGACATGTATCTGAGGGGAGACTCCAGCCCTTGTAGTACCCACCTTCAAGAAAGAACCCATGTCTATATGAACCTGCTTCTGTAAAGGAAGCAAGTGAATGGAAAGTATTGGTGCTGGTACTGTTGCTGCACTGAAAAGCTGGCAATGCTTGGGCGAGGTTTTGTCACACACTAAAGTGTATAAACAGGACAGTGCTGAGAAAGTAACCCCCCAGCCTGGCCGAGGAGGTGTGGGCACACACAGCATGGGCATCCCTGGTCATTACAATCACTTCCATGTGGAAGCTTTGCAGAGTGGTTTTCTTGAGAATGAGGCTCGTTTCAGTGAGAAGGTTGCTGTGATGAGGACAGCTATTCTCAGAGAACCTACCAAGTAAACATTGCACATTGTGACCAGCAGCAGTTGCAGCTGAGCCCTGCTGACCCCTTTGGGTTAAGAATGGTTCTTGCTAAGAGATTTCTGACACATTTTGATGGAGAGCAAATGCAAGTAGTGGTAATGCTTTATGTAAACTGACCTGACATCAAATAATCAGAATCACTTAACTCTGTGACACAAAGTGACAACATCACAGAATTTCAGACTTTAAGTTGTCACTCCATCCTGTGCATTAGCGGGCACAAGAGCAACCAGCCCCATGGTGTGGGTTAGTCAGGATTTCCTCTGAGCGGCTGTGACACTGTGAGGCTGGCCCATAACCCTGGCATTGTTTTATACAGAGGAGTGGTTTTGTATACAAATGAACTAGGCCTTGGAATGGTAAACTGCTTTAAAGGTGTGTTGAACAGAAGGCTCCATGTGGAGTGTTGTGTGAGAGAGCGGCTCAGGTTATCTGCGAGAATGACTGCTGTGCTTTTTGAAAGCTGTGTGTGATGAGAAAGGTTTGTGACTGGAGCTTTCTAGGCAAATCTACCCTTGTTTAATAATAACCCCAAATGACTGTATGGGGAGCCTTAGGTTCAGATTCCTCTTGAAGTTATGCATCCAAGACTTCTCCACTTACACATATTTCCCAGAGGAAACAGTCTCTATTATTTCCCTTTAAGCAGTTACTCAGGATATATGCTACCCACAACAGCTGCTGCTTGCAAGAGCCTTCATTTTGTTAATGTTACCTTTGCCAGAAAATATTCAAAACTGAAAATGAAGTATCTGTAGTGGTGTGTTCAACTCAGCAGGAAGCTGCATTGGTGCCAGAGTGGAAGGAGATTGAATAGCACAGTTCTGTAACAAATAAAGTATTAATCTTTAACATGCAAAAAGAGGAGCCACAGGAAGGAAGAATGGCCTGATCTGGCAATGCTTACAAGCACCTGTGAGTCTTGGGGCTGTACTGAGTTTCCAAGAAATATCTTTATGTTCTAGGCCCTTAAGAAAATAATAGACAATGAGGGAGCCACCTAATCCATTTATCTACTACCAAGCTGTGCTGGCTTTACCAATGCCATGGTAAATCTTGGTTATCAACTATTTGATCCGGCAGATAGGAAAGGGTTTTATCCTACGTTACCTTCCACAAGGTCTGGGAGCTAATAGTGAGCTGAAGACAAGGAAAAAACGTTTCACAGGCCTTGGAATATCTTATCAACAAATGGCTAAATGACGTGAAGGCAGAAAAATGAGAATTTGCCAAGTGTTGTAGGTGAACAGGGTCTGAGAGGTCAGTGTTCAGGGAGTTTTCATGGTGCTCAGGTTCCTCTGATAGCACTGGCCCTTTCACAAGGCATTTGTTAGTGTCAGAATGGTATTTTAAGGAGGTTAATGAGCCCTTGAGGAGGATGGAGGATTTTCTTAATAGAAAAGGGGGAGAAAGTATATTGAAAAAAACAGAAGGAAGAAGGCTTTTTTGTAGTTATTCTCTACTTAGGTGCACTCTGCTCTAGTATCTGCCAGCAGTCTGTGAGCATAAATGCTTCAGGAGAAGGTGGTATTTCAAGACAAAATACTCTGATATTCCAGGCACAAGTGAGCTCATGTTGTGTTTATAGCAAGAGATAGCTTTGACTGTGTCACTGGCACTGGGGGGGTGACGTGGCATCATCCGGCATTGCCCTAGAACATGTTCAGGCCATGGAAGTGTGATGTGTGGGCACAGAGTGAGTGCGTATTTAGAGCATGACTTTACATTTGGGTATGGAAGAACTGAGTTTTCCGTTTTGGTTTACCTTGGATTTGGGATTACAGGGTGGTGTGGGAGTACCCTGAGCATTTACAAAAGGGAATCCAATGAAGTGCTAGAAAGTCACCATAGAAACATTAATGTGTGGAGAGTATGACAAAATTGTTTCTGTAGATACTTCCTGAAGGCTTTAAAGTATGATACTTTTCAGAAATAGTGGAGTGCAACCAATTAATTGAAAAGTGAAGTTTCAGAGTGTTAGATATGAGTAGGTGTATGGAGGGATGGAGGTGCTTTTGGATCATGTCCTTTGCTGTAGTGGGCAAATATGTCACGTATTACCTTGAATTTTGTCAAGGTATCTTATGACAGCAGCTGGATCCAGGCTGCCAGTACTGCTGCTGCCTCAGAACCACTGGGCTCTGCTCACTGGAGACATTCTTCTCATACCCCAAAGGTATCCATGGTTACTTGGAGCTGTGTCAGTAGTGTTTCTGCCTCCCCAGTGCTTTCCCCTGTTGTACTTAGGAGCCCATTATTTTGCTACCTTCATCTTGTAAAATTGAATCTCAGTTTGCCTGGTCTCCTGGACTGTTCTTCTCAGCAGTCCTTTCAGTGTGAATTTCTCAGTCATGGTTTACTGGAACTGTGCAGTTCCCCCATCAACTTGTGACATCCCACAGGTGCATGAAATCTGGCAGTGGATATGTCCAGGGGTCATGGTTACATTTCCTTTTGGGAAAAGCTTCAAGGTGGTTTGTATTTGAGTTTCTTGTAAAATGATCATGTTGTTGGACACTGAATTGTCCTCTACAAGAGGTCAGAATTGTTATTAGTTCACATCTCTAATGCTGTGAGGGAATATTAAGCAGTAATTAGCCATTACATCTGTTTAAAATTCACAGGCCAGTTCTTGCTTGCACAACAAATAATCTTCTACTCGCTGGCAGTTTTTCTAGTTAAATGGTACTTTGCCTCTGTCTGTCTTCATCTTGTTTCAGAAGAGTACGGAACTCAAAGAAAGAGTTCTCGGTTTTCATTTTTGCATGACAACTGCTTTGTGAGTGCTGTTGGCACTGCCGTGTGTGGTTGGCTCACCAGGACATCTGGAAGCTTTGGGAGGTTCTTGGAGCGCAGATGAGGAGTTCAAAGCTTCCAGAACTTCTTTGTTGTGCTTTGCAGTCTGACAGAGTGACAGGCCTTTCTGAGGCTTCTGCTTTTGCTTATTACAATTTTGCAGGTAGAAATAGAATGGGCGGTAACCATTGACTGGTGTTCTGTTAGGTTATCTTTGGAGAAAAAGAAGCTTTATACCTGATTCAGAAGCTGAATGTGGTCAGTGGTTCTTTGTTTAATCTCTGATGATACACATTTCAACACACTTCTGAAATTCTGTTGACAGTAATGAGTCTTCAGGTTCCTGCTTTTTATCCGGAGTTCTTGAGCGCTCAGAAAAACCTTTATAGAAACCATAGGGCAGAAAAAAATGTTCCTCAGGTGAGCTGGTGAACAAGTATTAATCGGACCAGACCTAATGGAAGGTAATCCAGCTTGTTCTTAAAAAATATGAAGAATACATTCTTTAGTTTTAGATATCCTGTACTGGTCTGATGTTTGTGTCCTTGCACAGGGATTTCTAATTTTGAATGTCAGTCACGTGTGCTGCAAAATAATGTGAAGATGAGGATGATTGCTGGTTTTAGGTCTGCTTTCTGGCACTGCAGTGTTTTGTCTGCTAAAAGTGTTCTGCATTCCTTTTGAAAATGGAATAAAAGTAAGGCCTCGTGTATAAGAAATGTGCAAATGTGCTACCGTAACAAATGGAGGACCCAAACTAGGCTGTAGGGACATGATGTTTGGTTTTTGGTATGTCTGGTAAGATGTTTCCTACCTCACAGAGCTTTACTCAGAAATTAAGAATGAGGGCTGATGGGAGAAAGCACATATTATTTTCATAACTCCTGCAATGAGTAGAGGAGTGACCGGTAGCCAGGGTGAAATTGGAAACCTCATCAATTTTTCGTGAATGTCCATCCATATCTCACAGAGGATGATCTTAATGGTGCTGTGACTCAGAGCTAGTCCTTGGCAGAGGCACCTGGAAACATACACAGGGCAGTTGGTGAGAATATGGAGACTTTGCCTCTGACTTCAATGGCATTAGAATTTCATCCTGTGTTGCTTTTGTTTTGTATTGGTTTGGTTTTCTTAACTGGGTCACAGTAGGCTCCTATAGGGCCTTTGTTCAAAATGTGTTAATTGCTCAGGGCAGTGGCCCTATCTTTGATGGAACTGGTCATCTTCCAGGAATTTATTATTATTTCACAATGAACTATTTAAGATACCAATTTTGTAAAAAATTTACTTTGCCAATAAGCTGCTTCATGTATTGGACAATCACTCTAAATAATCCACCAGGCTCCCAGTTCTTTTCAGAATTAATGGCTTGACCCAGTTACACAATCCATTCCTCATTCATTTTTCTGAGTTTCTTGGATAGTCATTTATTTCCCATTTCATTGTATATCGAAATGACCTGTCCTATATTTTTCTAGTTATTTAGCTCCTGTTGGGTAATGGGACTTTGTGGAGGTTTGGCTTTCAGAACAACAGCCATGTTCTAGTGTGTTCTGCAAGCTCCCACAGGAGGTGTTTGGTAATGGCTTTTGTATTGTGCTGGGACTGGCACTACGTGATGCTGTGCTGTTAGAAATCTTCATCAGATGCCTTGGTTTTAAGCAATCTCTGAACAACATTCTGAAATTTGCTTACACTGTTTTTTCTTCCCTTCCCCAAATATTGCAAAATTAACTGGGTTATAACTAAATCTTTTTTCTTTGTCTTGAAAAATGACTCACCGAGAATTTGCAGCTGTAATATCATGTTCTCTTTTTGCTGTTACTTGCTGTAGATTGTGTTTTTCCTCACCAGCACTTTTCCAGACTGGAAATAGGTGGGTTTCTTTGTGCACTGCTAAATCGACTCAGTTCAAATGAATGGCAGTGGGCTTCCACTCTGCAGCCATCCTTGCTGCGAGTTCTGAAATGGCATGCGTGGTTCTAATACAGATTTTGTCTATGCTGTTATTTTAGTGCTATTTTTTAATATAACATTTACAAAAACATTGGCAATCAAAGGACATGTTACCATTTGTGCTAATTTCAGGAGATGATCACAGGGCTATGTAATTAGCATTGATTAAACAAGGAGCTGAATGGAGAGAGGCTACTTATGAGATGGAAGAGCAGGACATTTTCACTGCTAGACAAGGAACACTTTACAGTATGTTAATGAATCAAGACAGCTGGAGAATTCATAAAGGGCAAATCAGAGATGATTGCTTCTGTTACAAGGCAATAGGTAGGTCACTGGGCATTATAAGATATTTAGGATGGTATCCTGTTGTACTATGGGGAAAGTAAGCGACTTATGTAATGGAAATCCTGTTTCACAGCTCTAATAAGCCTGTTAATAACAATTCAGTGTGTTATGGCATTTAGTAAGGATTTCATATTTTGTCATGTAGAATGAGGAGAAAAGACTCAAGTGGAAAAGGAAGAAAGACTTTGCAGTGAACATTTTTTGCACAGCAGTGTGTGCTAGCAGCACCCTTTAAGAGGCTTTCATGGACTGCAATTTACAGTCCAGTTGTACAGTGTGAAGTCAGGGTGGCTCCACTTGTGTTGCCTCTGGGACACCTGCCTGTTTGCCTCTAAAATGTACCTACGTTAGGCAATTTGATGGTGGAAATTAGGCAGGGCCAGTTTCCTTTTGTCCATTGATGCACGAAGTGGCACCTGCTGGAGACTTTCTGAGCTCTCCTGTGAAATCCCTTGTGCAAACAGCTCCTACAAACTTGTGTGTTTCCTTCCCTGTTTTGTAAACAGGGCGCTGTGGGTGGGAATTGATAGGTGCAGGCCGTGTTTCTCACCTCAGCATTCACCCACCTGCATGAACTAAGCAGGTTGATGCTACCACCTGGGAAAGGGGGAGAAATGTAGGGTATTGAAATCTAGGAAGGAGTTTAGGGAGTTCTGTATCCACTTGCAGTGGAATTCATGCTGTGTAGTGGTGTACCCAATGCATTCACACAGTAGAACTGCTTGGGTGAGTTACTGTTTGGGTGAATCTACTCTGGTGTAGTGGCTGTATGAACTTCAAAGAGCTGTTGATCACCCGAATGAGCAGAGTGCTTAGATGGTGCATGTGAACCTCCTCTGTCTTGACTGCCAGTGTAGTTCCTTGGAAGGGCCATTCAGCTCTGCCTTTCTCCTTGGAGCAAAAATCCCAGTGTCAGGGCAATTCCCAAAGTCTGTTTTCTCTCCTTGCCATCAGAAGAACTTGTCTATGAGGATCAATCTTTCTAATGGATGTTTCTTCTGGAACTGGGTACTTGTATACTCTACACCAGAGTGAAAGTCTTAACATTTTTACTGCTTAGCATTTTTTCATGGAATACAACAGCATCTGTATGAATCTGCACAAAGCCTGTCTGCATAAGTTGCTTTTATTTTGCCTCTCTACTCCAATTTTGATTTGTGTGTATAACCACAGTTCTGTACATTTAAATGCTGGTTCAACACTTCAGTGGTGGTTACAGTTTTTTTACTCATCGGTCTGTGTGGGACAGGACACGACATACGTGAAACGTGTCCTCTGCCAACTGGAGAGCAGCCTGAAGCAAAACCCTGCATGTCTGAGCAGCTCCACAGCTGGAGAAGAGGGGAGAGAGTACAAGCTTTTTCATCTAGACTTTCAGTGGCTGATTCTTTTCTCCTGATTAACCCAGTCCTTTGAATCTCAGCACCAATTTTGTGTGTCTGAAACTATTTTCTAGACTTGTCCACAGAAGGCAAGGGCTATATTTTTTGTTAGGACCTGACTTCAGTGATGTAACACAGAATATGTTTGCTCTTGCCTCCAGATCATCTGCTCATGTGTGTTGGTAGAGGTGAGCACTACAAGCTTATTCCAGGTTGCTTGTGCATCATTGTGCTGTTTTTTGCTTTGGATCCAGTTAAAGGTGGAAGTCTCAGAACTGTGGAGGTTGTGTAGCTTTTGGTCCATTTCCCATTCCAAGTAAGGTCTTTTCACTAGGAAAAGTCATGCTGGTAAATAGGTATCAGCTGTCAGCTTCACTTTTTTCTTTTTTTAGTTCCTCTCTCCTTATTTTTTATTCTCTCCTTCTTGAAGGACTGTGATGACACTAGGACAGGCTGTTCCCTAATTGCAGGAGAAGCCTGGATAGGGGTATACATTAAAGCATGAACAAACAGGAATCTGCTAGATAAACATTTAATTTTTGCCTGCCTACTTCAATTTTAAGTCCCAGAGGACCAACTTCCTATTATCACTGAACCTCATTATAGTTTTATCTCTGGTTTTATAATAAAATCAAAAGCATTAAGCAACTGAAGCTGTCCTAGGCTATTTAAGATCGATTCAGATAACCACTAATTGCAGATGCTGTGGAATTTGAAGGTCTTTAGCTATGTGTGGTGGTCAAATATCTCCGTGAAGCAAAGTTAATAGCGACCAGGGTTATTTAATATCCTAAATAAGGATACAGAGGAGGAAGTGGAAAGCAATCTGGCAATGTCTGCTGTAGCTGCTGGTCTGGTTTTGTTACAAATTAATTGTATAAGAGGGAATTAAAAAGGGAAAAAGGGGTTGAAAATGGTCATAAGATTTGAAAAATGAATTTAGATTTGCTTGTATATGTGACTATTTTCATGTTTTCCATGGAACTAGTTCACATGGTTCCAATTATTCATTTAAGTCCCATATTATTATTTTCAGTTTCCTGAGTGCATGATTTATGTGTCTAAGAACATTAATGCCAAATGCACAAATTGAAATTCACTGCACATAGATTAAATTGGCTGTATGCATTACTTAAGTTAAATAAATTACATATGTAAAAAAAAATGACTCTAATAGTTACAATTTGCAATTCGAATGACCTATAAACCAAGAATTATTTACCAACAAAATGTTTGAATAATATTGAGTAACAAATACATTAGAGAATTTCATGGTTCATCAGAATTAATGCATAAAGAAAAAATACTCATCAGATATTATGTAACTATTTGTTCAGTGGAAAATCAAATTCACAAGAGGTTATTTGAGAAGTCAGTCTGAACGTAAAAGATGCCAAAATTGGTAAGGTGTGATGAAACTGGTAAGGGGCAGTCTCAGAAGCAGGGGCATTGTCCAACAAACCTTAATGACTGTTGGATACTGTTGAGCAAGGCACACGTGAGCAACTCATGGTCACTTGTGTAACAGTCCACTAGTGGTGTTGTATATAATACTGTTTTAAGAAGGTTGGCTTTGTGCAGTTGTGCATCTTCTTCCTGTGAAGAAAGAGAAAAATGTAAGACCATGGTGATGCTACAAACATGGAAGGTTGTACTGATGGTGTTAAAGTCCTCACTCCTCTTTGGTTCCAGAATTAAAACACAAATGAGACTGAATCTTGTCTTGGTGGGGCTCTTCTCTTCTCTACAAACATGATGATGTTCTTGCTATGTTTGTCTGCCCAAGTGCTGGGATGTCTGGTACAGCTTTGCTCACCAGTGGGAATATGGGTCCTCTGGGAAGAGGAAACTTCCGGGCTGAAGCTTTTTAAAAGAAGTTGGTAGCTAAGGGGCTTGGTCTCACTTTTTTTTTTTCTGGAAGTCAGTCTCTATTGAGATGTTTCAAGTCCTGGTGCTGCAGTTAAAGTGAAGTATTGGAATGCCTGGGCAAATGGGTAGGTCTGGATTCATGAAGTTCTTCCCTGATTGTTTGCACTAGTCTGTTTGAAAACAAAATAGTACCCTAAAACCTGAGGCTGTTGAGCTTTTAGTCTGATGGAAAAATGATACAGCAAACAAAACCAAACAAGCACAGACTGTCCCTCCCTAATCAACCCAAGCTATTTTGTTTTCAAATACCAGCAGTCCATCGATTTCCAACCCCCTTTCTAGCCTTCTCTAAGAGCAACCATTGTGTTTTCTATACCTTACTAACAGTACATGTGTATGGTAATAACACTCAGAAAAGGTGTAGAGATTTACAAACAAAGCAGCTCTAATAGCAAAAGATTTAACTGTAGGACATGTAAAAACAGGTACTTTAAGAGACGAAGAGCTCGGAAGAATTAACAACAGATTGAATGGGGATCTTGAAAGGTCACACTGGTAATGATTGTATTAAAGTAAAAAGGGCATGTTAGCAAGGAATAGGCAAGTATGGATGTTAAATCTTGGATGGTAAATTATTTCTTCTTAACCTGGTAGAGAAATCTCTGTGCATTACTGAAAATACGGTGTTCTTATCATCCTCCATCAGTCCTCATTAATTTCTGTGAAAATGCAAAAGTCAAGGTTAGTTCCAGTTGACTGAGGGGTGGAACCTTCAACATTTCTTTCCTGCTTATGGCACGTTCATCTTGAAATTTTTGCATTCACAGTGGGAGAGAGACAAGTATGTTAGCATGTTACCTGTGATGTTTTATCGTTTTGGTTTTTTGTTTGCTCATTTTAAAAGTCCTTCTATGTTTGTTTATTTATCTTTTCCCACACAAGGAAAGAAAAAAGGGGGATTCTGAGCTGTTCCATTCCTGGGTTTTAGGTAGTGCTTCAGGATTGCCTAGAGCAGCCTGGGACAGGAACAAAGGACACCACAGTTGCTTTTCCCCCCACTCTTCTCTGTACTCATAATATCCTATATTCCATGCCTGCCACAGCCTCTACAAAAAGCATTGTGGCAGCTCTAAACCCCAATTTGATTGCTGGAATAGTACTTGGATCTATTACTGAGTTCTGAGCTCAATGAAGATCAGAGATGTTGCATATGGAGAGCACGAGCTGAAATATGTAGTGCAATGTGTTACGGACAGCGTTTTATTTTCTATTTATTTCCATTATTTCTGTCAAGTAACACTTGTGAGATGAGTGGGTTAAATGCTCGTTTTTAAAGTTTTCTTTTGAACTACATTTTTGCTGACTCTCCAAATCGGGCATTTCTAAATGCTATTGCAGTCCTCTTACAGTGAGGGGAATTGTATTCCTGTGCTGTGAAGTACCACATGCCTGGCTCTATTTGTTATCTTTCACTGCCATGAAAGTGCATTTGAATAACAGAATCTGCAAATACAATTTAGGAAGAAGAGAACAAAACATGAATATGAACAGTTCTGAAAAAGCCCTTGTAAAATAAACAGGCACTACTGGTCTTACTGCAAAGAAACCAGGAGCCTGATATTATGTGATGTTGAGCACCCTGTACATTGGTGGTAGTCAGCTCCTCTGAATTTTAAGTCATGCAGTGACTTGCCAGTGAGCAGCTGGGCTGTGACAGAACTGCCAAAGGACCTTGTTCCCCCTGTTAGATTCCAACTGTGCTACTCTGACAGTAATGGTTGTGAAGTGAAGATTAGGCAGGCTTAACATTTAAATTTGAAATTAATTTTATTTGTTACATTTAATTAACTATTATAATCTATAAAATGTGCTGTGTAAAACACACAAAGTGAAAACAAATGACCATCTGTGGCAATTTAGCATCTCTTCTGTGATTAAAAACAACTAGAAGAGGCATCTTTATCTTGAAAAATTACCCTCAAGGTAAAAGGTAATCCTCCAGATCTGGATGCCAGCTAGGACACAGGCGTGAAGGTTTACACTTTCCTATCCAGGGCTCTTTCTCTAATGTGGGATTTCTTTTACTGTTCTTCAGAGAAACCTATTAATTTTGATGAACTTCTTGTTTTAGGATTTAAATAAAAATGCTTGTGCCAGAAGTGCTACCTGGTTACAAATGTGGTCTTTGTCAGAGCCTGCCAGACTCAATGGAGAAGCCTCTCCTGTGTTTTTATTTTGCTTAGAGCATATTCTGGCAAGGGTTCACAACAGAGATGTGTCTGAGTTAACGGAGGGCAGCGGTGCATGCTTGGGGTGACTCTTGTTCCAGGTAGTTGTAGCACTGCTAGGAATCCAGAAGGTGCTCATTAGAGAGAAAGCTATTGCTGTGTTATTTCTGATCATAAAACAGGTGATGGATTCCATTCTGGCAGAAAAAGATCTAGCTTATGCTTGTGCTTGTCGTGCTAATTTTATAGCAAGTGTTTTGTTTTATGTAACAGAACTTTAGGTACTGCAGGTTTTGGAACAATCTCCAGCCAGATACTGAATTGCTCACCTCCAGGACAGTGAGAGAGAAAAGTCTGGGCTCTACTAAATGTTGGTGACTTGGGGTAAAATGTCAAGACCAGATATCACTGCTGGCGAGGGTGCAGGGAGCTGTGCTGGAGAGGAGCGAGTATGTCCTGCCTAGATGAGCTCTGTACCTGCTCTGTCAGGGAACCTCTTTGTGTGGTAGGGTCAGTCACTTCCAGCCAGGCTCAGGACATGGATGGCTATCTGATGTATAACCCATTGAAATGAGCCTTTTAACTGCAGGCAGTGGGCTGTCTCTCAGGTTTTCATATATTCTGGAGATGTTATAGTCTTTTAAGTCCTGCATCAGATATCAGGGTAAGGATAATGGATGATTGGGTCTATTGGTTTTTATATAATGCAATTTTGCTTCAACCAGTCAGCTAATCTATGTTGTTTGAGATTGTTAAGTCTTCACATGGTTAGAAAGAGCAGGTAGCTTAAATCTCTGAAAGAACCAAACCCAAATTGACGTGGTAGTTCCAGAATTCATTGCGCTGTCCAAAAATGGCACAGTAGTAGTGAAAAATTGCTTTGTGATCTGGTGCTTTCTAAGCACATCTGCTCTGCAAGTGTCCCTCTGTGATGACAGATTTGAAAAAAAAATGCTTTGCCTTTGGAGAATTTAGTAAGCGGGTGGAATATGTTGAGCTCTGCCCCCCTGTGAACAAGTCATAGCGGTGCTGACACCTTGACTGGGCTGTCACATCCATTAGGCAGCGTCTAAGCAGAGCAGTACGGGAGTCTCTGGAAAGTTTAGCTTGAGAAGAACATTAACGTTAATGTCAGCAGGACCAAATCTGCCCACCTATTAACTTGCCTGTACTCAGAGATGCTTGTGCTGGAGCTGAATTTAGCTCCAAGCCCATGTCCATGTTGTTGTCTGCAGGAGCAGAATGTCCCTCTCTTGGCTCTTCACAGCATTCCTTCCAGCAGTGCTGGTGATGTGTGCCCGGGGGGTGCGTGTCCTGTCAGGCCAGGGCGACTTTGCATCCCTTTCCTTCCTCCTTTGGGTGTGTTTTCTGAAACTGTGGTTGCTGATTTGGATGGGGAACTTAACTTTTGTTGTGCTTAGTTCTTCTATTGGTATTTCTGGATCTTCCTCTCTTTCCCACCTCTCATAGGTTTTCTTTTGTATTTGTTTGTCAGTGGCAAGACCTTGAGTTCCTCTAGTATTAAAAAAATACATATGGGCTTTCAAGTCTTTGGAATAAACTAGAGCAAACGGATTGCCATGCTTCTTGTGAAATACATGGTTTGTCCAAAAACCAGCTGAAGACTTCATTTTCCTCATCAAAATTAACTATATTTCTGGACCTAAAGAGGCTTTAATGTTTTAAGCTCCTACTTGTAATAGGTTCAGCTTCTCCCTGCTTTGGTCACACTGTGTTCAGCGCAATTATTTCTCACCTTTTAGGAAGGCTATTAAAATACTGCTCTGAGAATATTCTCAACCTTATAAGAGGCATCCTCTTGTTTCCTCTTCCACTGTGGGCAGGCATTTCCTGTGCCTCTCTTGAGTTGTGCTGGTTTCTGCAGGTTTGCTGGACTGAGATGTGAAACCAAGAGCAGTGCTGGGCAAGGCAGAAGGGTGCTCAGGCAGGGGCAGCCCCAGCCAATGCTGCTCTGCTGCCTCCTTGTCAGTGCCAGAGCCCTGGAGAGCCAGGCTGGAGCCTATGGGATGGGACAAGGCATCCATGTGGTGGAGGAGATGGCTTGGTCCCAGCACCAGCTGTTGTTGACTCTCGCTCTCTGCTATCCCATCCCTGGTAGCAGGAACAGCAAGTCTGACTTCTCATGTGCCTCCCACCAGCTGGAATAACCCAGACTTGACCCATGGCTAGCAAAATTCAATTTTGCCTGCACGACTGGAGACCTTGAGCAGGGCCGATGTGGCAGCTGCTGCCCTCCCTGTGCTGGCATGAGCTGGAGAAGGAGGTGCTCTACAAGTGCTGCTTAATTGCTGTATCTTGTGAAGCACAACCACATTCAAAAGGGACTTCACTAGAATATGTGCAGGTCTGCAATCACTTTTCCTCACTTTCTTGCAAAAGTATGCTTTTCCACCAGTTTAATTTTTCCAGATACTTTCAGAAGAGGAATTGGGTTGAATACCAGGTGTCCAAATGGAAATCAAAGTGCTGTCAGCTATTGAAGCATGTGAAAAAGCTTATTCTCTCTTCTGGCTCCAGTTTAATGGGGTTGCTCTGGGTGCCTTTGCTGTGGGAAAGTGCCCATTGAGGCTGTGACTCAGAGTCCTTGAATGGGTTTGTGGTATGGGGAGTAGCTCAGGAAGAGACAACTTTCTTTTTCCTCTTGTGTATTTCTTAGAAAAACATAGCAAAACAACAACAAAAAATTTCCTGTCCTCAGCTGCAGTGTATGATGAACTCTGGTTGAAATGCCAGCTGTATTCACTTGTGTTTTCCCTCCTGTGCCATCTCTTCAAGGAAACTTTTTTCAGCTGCTGATTGCGCAAAGACAACAGACATAAGCTGATGTGCTGCCGGAGCTGCTGCCTTATGCTGGTGGGTATTTTGGTGCTGCAGCCTGTTGAGTGTATGTGATAATTGGTTTCCCTTTTGGTCTTTGAGGACAGAAGATGCAATTAGCATGTCCGGCATATTTTCTTTCATACATTCTCAAAATTGCAATTCTTTTAGGAACACTGAGGAGTCATTAAATGGGGAATCGGTTCTTACATTGTAAAATACCTTTACTTTCTGAGCATCAGAAGAAGTTGTTTGTCCTAGCAGCTGTTCTTTTGGTGTATTTGAATTCAACTGTGGTATCACAAGTGCAAGTACAAAATCCTGTTGAAGTACACCAAAAAACATTAGAAGTACCTCTGAAAAGCTCTTGAGACTCGGAACTTGCACCAAAGGGCAGGTGTCGGCCCTCAATTTGTCTTTCAGGCAAGGCTTGAGAAGCTTGTAGGTGGATGATGGGGAATATTTACATGTTAAACTTTAGGTAAGGTTTCATAGTGTACTGAAAACAACTTGTGTTGCACTTCAAAGTTTACCAACATCTGATTTCTAGCACTTTGCCACTTCTGAATAACAACACAACCAGCCCACACTGCAGTCTGGCTACCTGGGTGAAGGCTCATCTGAGGAGAAAAGAACAAGATGTGAGGGACATATGGTTTCAGGTTCACGTATGTTTGTGTATACAGATCTACGTGAATAAACTGAGACAGTTTTTCTTACTCGAGGCTGCTGGAGACTTTCATGGGATGCTGGAGAGCAGCTGGCAATACCAAAGGCCCACATCTCCGATCAATTGTCTTGTCTGCTGGCTCATGCTCATATGTGGATTACATTTATTCCTTGCTGAGACAAAATAAAAAAAGGTGTATTTTTATTTGTTCCAATGACAAATGGTAACACACTGAAATGTCAAGATACAGGCTAAGAAATAAGTCCACTGATGAGGACTTAATTTGGATTACTCCAATTTTGGACTAAATGACCAGAAAAGGGGAAAGGATAGAGCAAGGCAAAAAGTGTGATTCCTCTGACTTTGCTCATGCATGGATGCTGCTGAGGCAGTATCTGACTAACTGCCAACTTCTGCAAGGAAAGAGAAATATCTTCATTTAGCTCAGTGGGATTCATTTGCAAAAAAGTAACTTAAATGGGTAAATAATCTTTGGGCAAAATTTGCCTTGTGTAAACAGTACAAATAAAAATCAGTTCTAACTGATTCACATTTCTATGTCACTGATTTCCTGTTTCAGTTTAAATGAAAAAAATGAAAGAGGCTAGATGTGCCAACTGCATTCTGGTGCTGGGAGGACATGCCCAAACCTTGCTCTTTTAGACCTTGGTCACTTCAGCAACCTGCCTTTAATATGCCACCGTTTACCAACAGCCACTTCAGATTTACAACAGTTATTGTCCTAATTATAGACAGAAACTGTTGTCTGAGAGATAACTGCATGGAAATTGTCAAATGCTGACATTTCATGGCAACCATGGGAGCTGTAGATCTGTTTTGGAAAGGTTTCCAAAAATACTTTCTGAAAATTCTAAACACATGTAAAAAGTAAGTTTAAGATGTGTTTTGCTATATGTTTTAAAAATCTTCCCTGCCACTGAATTTAATATTTCATTAGAAAATACATATCCGACAATAAAATAGAGAAGTGGAAATAAAATATGATGTTTGTGTTCATTTGGCTGGTTTTGTAGGGTTATTACTAGCAAAGGAAATTTGGAACAAACCCTGTTAGGATTTCTGCTCCTGTCTGTAGAGCACTAAGCCTGGCATATAGTCATTAATTTACCAATTTTGAAAGGAATTTTATCTATTAAAAAGAGAGATGAGTAAGAGCCTGCATGTAATTTCAGACACTTCAAGACACAGCTTTGAAGGCGTTATCTCAAGCCTGTTTGATGCAGCCCCAGTGCCCTGTGGAGAGGAACAGGCACACAGAGCTCTGCTCGCAGAGAACCCCAGTGAGCCTGCCCTGCTGTGCCAGTCATTGTGCTGGAGAGAGGGATGGGTTGAGAGCTGGCTCTGGCAGTGTTGGCTGGCAGGTTTCTGTGCACAGCTCCTGGCTAGGCTAACGAGAACCAGTGCTTGGAGTATCAGATGTGTTACAGAGAAGGATGGGAAGGAATGAGGGATGAAGGGGGGTGGGGATGGGGAGAGCCTTTGCCTGCTGTTTAGCAATGTGTGACACACAGAAGTCAGTTACAGCTGGAGGTGGTTCATCCCTAGGTGCATATGAGGGCCAAAATCTGCCAGCAGTTAGCTGAGCTGGGACTGAGTGGGCTCAGGGGACTGTGTGTTGCCTCCAAGGGATGCTAGAGTTGGCAGGAGGGCTCTTTGCATTGCACAGTCTCAGTGAGCTGGTTCAGTGCAAATCCCAGGAAACTGATGTGGTTGGACCCAGGAGGAGGGTGACGGTGAGGATCTGTACAGGCTGCCTGTTTGGGCACTATCTCTGCTTGCTGCTTCTATTTTCAGTTTGTCTTGGAAATGAGGTTTTAAGCAAGACAGGCACTGAGCATCAAACTGTTCTACAGAGGTGTGTGGTGGTAGGCGAGCAAGAGTCTGGAATTGCCTTGAGCCGAGAGGGGAGAGGATGGATCCCATCAAGTGGCAAAGCCCAGGTACATGTCAGAGAACAGCAAGTATTGTGTCTGAGGTGGTGGCTGGGATTCCTTGTCCTGGAAAATATTGAGACTGTCAAGGAGAAAACTGAGGGAGTGGAGGGGGGATATAATTAACTACAAGAGATTGGGTAAGGTAGGGCAAATTGTGTCATAAGAGTGGCTGGGGTGGCTGTTATGCCCTGTATTTCGTGACTGATCTCAGCTTAGCACAGGTTAGAAATGGGGGAAGAGTCTCACCCTGCTGGGTCCCCTGTGGATCATATTTGTCAGCTGGGCCATGGCCAGGCTACTCTGGGGTTGAAGATGCAGCACACTTATTTTTCACCTGTGAGGAAGAGCATGTATGTCCGTGCTGGGTCATTTGTAAGAGTAGATAACTTTTGCTTTGTGTGTTTTGTCGCCTTCTGGGGGCAGTGACATTGTCTGATAACTCTGTGTGCAGGAGCTTTTGAATAATCTGTCCTTGTCTTGAAGGGTTTATGAACCATGGGTCATGCACAGAAGGGGAACTGCCTTCTGCCATTTGTAGCATCAGTGTTACTGTTCTGAACTGTGCTTCCTCTCCTTGCAAAGTGGTTGTCGTGGTAGCTTCTTCCCATATCTCAACTACAAAAAATGGTTCGACCTTCAGTTTAGTTGGCAGAGGGTCAGAGTTGTAACTAAAGGGCTGGAGAAGGAAAGGTGGTTTGGGAAAACCAGCTTTGGGATGAAACAAAGGTTGGTGACTGTCTGCTGGTGCTAATCTAGCAAGTGCTCCAGTGGTACAACATAGGTTAAGAGTGAGAGGTAGAGAAAGGTATCTTGAAATCTTCCTTGAAAATGTCAGCTCTTAGAAGGGTGAGATTAGTATACCATTTATTTCCTAATAGAAAAGAATTGGAATTACTTAG
>JAOXXN010000025.1:8958571-8979914 GCA_026770055.1 Myrmophylax atrothorax | reverse complement strand
CCAAAGGGGTCTGCCTTGCAGATTTATGATTTGAAAATAGCTGTGAAGAGCTGCTTGGTGAGTCATGTGCAGAAGGCAACAGAAAATGTCTCAATCTACAGCATCCAGCACCTACACAACCTACTGCTGCCTCCCACATGAAGAGACCTTTCCTGCAAAGCACTGAAGCCCAGAGAGGTCTAAAGTCCTGAAGGCACCCTTGGTCAGGTCTTTCTCTAGGAGAGTAGCTTTTTGTGACATTTCACCAGAGTCAGAGGGAGTGTTGTTGGCCAGAGTTCCTCCCCTGCTTGCCATCTCCAGTGGTGGTACTGTGAATACAAATGTTTCTCCTCCAGCTCCTCTGTGTTTGGAGTAACCATCTGTGTTTCCTCCATCAGCTGAGGAGTGGATATAGGACATACCACTGTGTACCTTTGGCTAAATACTTCCTGAGGAATTTACCCAGCACGTGTTCCAAGCATGGGTCCATAGTGTAGCAGTTACTGTTCTGATTTTAGCTGTAGTCCTGTCCATGCTTTCTCCACTGGTCAGTCACATACCAGTAGCTGGAATCGGTGTGCACTGGAGTTGCTGGTACTGATCCTGTCAGGCCTGGCTGGCAGTGTGTTACACACATCCTCTGCCTGTAGCCCTACCCTAGTCTTCAATGTAACTCACAGAAGGAGGTATGATTTTCATTATTAGAGAGGTGGGACGTTGATCTGGCTCTGAAGGCGGTGTCCAGGTAACACCACCTGGTGCTTTGGGAAGTCACGTCAGAACAGGAATGGTATCCCCAGTAGGAAACCAGGTTGTGATTCATGAACACCAATTTTAGATGCATGGCAGGCTTTTGATTAAAATCAGGTCCATGCAATGGTGTCATTATGAATTTATATTAAAAGTCCTTTCCACTGGCATGAGAAATTGTCATTGCAGTAACTCATCCTATTGGTAATAACAATTGAAGTGCTTGAAATAAGAAAATACTAGATGATCTTTAAACTACTTATTATCAAATCCAATTTTCTTAGATAAAAGCAATTAATTTGCATTCTATTTGCTAAGCATCTAGATCAGCATTCAGTAGAGGTAAATAATGCTGCTATGATTTCTGATACCAGCTAGCATATTCATTTCTTGAAGCATTGTTACAATAACCAGCATTTTGGTGAGCTGTGTCCTGTAGCCAGACCCTGTTCTGCTGTGCAGTTGAAAAAAGATTATTAATGTAACGCAAATGTTCAGTTACATGCAGAAAGTCTTTGAAAGCCTTTCAATACTGTTAAAATACTGGTTTGTGAATCAAGGTTTCTCTTTTCTTCTGAAGTTGTTATTTTTTCTTGCTGTGGGTATTGATACTTGGAAGCTCAGCTGATTTCCTTGACACAAACAAGCAAGTCTTTACTGTGCATGTCATGTAAACTGACATTTCTCCTTCCCCCCCACCTTTTCTCCTCTCCCTTTGTAAGACTCTGGTGACTCTTGTCCTGCACTGAGAACTATTCAGAGAAGTAACTCATGTCAGCATGATAAGCACACTGCAGCCTCCTTCATTTTTCATTGCTGCCTGAAGGACATTTGGGGCGGGAGATGCTGTTAACCTGCAGAATTTTTATCCTGAGGAAGTGTGATGATTCAGTGGGTTGCCTTATTGAACTGTAATTCAGTCATAAATACAAAGAGATGGTGGTTAAAAGATGCTAAAACTCTGACATACGTTGATGAAGAAGTTGGTGCTCTTGACTAGGAGTTGATCCTGAAAGTCCTTGATCTTCCAGATACAGTAGCAGATTGTGCTCTGCGAGTAAATAATTGTTCTCTTTCTCAGCCCTGCAGTGTGTTGTGCATGGTTTGATTTCTGCACCTGCCCAGAAATCCACTGTACTGTTTGGAGTGCCTGAAATCTGGAATGTGTCTCTTGTTTCTTCTGCCTGTGGAGAGAACAAAAAGAGCTTTGGCACAAGTGCAAGAGGGATTTGTTGGGATGATTGCAGTTGTCTTTGTGGTATCTCAGTAATTAAAAAACGTAATAATTTCATTTTGAAAAGAGAGGTAGGTTTCAAGCACTTAAACCCCATTGATTTCCTGTGGAACATGGTCTCATAAAACACCAAAATAGTTTCGATATTTTACCCTGTCACCTTTTCTATGCAGAACTCGCTAATGGATTCCAGTATATATGTTGTCACCAGCTTTTAAAACCTATAATTAGGTCAAGTTCAAAACCAAATACATTTTTATTAAATGATTATATCTTCTAGCAAATAATTATTTAAGAAAGCATAACAAATGCAACCATTTATTAAAAGAGTGCCATTGACAACATAAGCACTTCGTATGAGAACGGAACTGCTTATTTTAGTCTGTGTTCAGCACCTGTCATGAGGTACCTACTCCTGCTAATGCTTTGTTGGCTTGTAACTAATTACTGAAATTACTATTGAGATCGGTGAATATAGGGGGGAAAGTAATTTATATCAAATATTCCTTGTTCTACAGTATTTTGAGGCTGTTTTACACTGCAATTGTGTACATGTATTTTTTGATAAAAAAGATATAATTGGTATATTAAAGAGTTTGCACAGAAGACACTCTTAATTTTCAGCATTTAAAGAAGGTGCTCAAATGATCAGAATGACAAGTTTCATTTTCAGCTAGCTAATTAGAAAAAAAAAGTATAATTCATTGTTAGCATAATTGTTCAGCATCCTTCAAATCATGTCTTGCAATTTGCAGAACAGTGGAGAAGTTTAAAGGAGTAAATTACAGTTTCAGTGCAAGAATTGGCAGGATATTAACATTTCCTGAAGGAGAAGTGTGCTTTCTGATGAAAATGATTTATGATTTTTCTGGCCTCCTATGATTTTTCTGTCATTACTCCTAGATCTGGATCAGAACAGAATCCTGGGATCCAAATGCTGGAAATTTGAGAGAATTTGGACTGTGATAAATATTTTGCAGCTGACTCACTCTGCTTATGAATGAGCTCTGCTAGAAAATCTGGCTCCCACAATTAAGTGATTTAGAGACCTAATTGCAAGGCAAAGGGGAATTGTAAGCTCCTATTTTTGTGGCAATGAATGTAATTTTAGATCCTGATTCCAAATGGTAGAACATATGGAAATTATGGATCCAGACTTTGGCTTACAATAAGCTTTGCACAACAAAAAAGCCCCAAACCAGTGATGGAGAGAAGCTCATCCACATGATGCAAGAATGGCTGAAATGCCAGTCACTGGTGTTTGTGGAAGGCACTGTACAGCCACAGAAAATAGGCTGGAGAAATGAGAGGGAGTCAGGAGCAACAGTATCTGTTTGTTTTACGCGGATCTACACTGCTCTCCTAAGTAATTAGTAATAATTTATTAGAGCGGTAGCCACAGGCTACAGCTGAGATCAACTTTTGTTTTCTCGAGTTTGTAGTCTTAATACAAAAGATTAAAGGGTGAAGGAGCAATGAGGATGTATGAAAGTGAAGTGATTTTCCTGAGGTCGTGCAGCACATGGGTAATGGACTGCAGGTGGGCAGCTGGGAGAGGACAGCAGTGCAGTGCCACTGCTTGAGACTCCAGAGTTGCAGCTCAGTTATTCTGGTCATGAGGATGAGTTAGTTATGGCTCTGGAGGGTGGGTTGTAATTGAAAGGAGAGGAAGAAAGGAGAGGTGTGTTGGGGTTCTCTGCATTGTTTGCTGAGGAGCAAACACGCTGCACCAGACAGAGGTGATGGGAGCCCAGCAGGCATACTCAGCCCCACTGGTGATTCTCTACTTGGCCACTTGTTAATTCTGTTGATTTTCCTTTGCTGTACAGTTGTATAACACTTCAGGGAGCAGAGGGTGCTGAAGGGTGTGTAGGAGCAGAACAGCTCCTGCCAGGAGCACAGATGGTTGGAGAACAAGCCACCCTCAGCAGCCACGCTGTGGTTTTTGTCTTGGTTTCTTTTTTTCTTTCTTTTCTTTCAAACCACAGTTTTAAACAGGGAATGATTTAAACAGAAATAATCAGATCCCTCCCACTGCTTCCTGGGATCTGCCTGTGCGTATGCTCTCCAGGCATGCCGTGTGACGGCAGCAAAGCCAAGCAGTGTTGTATTTAAAGAGGGAAGGTTTGATTTTTCCATGTATTCAGAGAACAGGGAGCAGCTCTGTGCTGAGCAACTGCACATCAGGTCCTTTAGGGTTGTGCAGGGGGTTGTAGATGTTGTTCTTGCAGCTTTTTTTGTTGTTGTAATTTATAGAATTGGTGTTAAATATAAAAGTGTGGAGATTACTTTAATCTTTTCGTAAACGCACAGACCCCCCTCCTTGTCCAAATATTGTGTTATGCACAAGTCTTTGGACTGTCACAGGGCAGCATTAAAAAAGACATAGCTCAAACTCTTTTGTGTTTCCTTCTGCTTCACACGTGAGGACATGCCTTGCAGCAGTGTGCTGAGTGGGCTCCTGCTCTGCAGAGCAGCCTTCTTGGAGAGCTTGGGAAAGGCTTTGCCTTTGGATGTTATCCTGCTGTAAGCTGCTCATGAGTTGGTTTTGTTTGTGAGATTGGAATCCTGCAGATGGGAATATCCTGTCCTGATGGGCGAGCAGGCTGTGACTGACCACTGTTGTGTGTGCTGGGGAATGCAGAAGCTGCAGGAGCCACAGGCCACCTGATTAACCAATCCTGCACTGCAGCCTCCTGCAGGGTTGTGAGGAGCTATTAGAGCTGCTGTGTGTGCCCCACATCGGGGCTACGCCACCACTAAGGGTGTGTGCGAGCTCTGCCCTTCACCTCAGGCCTCGGGGAAGGTACCCAGTGGATGCTGGACTGAGTGGCAGCTGCAGGCACTGGGGGCAAGGGCTGGAGGTGCCCCAGTGTGGTGGTGACTCTGTTCCTCCCTGGCATGACTTTGCTGTTATGCAGTGACTCATGATGCTAATTAAGAGTTTCTGGAAGGAGACTACAAAGTGCAATGTGCCTTTGGAGGGGGCAGAGCAGGGGCAGATTGACTTCAGCCGTGGTGCGCCCGTTCAGGATGGGAGGACATGGACCAGAGATGGGGGAGGGAATTCGCCAGCAAATATGCAGACAGAAAGACACTGTGGCTGGGCTGGCAAATTAGTTCTGCATAGCGTTCATTCCAGTGCTCTGTGACTTAATTTAAAAAAAAGAAAGCCTCATTGACCTTGGTTGTGGGGTGTAGAGTTCACATCCAGCCTCGGGCTCAAGCAGGGCACAATGGTGACATTACTGAACTGGGCTTGGAAAATCTTACCATTCTCACAATCTAGAGGAATTATTTGTGAGTAATTTGGGGTTTGCATTTGCACCCTGGAAAAGTTGGATGGGGCCTTGAGTAACCTGTTGTGAAAGATGTCCCTGCCCGCAGCAAGAGCCTTGGAAGTGGGTGATCTTTGAAGGTGCCTCCCAACCCAAACCATTCAGTGAGTCATTCCTGGTGTTACAGAATGTAACCAACACATTTTAAAATTGGGAAGAGGAGGGAGGTAGAGTCCCAGAAAATTCCCTTCTAAGGAACTAGATGTGAGGAAAGGATATATCCATGTTCTTTCCCTAGTGTAGCATGGAGTCCCTTACTTCAGCTCCCAAATACTTTGCCATTCTGCCAGAAGTCCTTATTGACTCTAGGAAGAGACAGGGGCCTACTGCAGTGGGAATAGCTGAACTTGCATTGGTAGGGGAAAAACTTTCCCCCTTTCCGACCCCATATTAGGAAGTTTCCTTTTCAGGAAGGAAGTGTGGGTCTGTTCTGTCATACCTGGGGGTGGGAGAGCCCAGTGGTATAATTAATGCTACACGCCTCTGCCCTACAGTTGTAGACTGTAAACAGAGCTGATCAAATGATGGTGTGGGAGAGGAATTGTTTAAAATAAATTTTAATAAATTATTTATAACATATGACTTGCTTCTGTTTAACCAACTCTAGCTTGCCAGCTAGTATTTCCAAGCTTACAAAACACAGCATTGTGTCAGTAATGCTCGTGTGAGTAACTGCATTGGTGGTTGAATGTATCTCATCCATGTTAAATTTAACTGTAGTGTACAATAATAAGGCCTAAAGTCCCACTCAAAGATCAGGGGTTTATTGCTCATGGCACTCAGTAGAGGATGTCTCTTACCCAGCTGTATCAAGCATTCTGCAAAACCAAAATTCAGTGGCTTTCCTGATCTTTGGATGGGAGGGAAGGGGAAGGTTTAAAGGCCTGCTTTTAATTGCTTTGTTATTCAGAGATTTGGTAAGGACAGGAAACTAGTTTAAACACGGTCTCTGTTGCTCCATCTGAATTAGCATTGTGTACAGACTCACAGTAAAAATAAGAGATTTGGAGTAGTGAGGGGAGTCAAAAGTTTTTTGACAGACAGCTCTGCTGAGACTCTGCTCCCTCCCTTGACTGTCCCAGAAGGGTTTGGGGGCATGGCAGAAAGGACTGGAGTGAGCATTAGATTCTGTGCTGAAGTTCTGTTCACAGGTGCTTAGATGTTGCTTTCCATTTGTTGCCGAAAAGTGTGACTAGTCTAAAGATTGTGCTGTTGGCTAAGGTGCTGGGATGTCTGGATTCAGAAAAAAATGGGATGTTATTTAGCTATTATGGAAAGGAAATAAATAGTATGAGTCAGAAATTTTATTTTAGTGGAAGTTAGACATCTAAAAATTTTTGTGTCTCAGCCTTATGTATCCACATTTCCTTCCAGCAGGAATAACAGCACTTCCCTATCCCCAAGATGGTTGTGTGGATAAGCACATAGTGCAGTGGAAGCTGTTTAGATAAGCAGATTGATTCAGTGGGGATTTCTTTTATCCTAACAAAATCAGTATCAGACGGAATACAGTACAACTCACTAAAGGTAGAAAAGCCAACAAATACCTTTTTCATTCCCACAGATGATGGAACCACTGCTTATTTTTCTTTATTTAAGAGGTATTTGGGAGGCAGAACAAAGCTCTGCTATTGCCTCCCAGCAAGTGACCTAAACCATTTAAGCTGAAACGTGTGACTGGGAGGAAGTATTTTGCAAAAACAGATGCACAGAAAGCCAATTTCCTATTCATATTTTGTTGTGGCAATTGGTACTTTAAAGAGATGGCAGACTTAAATTAGCTGGAAAAGTGACATCTTTAATTAGGAAAGCCTCTCTGCCAGCACATTGAACAGTTGCCAGATTCTCAGCATTTAGGGACCATTGATTGCCAACAATGGCAGCTAAACTGCTTCTGGGTAGAAACTAATTGAATTTTCTCAAGTTAAAACGAGGATCTGAAGTTAAATCAAGACGAACTCCTTTGCTTGCTCTCATTTTACTTACCGCTGTGATGTTCTCAGCAGTCCACAGGCTCTGCTGCAAGTTGGCGAATGGAGCTGCCTGGGGCGTGGATGTCCAAATCCCTCCAGCCTCAGTAGCCCTGGGGTTCTGCCATTGCCATTCACAATTCAGATCCATGTCTGCCCTGTTGGCCCTCCCATGCTATTTTGGTTGTCATGTTCTGTTCTGGAGTGACTCTCTTGCCTGGGACAGGTTGCTTTTATTTTCAGTCTGGTGCTGTTGTGATGGGAGCTGGTGGAGCCAACCTGAGGAACTGGCTGTAACATCCCATTGCCTGAGCATCCCGTCCAAGCCAGTGCTGTCTACTCATTTGGGATGGGTGAATAGCCATGGGTGGTTGACATGAACAAACTGTGGTATTGGGTTATGGATCTGTGAGGGGCTTGCCACCTGGAATTTCAGCGGCATGTGGGTGGTGTTGGTTCCAGGTCTACACCCTTTCCTGTGGAAGCTGAGGGCTGAGCGCACACTGAGGTGAAGCCTCATGGCAGAGTGGTGAAGATCTGCTGTTCGAAGGATTGCTGCCTTTGCTGGCTGCAGTGTGGGTGCTTTAGCTGTACTTCTGTCCTTTCTTTGGCTATTTCCTCATCTCAGGTGCAGCTTCTCTGAAGCAATTTTAGCACTTCCTCTACCTGTAAGACCAGGGAGATCTGTCCACTCTCCAAGCAGGTTCTCCTACTGCTCCTGAGAACCATCCAGGCTGAGTTCTGGCATAATGTCAGTACTCCCATCTCATCTTTCCTCTATTGCTGTTGTATGGTCTGAGGGAGCAGTGCATTGATTATTTCCTGAGCTCTGCTATAAATGCTGCCAAAACCTTTGGCTGTGGGAGAACCTGAGGGAAACTCTGCTGCAGCTAATCAATGCTACTTTAGGATTATCTGCCTAACTTGTGTGGAAGCTACAAACACTTTGCCTGAACTGTCTGCCTCAGGTCTATGCTTAGAAGAGGAACTCAGAGACATAATTACATTTTTCCCAGAGGGCAACTCAGTTTCTTATTTCCCATTTTACCTTCATCCTGATTTATCTGCATTTGCCCCCTTTTCCCTTCGCAGGAGTTTTGGAGGATAGTCTCTGCTTGCTTTCTTCACAGTCTGAAATACAACTCCAACTGGTCTCAGGGGAAAGAGCCTGCTGGAAGATGATCTGGTTCTAACTATATACAATGTGTGTTAAAGCTATTCAGCTCTGTTAGTGCTGTAGGAAAATAACTGGGGTTTTGGTCTGTCTACCAGGTAGAATTTAGGCAAAACTGAAACTTTTTTCCAACCAACC
Source organism: Myrmophylax atrothorax (assembly GCA_026770055.1). NCBI lineage: Eukaryota > Metazoa > Chordata > Aves > Passeriformes > Thamnophilidae > Myrmophylax > Myrmophylax atrothorax. Next base: position 8,971,331 of record JAOXXN010000025.1, on the reverse strand, counting down.
TATTTTACCCACAGATATTTCATTAATTTGTTTTTCTGTTACAACATTCAGGAAAATTTTGGAGGAAGGGCAACTCTTGCCATGCTGTGTAGCCTTTCCTCCCTGCCAGAAGACAAGCAGCAGGAGAAAGGAAAAGCTCCTCAGCAGCTGCTGCAAGGGAGGGCTTTATTCGGTGTACTCAAGGAAAGGCAACTTTGTGAGGCATCAGCTGAGTGCTGAGTATTGTCTGCTTTAGAAATGTATGTTTAAAATGTGGCCTAGAGATGTGGCATTCTCCATCCACCCAGCCCTGTCTTATATGTAAGAATTAAAGAAAAACTTCATCCAGTGTGTCTCATCTTGAATTACCTGCCTTTGCTGTCTGTATGAGTCTTCTGATTAAAGTGAAAAAAGCCAAACCAGAACTGTTGGGGTGGGAGAGAACTTGAAACGGATTTGAAGATTGCACAGGAGACAGAATTAAGTCTTTTGTTACAGAGAATCCTTTTTTGAGCAGCTAAGGGTAAAATATTCAGCTTTCCCTGTTACTCTCTGGTATTAATCCAGAGCAGAAATATCTTGCTTCTGAAATGTACATCTTTTCAGGTACTTTACAAGTGGTTTATTCCCATTACAAATACAGTGAAAGGGGAGAAGATCCTTGCACCTTTTACAGGCCCACTGTCAGGGAGCAGCTCCTTTCGCCTCTCTTTCTAGCACCAGATGGGAAACATACGGACACTTCTGAAATTATATTATCTCTGGAAATATTAAAGGAGATTTCCTCATCACTGTGTGAGATGACAGCAAACATTTCTTTTAAACTTTTCTCCCAAATATAGGCAGACAAAGATGTGGTTGTTCACTTAAGAGAAGTGTTCTGCATGGAAAAAGAAAAGGACAAATTGCTGGGGAGCATATGAGGCTTTTAAATGGAGCCTCTGAAAAGTCTCCTCAGCAGTTACCAGGGAATGGCAGGAACAGACGAGTGCCTTGAGGAAATTGAAATTTCCTGTGTTTCTGTCAGCCCAGGCACCAGGATGTGGAAGTCCTTAAGAGTCTGATGCCATGTGTCCTGCAGTTGCACTGAGGATGAAGAAGAGGCTGGAGAAACAGGTGGCTGCTGACATGGGGCTCAGAGTTAACTGCCATTGAAAGGAGAGAAATTAATAGTAGGAAAAACACTGTGATGAAGAAATCCTGGGAAATGCATGAAGTGTTCCCTCAGGAGAGGAGAGAGATCCTGGGGAAGGGGATGGTGATACTCAAAAAGCCCCTATGATAAACAAAGCTGTGTGAGTGTTGTGAGAGGAGAGAGCCCTGACCTGTGATGTGGGTCTGAGGCGCTCCCTAGCAAGCAGCAAGACTCTAGGATTTTGATTTAATTTGATATTTTTACTGTAGAAGAGGCAATATCTTAACTGCTATAAAGCAGATTTCCAATAGTTGAAGCAAGCAAAATGGCCTAAGTTTTTAATAAAACTGAAATGACTGGGGGAATTACAGTTTAGCTGAGAAAGGGAAGTGCTTTCTCCCTCTCATAAAAAGATAGAGGTTTGCAAAGAAGCTGTAGAAAACAGCAATAGTCTCAAAAAGCTCGTGGTGCCACAGGTAAAGCCTGTCCTCCTTCCATAGGGGGCAGGCATGGCCGTTTGGGCTTCCCTGTTCTTTGGTCTCCTGCTCAATCCATGTGGAGTCTGTGGCCTAGCTCGTATTTCTACAAAGGAGCAGAGTGCTTTAGTGTAGTCAAAGGCAGAGGTTTGGAAATAACACACAGAGCATGGAAGAGATGGGTAGTAAGGGCGGGTTTTGGTAAATGTTTTGCTGTGCCATGAAACTTCTGAAGTTCATTGTGTGAGACCAGTGGGGAGGAAAAAAACCTATAAAACTAAACATTGAATGAAACAGGGACAGAGGTTTTAATGTTAAGAAACTGAGAAGGGACCTGGGGCTTTGTGACCATAGAGCTGTTGAAGTTGGCTGCTGATAGGATAAAAAGAGATTTTTTTAGTGTTTGTAGTCAAAGCTGTTTTCCACAATGCTGAGGAAGATTCGCCCATTTCTTTTGCCTGTTGAATTTTGGTGCTTGAAAATGTAGGATTGGTGCAGGCTTTTAAGAAGCTTGCTCAGGTTTGAGGTAGGCAGTGCAAAGACGTCACCTGTGTGGACAGCCCTGGGCCCGTGGATGCTCTGAATCTCTCTCTGCGAGGAGTGCCCTGTCCAGTGTGTCTCTACTCTGTGTACAGGGTGTCTGTGTCCATCTCTACTTGTTGAAGGAGAAGAAGCTGAGCTTTAGCCTCATGTTAAGCCTCCATGTAGCTCACACCCAGCCTGGAATCCTTTTACTGTGGGGACCAGGCTGTTTGATCATGAGACAAGGCTTTTTGAACTAGCAAGGCTTTCCTCCTTTTCTGCACATCTTGTGCTTGACCTGAGAGATGAATAATACTGTAAAATTACCTGCAAGGGTGCAGGATTCCATTATCTTGGCCAATTTGATGCTTCTGTCAGGAATGCAGCCTTGTGAATGTACTCTTTGCCTCCTGGGATTTGCTGCTGAGTGTGACACTTTGAGACGAGGTTTGCATATAAGATATACAAGAACCAGATCCCATTTCAATGTTAGGTGCAAAAGCTTTCCATCTTTCTAATGTTTTTCCCTGGAAAACCGCTGATTTGTATTGCCAATGTGTTTGTATGCTTCTTTAAACTCTGGTTATTTTTCTCCACCAAATGGGATTCTTAAAGTAAAAATGCAGTTACCTCACCAAGACAAGTTCAGCAGTAGAAGGTCAAAGAACTTACAGTCAAGAACAAATTTTAATAAGGTCCCAAGATCCCCAATTAATTCTCCTTTTTTTTTTAATATACTCATCAATTCTGGGCCACCAATTGCATTGAACGTCCTTTAAAAATAATTAATACTGCAATCCCTTGAGTGTTTTCAAGGTAAATAAGTTTTAAAGTTGAACCACAGTAGTGGTAAAGAGATAGAAACGGCTTTCTGTACTTTCTGTATATAACTGTAGGCCCATATAGCTAATCAAACATTTCTAGGCAGATCTGGATCAACTTACAGATTACAGCTGAAGCAGGGGTTGAATTGCAGCTGGATGTTGTTGAAATTGTATAAGCTCTTGTCTTGACATTTTTGATATTCCAGCTTCCTCTCACTCTTTTCCTCTTCCCTATAAAATCTTGTATTATCTGCAGGTTTTGGAGACTTTTTTTTCTAATCTGAGTTGCTTTTATTTTTTTCCCTTCCTTAAATAGAGATTTGAGAAAATGTGAGAGTATTAATTGACAATCAAACTATGCTGAAGTAAGTTGACTTTTGTGCATGGGTCTGGATCAACTGGTCTTCTGGCAAAGTACAGTTCAAGACAGAAGAGTAATAAACGTTTTATATTTAAACTTCTTGGGAAATTCTGGATGTGGCCTGGTGTTATAGTGAAGTCATCTCTAAAAACTAGTGTTCAATAAAAACCACATTCCTTCTGTCATCATATTTAATTTGGATCAGGAATGTATTTTTAAGTGAGCCTTGCCTGTCCTCACTTGCCAGGCTTGGTTTGCACTGTGGGGCAGTCTCAATGCAGGGGCTAAATTCCTTCCCAGTGAAGGCAAATGTGAAGATGGGCTCCCTTTGCTTGCCTGGTTCACACCAGCTGCTTGAAGGCACTCTGTCTGTGACCAGATTAGTGCTGGGCTGAGTAACAGCCAGAATGCATAAACGGGGGGGTTTGGTCCTCAGCACAGGCTGTTTGACTCCACAGAGCTGCCCTCTCGCACTGTACTGCTTGGGGATGAAGCCCCAGCTGCAGTCATGGGCTTTGCTTTACCACTGGGTTAGACCTAGACCCAGTATTTCAATGTCTGCCAGAAATCCCATCCCAGGTATGAAGAGCCCTCTGCCGAGAACAGTCTCCTCACCACTTGCAGCATCCTACATGTTTTGGTAAGTAGGAGTCTGCCTGTTGAAAGCAGCTGTTCTGAATGTTTAAGAAGGTACCTTGTACAAAAATGTGTGCTGTAAATGTTTAACATCTCAATTACTTGTGTAGTTCATTTGTTCTTTTTCCTTCAAAGTCCAGCTTTTCCTTTTCTGCAGTTTTGATGTCTCTTGCTTTAAGAGGGTCTTGTTGCTTGTATGTACAGTGTGACCTAGAAATGTGCACATCACAAATTCATCTATAGATGAGTGAAACTGGATTTCTCTATTCTGCAGAACTAATCAAAGCTCATTTTAATAATGTGATTTGTCTTAAATTTTCAACTGGGTCTAAACCTTTAGACTTTTCATTCTGCCTTCCAGTCATTACAGGCAGATTTCTGTATGAATAATGCATAATTTTGCTTTAAAAAACAGTCTACACAAAACCACTTCATTTTCACTTCTTACTGATTCTAACCTTGGTGGCTTGCATACATCAGAAATTTCACAACTTAAAATGTGCCTATCCCTACAAACAAGTCATTGATCAAAAAAGGTTAATTTGACTGACTCCCTTGAATTTTTCATTGTCTCCCTTTTTTGTTTCTATCTAAATGGTAAAAACAATTTCTATTTAGAAACTTCAGTTTTTAAGAGTAGAGATTCAGTTTTCTGCTGAGTGCATATGTGTATGGTGCATTCATTTAAATACAGATTCACAGGAACAAATCAGAGATACAATTCACAGAAAGTTTGAACCCATTGCAGTACTTTCTCATTGTAAGAATGCTCAGGTCATGCTTCCCTCACAGATTCACCTGTTGCTATCTGTCAGGGTTTCATTGATCATAAAGTTCAAGTACAACAGAATTTGATGTTTTTTGAAATGGTGAAGAAAATCTTTTTGACCTCTGCTTATGCAATGAGACTTCCAGCAATAGCTTTTTTTCTCTTTTTTCCCCCCTTCTCTTGATCTAATTTCTCTTCCCTCTTGAATTTCTTAGCACTTTATTTACCTACATGCAGGCACTTTGTCATCTCACTTCTTGATTACTTTTTTTCCTTTCTGAGTTTGGATGTAGGAGGGGCTCAAATCCTGACTTGGTCTAGTGGTGGGAATCCCTGTGGGCTCATCCCCATGGGCTAAGGTCTGGCAGGCTGGGAATTCCCACCTGAAGAACTGGATGGTGTGTATCCAGTGGGCTATGATGGTGGAGGCAGGGCTGCTTCTGGGTCTTTGCTGACTTGCTGTGATCATTCGTGCTGGCTAAGGCTTAGTCTGGAATCAAAGCTCTGTAATTGTATGAATTAATCACTTTAGAATAAAAAAAAACCTTCTCAGCTTAAATGGGGAAGACAGATGTGTGTTTCACGTTGGCAGCAGCCACTTCAGACCAGGTTTTACCACTCTCCTGGAAGGTGTGACAAAATTTGCAGAGGAGCTTTGCTGTAGAGATTGAAGATTTGGGTTCAAGTTGCCCTTTAGAGTCCTTAGAAGAAGGTGGGGGTGCATTTCTGTTGTTCTAGGAAGGATGATGTCTTTAAAGTATCTGCCCTTCAGCATGGAGTCTGAAGATCTTGCATGGAGCACAGTTTTACAGAGCATGTGGCAAAACTTGCTTGTGGGGTAGCAGCCCCTTCTTCAGTGAGAGGGACCTGGTGGGCTCCAGCTGGGAGCAGAGGGACCAGTTGGAGTCTCTTGGAGCAGTGCAGATGCTGCTGTTAGTCCCATTGCTGCTGCTGCTAGCTTTCATTCACGTTGGCATAGACACTTTTTTGATCACATCTAAGTTATTTGCTGCCTCAGAGGTTTTACTGTGCAACACCTGTTTTTTTCTGAACCTGGGCACTGTGTGATCTGCATAATCTTCCCTTTCTTTGTTGTTTTTAGTGCTCCTTTTCATACTGTTTTAATGTGAAGGACAGAAGCCTAGAGGGAACCACATACTGCCTGCCACACCACTTTTATGTGCTGCCAAACCTCTCAGGGTGAAGTACCTTAAAAGCAAGACTGTCAGTGTGATTGCCTGAGTGACAGAAGAGCTGTGCTGACCACTTATTATATGCTTGATTAGTTGTGAAACACCACAACCTGTAAGTCCCCTAACTCAAACAAGTGTGTACAGGGTTTGGTTTCTTAATCTAGTTCTATTTAATATACAGATTCTTTTGTTACCATCAGGGGACTGAGCAAACTCTAGGAAAACTCAGGTAGTATGGGAGAAGCACAGTGGAGTGGGGAATGATGTTGTGGTGCACAGGTGTTGAAGGAAAGGATCTTTCCCATCTCAGTCCATCTGGGGCCAGGCTGTTGTGACTGATTACCAGCATGCTTGTAAGTGACAGTTGTATGATAAAAACGTGTTTTTTGTGTGACAGGTTTTGTTTTCCCCATGGAAGTGCTTGCTGGTTGGACACTGCTTGCATGTGGCTCTCTGTCTGAGTCGCGCCGGTCCCCATGGACGTGCTGACACACATTACGTGGGCAAGGGGCCAGGAACCTGCTTCCCTGCAGCCACACAGCCCTCCCAGCACGTGCATCCTGGCCATTTCCTTTACTCTTATTTTCTCTCTTGTTGTTCTTGATGCTTGAGTGAGCTGGCACTTAATTATGCTTCATTCAGCCCAGGGCGCTTTTGCCACTGATGAAGTTGGCCATTTAAACAAAAATAGAAATTGTTCCTGTCCTTCCTGCGGTAGTTTCAGCCATTCTTCTGTTGTTTCCTTAGCAGGTCAGTGGGTTCTTTGGAAACCAGTGCCTGAGCAAGCCCAACAGCTGGCTCTGTGCTGAAGCAGAGTAGCTGCTGGAAGTGACACATCCCAATAGATTAAGTGTGCTTTGAGATGCTCTCAGCCAGCCCAACCACGGGGCCCTGCTCTCCTTCCTGTGAGCTGCCTGCCTGGGACACAGCCTGCTAATGTGTCCTAGTGGTGCACATTTTCCCTGCTTCACAATTTCATATCCTTCCTATGAAACAGAAATAGCAGTGTGGATGTATTTATTCAAGGCATCAAGGGAAGGGGCCTTGAGCAGTCCTGCCAGCTGTGTGACATTTACCTTCTTGGGTCTGTCAGGAATTTCATTGCTAAAATGAGGCTTGTGAACAGCTCCTCTCCAGACTGCTTCTTCAGCCAGGGCAGAAACAATTGGGGAAGCTGGATCATAACCAACTGCCTTCATTCTGTGTAGTGAGACAATGTCCCAGGTATTTGGGACACTTCTGTGGCTTGTCTTTCATCATTCTTCATCACATGTTTTTGGTCTTGTGAGACTGACGAAAGAATCACTTAATCATCTGATTTCGTGTATCCCTTTTTAGGACAACATTTGAATGGTAAGTTGATGTTTATATTTGGTCCCAAGTGAGGATTTTTTTTTTCCTGAACTGGGCTCTAAGACCTGAATGTATGTGGAGACAGGCTTCGAAAGACAAAGATGTCCCATCTCAGTAACCGGATGAGTGAACTGGAAGGTCAAAAAGATGAAAACAAGGCTTTTGTGTTTATTGTTTCAGTATACTCAAGTCTATTTGGAATGCTGGATTTAAGGCTTCTTTGCAGACTCTCCTGCCTGTCCCCATGTAGGCTGGCCAGGAGAGCCAAACCTGGGCTGGCTGGGTGCCAGAAGAGATGCAGCTGGAACACTTAGGGGGTTTGTCCCAGCTAAAGATGCTCCTGTTATGAAGCACAAGAGGTTTGGCAAAGCATGGGAAAGGCTATGGTTTTAAAAGGCTCTATGCTGGTGTGTAGGTGATGAGCACTACAGTAAAAACAGAACTGACAAGGAGGACTTATTTATTTTTAGTAACATATGGGAGATTGCTGTTTTTGTATTGCTTGTTTGTTATGGTTCCAGTATGAATCTGCATCATCTCAGTTCTTGAGACTTCAGTGCCTTGCAGATGTGATGTTTCATTCTCTTTCTGCTCTTCTGGAGGCTACCTGAAGGGGCAGTACGATATTTATTTTCTGAGGGTAAGGTTATAGGAGAAGGTTTCTCTCTCAGTATTGCTCCAAGCATTGGGCAGGATTCCTAAATTGGAAAAGACCTTTTAAAAATGAATATGGCAACAGAAGTAAATAAAAATATGGAATAAAGCTTAAATAATGGATTTCACATAATTCTTCTAAAAACTTAATTTTTTTCCTTAAGCACTGGCAAGTTTGTTTTACCAGAGAAGGGAAACACTGCTAACACTTTATAAGCACCTTTGTTACCCTGGCCTTTTCAATCTAACAGCAGAGAGTGGCTTGGGGAGGGTGTTAGAGCTTGTTTTCTACTCTTTTGACATCTTGTGTAAATTAATGACAAAGGTCCATGTAATGTGCAAAGTGAAAATGAGGTTTTGCTGTGCTTGAAAACCCTACGCTGAAACTCAAAGATGAAAACTCTCTTTTCTTGAGCCCAGTGACCTAACCTCCTCCTGTGAGCGACCAGGGGAGGGTGGGAGAAGAAAAAAGGGAAGTGGGAAAAGGAAAACTAATTCAGAGGTTTTTTTGAGATTGTGACTCATTATTCTTTAGCTCTGTGGAATGTCACGAGACTTTTTTAAGCATTCACTATTTGTTACTTGGCAGAAAGAGGCTGATAGCTTGAGATTTGAATTGTCATTTTATACACAACAAACTGACAGATCCATGGAAAAACAAACCTACCAAAATTACATATTAAAAATGTATAAAGACACTGAATTAACTAACAGAGAGCTCACAGACACTATTCTTAATTCCATGATAAAAGACAGGAGAGAGGGAGCTGCTGGAGTTGTCTCATATTTGCATTGATTTTATCTACCTGCTATTGCTTTCTCGTTGTTGTCTCTTGAAAGGGAATGGACTTTTCCTAACCTCAGGTAGAGGGAGGGAAGCTATGTTTTAGCTCTCTGGAGGCAGAACAGAGAACCCAGCTATGCAGGGAATGGCTCAAAAGCAGGGAATAATCTCCCGTATTGAGCAAGGTGTCATGCTCAATTTGCCATCAATATGTGTCTAAATTTAAATATGAACTTGCTTTTGGGCATGCCAGCACTTTTTCTAGTCTGTCCACAGGTAGTTGAAGGATTCATTTTTGATTCCATAAATGTCACCGCAAACGTTTGGAATCTTAAGAAACTGTTTTCAAAGGGATCTTTTTCTAACAGGGACCAGACAAGGTATTTTAGCACAGAAGAAAGAAAGGTTTCCTCAAAATCCCTTTGTCAAAGCAGACACTGCAATATGAGGCAAGATAAGGAAGGGTTGCATTTACCTATTTCTTTGCCTAGTGTTTGTATGAAAGTGTCAAAATGTTAATTTGTGTAGCCCACTTGTGCATTTTACTTTTGCCCACTGTCATGGAGTAATACATTGTTCTATGTCTCTCCATGAAGTATCAGGGGCCACTTTTCATGCTCATACTTACTAGTGCAGTTTTTTGCTCTATAATTCTCCAAAGTTTCCCTGCTTTCTCTGAATGACTTCTGCAATGGTCTGATTGATTGCTTGGGAGTTGAACACTCCCCTAACAAGTACTCAATGCACCAAATCTCAACCTGAAGCTGTGCTTTGGAAGCAGTTAATGAAAAGTTACTTCTGGTTTTCTACAGTCAGTAGGTACTATCACTGTTTTTCTTGGAGTAGCATTTAAAAGGTTCAGTTGAAGATCAGGTCCCTTCTACACTAAATGACATCTAGACATGTTGAAGAGGAGGGTTCCTGTTTCAGAGACTTTATAGCTAAGTTACACTTTTACAGTGAAAAAGAAATCTTGAAAACAAATTTTGAATAACCATTTCAGAGGAGCCAGGGAGAATATTATTGGTCATTCCAGCTACTTCTGGATAATGCATTGCCATGAATTTCAAGGGGAAGAGCTTACCTGGCCCTGTTGGCAAGGGTGCACTGAACTCAGTAAAAGTGACGCTTTGAAGTCAAACTGTGGGTACACAGTAGTGGACTGTGGATGTTGACTTGACATGTTAACTCTGACTGTTGAGATGGTAACTCTTGGAATATGTATGTGTGTATGAGGGGAATAAACAGAGCTCTTAAATTTCGAGAAGGGAAATCACTGTATCACTGCTTTCTCTCTGACCTTGAAAGGTCTTGAATTATTAAAGAGTCTCTTTAAAAGTGCAACCTAGTTTCCAGGCTCTGTAACTTTAAAATGGCGTAACCCTTGTGAAATTTAGTTGTGGAATCATTTAGGGAATTTTTTCTGCATCACTTTAATTACAAAATTGGATGTTTCTCTTGATTTAGAATGTTTTATCATCTTAATTAAAAATAATAATTTTATGTACACTGTAGTTCTGTGAATTCAGGATACGAGAAGTTTGAAAGACTCATAATACTCTTGCAAAAGTATGTTGAGTAGTTGAATTACTGTGGGAGTTTCTGATAGCTGAGCAGCGCCTGACTAACTTACTTAATATACACTTAAGTCATATAGGGATGTAGGTAGATTTTAAATACTACTGGGGTACAAAGGTATTGTTTATGCTGTGTGTGAGCAGGAAGCAGCTCCACTGAGCATTGGAGCTGGGCCAGACTGTGAGTGGCTTAATACAAACACATGCATTTGGGCAGCTTGGAGTTGGAATGAGAAGATTTTGAAATAATGATATAATTATTTCATTGGGTTGGAAGTTTTCATACAAGAGAAATCTCCCATGTTCATTTATTATGGAGGTGGTGATGGGATATAGTCTTTGCCCCAGACTTGCCCTTGACACAGTGAGGTGGAATCAGGACTACAGCTGTTGACAGCTTATTATTTTTACATCTCATTTATTAACATTAAAGAAGTGGCACGTCTCCTGCATTCTTAAGCCTGGGTTATTTTATATTCTCTTGTGCATCAGTGAGCTTTATATACTGTAAGAGAAACTTGCAATGGAAAATTCATCCAACCCCTCCTCACAGACATAAAGCTCTGCCCATGTATAAGCAGATTCCAGAAACTGGTTTTGCTGCAGGAGCACTTGCAGGCTGTGGTCAAAGCTGAAGCCCTGGCCATGAGACAGTGTCAGGTCTTGCAAATCCCTTTGACCTCCATCTAACAGGGAGGCCTTTGAATTCTGGGTTATTGTCAATGTTTACAGCAGTGTGAGTAGAGCCAATTAGTGACTTGTGCTTTGTGTGTGCTGTAATAACAGAGATGCTGTTTTCCCACTTTGTTAAATGGCCATGAGGCAAACAAACTTCCTCTTGACTCTGAGGAGGGAGCTTGTAGTGAAAGACAGTCCCCCTGCATCAAATGCCAATCTCTCACTGCTGGGCAGGAGGATCTAAAGGAAGCAGGTGTGGGATCATCCATGTGTGTGCTGAGAGGAGGAGCAGGGCAACTCTTTTCAGTACAGATGTGGGACAGGGTCTGTCACTGTACATGTGTTTTGTGGTTCCACCGGAATAGCAGCGTGCTGCAGTATTTGATGGCTGTTGGCAGCTGTGTGCTAATACAGCTGCTCTTACTGCCATGTAATTTGTGTCCATGCAGAACTGCTTCAGCAAAGGCTGGGAGATGGGAAGGGGTGGAGAGGAGCTATTCATTTTCTCCTTTCAGAAAAGCACAGTCCTGTGGATTCTGGTATCATCACATCCAGTTTTTTTCCTTGTGCATTTGTCACAGATCAAGCCCTACTTACCTCTGCCTTTAAGTGTAATTATTGTAATTTCCAGGCTCCTGCACCTTGGCAGATCTGTGCAAAGGTCCTGCAGGAATCTGTCCTTTGTGGCTCAGGTACCGAAATGCTGCCAAAACCATGACCTGTCCCTTTTGCTTTCTCTGTCATAATAAAAGAGACAGCTCTCAAAGTTAATTTCAGAATGTTCTTTGTTGTCAGAAGTAATCTGGTGGCCTTGAATGGCTAACAAACTCCACCCCTGGACAATCAAATACACTTTTTGATGTTTGTGATGTGAATTGCGGTGTGTAAACAGACAGCTTACAGGCTCCACACTCTCTTTATCTGGATCTGTAGACTAAAAACAGTGTGGGTTTTAATTAGGAGATAAATTTAAAGCTGTTCAGGAGTTGAAAAATTGAAAAGAGATCTGCTTGCAATATGCACGTGCTTCCTTTTTCTTGCACGTGCTTATGAGCACACCCGCTCTCGGTGAGTAGGAGCTCCGGCTCTGGCTCTGTCCATGAGTCCTGGGGCTTGGCGGACCTGTGGAGCCCCCAGCACCACTGAGGGCTTAGGTTAGACATGGCCAAAGGTGCAGGATCCTCCCGCTGAAGGATCCCCCTGAGTCTCTGCTGGTGTGGGGGTCCAGCACAAGGCTGTCTTTTGTTGGCAGATGTAGCTGGAGCAGGCAACTCCACCACTGCAGCTTGTAATGAAAATTGTGGTGCTCAGGGCTATGGCACCTTCTGGGGAAGTGCCGTGCCCTCGGGACAGCAGAGCTCTCCCTGTGTAGTCTGGGTGTGTGTGCAGCAGCCAACGGTTGGTGTGTGAGCCCCAGGAGAGATAAAGGCAATGCCCACATGGCTCTCGACCTGTCCCTCACAAAACTTGCCCAGTAAGGGTAAATATTCTGCTCTGTGAGAGGCATTAAGCATAATAATGTGTAAACCTAGACTGCTACCTGCCAGAGTTAGACAGACTCAAGACTGGGATAAAAAAAGATTGTCATCTGATTTTTCCATCTGGATGAGACTGCTCGCTTTGCCTGCAGACTGTGTCTCTGGGGGCCCAAGCACGGTGACTGCTGCTGCACTCCCTGCCTCACCGGAGGAGGTATGACCAAGGGTAAGAGGTCCTGCAGGAATACACATGCCCTTCTGGAGAAAACCGAGATGGAGATCCAAACATGTTGATGGAAAACAACCTGAAAATACACACAGTGACCAATTCGTGTCTCTCC
>JAOXXN010000025.1:8929978-8958471 GCA_026770055.1 Myrmophylax atrothorax | reverse complement strand
CAATTCGTGTCTCTCCCCCGACTTGCTGCTCACAAAACTCAAGTGGCTTCAGATGCTGGATAGATTTATCGAAAATGTTTTCATCCTGCTTCTCACCAGTTTAAAAATATATTAGAAAGGAAATGAAGCTACACTTTTAAAGCATCCAGTATAATAATGCTAAAATGATATGACCAGCATCCTATAAAAAGAGGATTTCTATTTCATATCTACAAATTAAATTGTATGCAATTATGATGAGACCATTTATCCTTTGTCCTGTCTAGCTGTCCCTACCTCTTCAGACAAGCTTCCCTGAACAAATGAGTTTTATAGCAAAAAACCAAAGAGTGATTAGCACAGAAATAGTGTTTATTCTGATTATCATCCAGTGGCTAGGCTGCTGCAAGAGTTAAGTCTCATTTGCACCTTTCTGCAAGCAGATGTGGCTGTAGAGAGCTGTGGTATCGCAGACAGCAAGGCTAATGTGTAGGGTGTGTGGTGTGTCAGCTTTCTGATCTGCCTGGTTAGGCTTATAATTTCCTGCCAGTTTATAACAGCTTCTGGTTGTTTGATTGGAAAGGAAAGGCAAGCACTTTGGGGCTGGGGCAGCAGGGGAATTGACTTACCCAGTTGTCCTTCATCTGAACGTGATTTGTTAAGTTTAGATTTAAAGACTATGCTGCCTCATATCATATCTGCTTCAGCCTATGCTTTGCTTCCTTGTGTGCTTTATTTTTAACTGCAAGGTTTTACATCCATATTAATAAGTCATCCAAGAAGTGGTGTAGCACTAAATAACTTCCACTTTCCAAGTGAAATAATTGTCACAGTTTGCACAAATAGAACCATCTGGTTTGCTACAAGTGACGCAAATATAATGGAACATAGTCTAATGGAAGAGGCAGTCTTCAGAATAGGTTTTCAAGGATTCATTATTGCTTTGCAGTGCATTTTTTGTGAAATAGGAAACTGGATTATAGTTATCTTACATCCTGACCTGGTCATTATTTAAAATCACCAAGTCATTTCTAATCTACAACTTTTTCCTCTTCATAAGTGGCTTTACAGATGGACAGCATGTCAGTTGCTAACTGAATTTTAGTTTTTAGGAAGGCCTGTAGTCATATAACTCAGGAAGATAAAAATCCTGTTTAATGGGTAATACTCCTTTGCCATGGGCTTGATCAATAAATTAAATAGATTAATTAAGTTGAGCTGTCAGGACCAAGGACTGTTATGAAGTCAGACCAGGAGAGTTGGCCATTTATCAGAGGCAAAAGTTTGTCAAGAAAAGGCAGCCTTTAATGTGGAATTCTGGAGTGCATGCAAATGAGCAAGTACATAAAAAGTCTAGCAAGGAGTGTCTGTCATCTGATCACAAGCGATATAGAAGGAGGTGGATACTTCTGTGCAAAGTCATTAAATTTGCTTATCAAACTTTCTTCAAGTTCTCAGGAGATGAACTGGCTTTTAATGTGGGTATATAGTCTTAGGTATTCCAATTTTTTAATCTTCACTGAGAAAGTGAATTGGTTTTATGTTTTGAGATATATTCACAGACAAACATATACATATATATATGTATGAAGTGGTTTAAAATGAAAGGTTATTAAAAAATATGAAAGCTTTTATTTCTTTCAGAGCATTCAGAGAAATGCTGCTCTGCAGGTAGAATTCAGCACAGATATTGGAGCCAGACCAATGCCTTCCTCTCACTTTAGCACAGGAAACTTCTGGTGTTTGTGCCTGGTTCTGTTTTCTGCCTACAGGAGAGTCCTGTTGATCCTGACCTGGGACAGTCGCCAAGCTGGGTGCTGTGGCCATCTGCCCAGGGGACCCTGATGGGTGAACCAAGCTCTCTTAGGACCATCACTGAAGATGGACAGTCAGCACTTTCAGTGCCCGCTTACTGAGGGTCAAGAGACAGAAAGCCATAGGTCTCTGTATCTTTAGTTTTGCCCTGCATAGTGTAGGTGGCAGAAAGAAGGTGACAGTATTTGTATTTCTCTGGCAGTTGTAGGTGTGGTGGCCGAGGGAGCTGCATTAATCCTGTGTCACCTGGGGAGCACCCCGAGGCCAGCACAGAGTGAGTGGCACAGCAGCAGCAGCTCCTGGCTCTCAAAGGCAGAGGAGCTGCTTTGCCACAGACCTCTTTGCTGCCACGTGTTTCTCTGCGGATGCAGTGGGAGTGAGGTGGTGTGTGCTTCCTAATGTAGAAAGTGAAGCAGTACATAGAATTGCATGAAAGTTGCATCTCTGTTTTGGTACTTCCAGTTTAGCTGTAAAGCCCTGGCCATATGGATGTACTCCTACAGCCGCTCTGGAGGCAAGCTGAGAATAAAATGAGCTGTGTGCAAGTGCTGCAAGCCTGTGTAAATGAAACCTGCCTGACAAACCAGAAGCATGCCTTTTTGATGTATAATAAAAATAAAATTTTCTCAAGGTGTAGAACGTTAAGTATGCTCAATTCCTGTTGATTAACTAGTTCTGAGCTCAAAACATCAAGAGAGTGAGCCAGGGAGGCTGGTGTCAGAGTAATGATCTGTCAGGAGAAACATGGAGGAGGATAGTGCTAGAAAAATGTACCCAGCCATGTGGGCAAGGCCAGAGTCTTTGTTGTAGTTCAGAGAGAAGATCCTCTTTGCAAGAGTGAGAAGGTGCAAGGAGGAGCTAGGACTTGCCTGCTCTTACTTCAAGGCTGTTTAGGAAGGGTGGGACTGGGGAACAGGGTGTGCCTGACCCTGGCCTGCTGAAGTGCCACTGGGGTGGAAGAGGATGAAGATAAGAGACTGTGACTGCTGATAACTTCCAGATCATTTCCCCTCCCTGCTTAGTGGAACAATGACAATCACTGCCCCATGCTGTGGTCCAGGGTTTTTGGGGGGGACTTGGAAAAAAGTTAAAAATGCTCCCAGATGGCTGAAACGCCTCAGCCGCAGTATGAACTTGGCTCCTTAGAGGGTAATTAGGGTAATTTGTGACACTGATCTGTGGGCTCTTGATGAACATTTTAAAAATGGCCCTGGTACTTCAACTGTGGGAAAGCCAGGCTTTTTGTACCCTTTTTTCTTACACTATTATCAGCAGCTGTGAAGAGTGATGCAATCCATATGCCGTATGCAGCACCTATATATAAAAATCTGACATATGGATGTTGTGAAGTTCTCAGAAGATTCCACATGCTTGAGATCACCCACGTGTTAAAAACATTCTGTTTGGGAATTAGTTGTTGAGATTTATGTTGAATTCCCCAAAGTGAAACCAGGCAAATTGTACTGGGAATGTTTGTAGCATGGAGTCGGGTCCTTATTACTCTTTTTAGTCCCCAGTGGAGCACCACACATTTTGGGAAGGATGGGTTTGGCTGAATGTTTTCAAGGTTTCTCTCCAGATAACTTCTACTGCATCTCTTAACCTATTGGATCTGAGCTATTTCTAGCCCATAGTTCTTCACTGTCATCTCCTGCCCCTCACCTAACTGGCAGTCTCTGTCTCCTTGGGCAGTATGGGAGGGGAGGATGAGGCCCAATATCGCTGAACACCTGGTTTCTCAATTAAGTCTTCAGGACTCTTGCTGCTCAGAAGAATTGTTCTGCTGCATAGAAATTAAGGCAGCCTAGTGGCTGTTTCTGTGGGACTTGAAGAAGGTAAGACATTCCAAGGGATTCAGGAATTAGTAAAGCACACAATTTACAAGAAGCTGCTGCCTTCCCTGACAGTGGTTTTCCATGCTGCTGTAGCTCATCATATCAAAATGTTTATCTGGAAGTTCTTCCTGGCTAGCTAGCATGAGTTGGCCAGACTGTTGTTTTTTTTTTAAATCTTTTTTTATGCACTGAGATGGTAATCCACCCTTCTGCTGCTGATTTGGCTGATGCAGTAGGGCTGGCTGCACTATCCTCCCTAGGGAATTTGCCATTGGAGCATGAGTGAGTGACAAGGTGGGCATAAGGCTTGGTGGGCATGTTGGCTCCACACAGATGGAGACTGAGCAAAATCAGTGATTGAGTGAGCAAATGGTAAGGAGGAAGGTATATATAAACTGAAAATACTTTTCAGTTTTGCTCACTGTTTAAAAAGCACAGAGCAAGCGCTAAAAAAATATAGATGAGTAATATGTAGTTGGTTGATTCTCCCCTGGCCCCAGCAAAGGCAGATGGAGATGGGCCCGTTTGCATGCTGATTTGGGGGCTTGTTCAGAGTGACAGTCAATACAAACTCTGCTTCTGCACAAGGATCATGATCTAGGGTGGGCTTTACTCCTCTTATACCATCCTTCTCCTAGCACCTGGGATGTGCTGTGCCCTCAGATGTTTGTACCAGTGCCTTAAGTTTCCATGAAAGACATCTCAAATTGCTGCTGTCCCCTCTGTCGATTTTGTTCTTGTGGAATGGCAGAGGATTGACAGTGATTTGGATTCTGCTTTCTGAAATGTTTAGTCCAGGGCTTCAGTGATGTGGAGTAGCAGCAAGCAGTGCACTTTGGAGCTTGGTTATTTAGGAGCTCAGGTTACAGATATACGTAAACCCCTTATTCCCCAAAGAGCTGTCAAGGTGAGGTTAATTCCACTACCAATAAATGTTTGTTGTAATCTGTGAAGCAGTAGCAGAAGACCAAGCCTACAGCATGTGTCTGTACATCACTTTAATCTGTAATCAACCTGGTATGATTTCTAGTTCATAGCTGTGTCTTAGTTATTTGCACTGCTGTGCTACAGTGGATCCTACTTGCTTTAAATCCTTTGCAGGAAAGAAACATTTTTCTGACTTTTATTTGAAATGAAAGCTGTTCCCTAGGGTCATGTCAGCTGCAGAAATCCAGACCCCAGCACAAGTGTCTGCATTAAAAACTGGGCTTTGGGCTCCATTACAATACTGTGGCTGCACATGTCACAAACAGAGACAGGCAGCACAGCAGCACAGGCACTTAAAAGATTGCATCCCGCTTCAAAACCAAGGGGCTTTTGAAACTGCAGGGCTGCAACCCTGGGAAAAGAAACAACTATCTCCTCTGTTTTCTTTTTCCAGCCTTCTACCTCCAGCCTCTGTCAGCTCTTGGCTTTAAACTTTCTTTGAAATTATGTGCTTGTCTCTTGCTAGTCTTTCCCAATATTTTAATAGGGGATGACAGGTAAGGCATAAAGTCAAAGACCTGGAAATAACCTGTAAAACTAAAACAATGGAGTCAGAAAGACAGCCCTTCAGTTAAAAATGATGATGCTAACTGCCAAATTTTTGGGAATGTTTGCAAACTTGTGATTCTATCATGCAAATTTGTATAAAATTTTTAAGGCCTTTGAAGATGAACAGGGCTGGAGGACTCTGAGAAAGGAATGGCCAGACTCCAGTAAGAGATGTGTATCGTGACAGTTTACTAAACATCATGTAGGCAACAAGTCATGCTGATGTGTTAATGCATCTTTTTCACATTTAAGAAAAGTAAAGGTTGTCTTCTGCTACAAGATGATGTGTGTGGCTATATCTCTGTCTGCATGTCATTGCCATACATGTGAGCGATGTGTGCCCTTCACTGCCCCTAAGACAAGTGTTGACTTGTTCTGTTCTGATGAGGTTTTATAGGTGGCTCATTGCCATGATGTAGGAGTGCCTTTTATTTCTGTAGCAGGCATTTTGACCACCACCCATTTAATATTAGGTCTGTTTTCCCTCAGTGCCTTCTGGAGGAGGAGAATTGGAGCAGAGTGCTTTGGTCAGCTTTGCTCCTGGGGTATGGCAACAGGTGTATCTGTTGTTGGGGGAGGTTGGATACAAGGGGACTTTGAAGTAGAAGGGATTAGGTTTTATGGTAAGATCACAGTTTCTGTGGGAATCAATTTGTTAGATCAGGCGATGAGAAATGCTGTCCCCTGCCCTAGCAGATGAATGTATGCTCTGATTTTAATCATGTGAGTAGTCCATATTGAATCTGGATTAGAAGGTGAGATTGCTTTTTGACAATGTCAAAATAAACTAAAGAGGAATAATAATCCCCAAAGAAGAGATTAGGATTTTAAAAATTGAAAACTCTCATCTTGCACATCCTCTCTTCTGGCTCTTTCTGACTAAAAAGTGCTCAAGGCTATTCAGATTTTCAGTGCAAAGGACTATTGTTTTAGTGAGATGAGCAGGAAATAATGGCCAGAGACATGCATAAGAGCCTTGGGATTTGCACTGATTTTTGAATCCCTGCTTAGCACTGCAGGTCATCCAAGATCTGAACTGTAACAAAGC
The DNA here is from genome assembly GCA_026770055.1 of Myrmophylax atrothorax. Taxonomy (NCBI): domain Eukaryota; kingdom Metazoa; phylum Chordata; class Aves; order Passeriformes; family Thamnophilidae; genus Myrmophylax; species Myrmophylax atrothorax. Next base: position 8,952,258 of record JAOXXN010000025.1, on the reverse strand, counting down.
CATGTCAGAGACAGGGAGGAGTAGAGAAACAGATCCAATAGATGCAAAGTGCACTAATCTGGATCTAAGAAGCAATTTATGGGTGTTATGGATTCTTATTGCTTGATGTGGGACTGTGCACACTGTTTGGTGTGTGCTCTTAGGCAGAATGAACAATTTTCTGAAAGATGTTCAAAGGTGTTTATCCCAATAACTGGGGTAATGCTGCTTAAGTGCCAATTAACCTCCATAGCCCTTTGGCAGCCTGAGAAAACTCTACTGCAATTTTCCCCTTGCCATCCTCATGGGCAAAGCTGAGGCCAGGGAGGCTGAGCCCCAGAGTGTCTGTTGTTATGTCCTGGCAGCCAGTGCTGATGGGATCATTGGAGATGGCAGACAGAGCCCTGTGGTTGCAAATGGATCTTGTGCAGGAGGAACACCCAGAAGGTGCGTGGGTGGGTGCCTGTGAAGGTCTTGGTTTAAGGACCTTGCGTAGTGTCATAAAGAAACCCCAGGGCAAAGAAAAGGATGGGAGCCAGTTCTCCCAGGTGCACTCAGCTGCCTGTGCTATTGAAGGGAGTGAGCGGCTTGCTTGGTGGTCCGATTCCCTGCTTTGGCACCAGATTTTGTTTGTATTTTCTTCCAGCCCCTGAAAAATGTGAAGCAGGGCTCATGCAAACAACTCTTTGTTATCTAGACCAACTGTGGGAGCAGAGAAGTTGTGTTCTGTAAGGAAATGCCTTTCTGGGTGTAAATAGTACATGGCGAGAGACAGCAGAAGCAATCCAGAGAGCAGTCTGGATTTGGACTTTCTGGAAGGCTGCATCCCTGTCTTGGGTAAGGACACCTAATTTCAAAAAGCATTAAAAATTTCCATACAGCTTTAGACTGTCTCCAGATTCCCACCCACTCAATCTCTAATTAAATGAAAGAATTTCCACTTTATGATTAATCCTTTTCAGAGCAAGCTGCAAAACAGTTGAAAAAAGTAAGACTTATCTGTCTGCTGCTTTCCTTCTGTCTTTTTAGTTTGCAAATGAATGTAGGGTCATCTTATATCATTTTTCTTCTTAGAACTTTTGCCAGTTTTAATTCTGTAAAATGCAATAGTCATTCCTCATACTTATCTGTAAATTGCATTGAATCTTGTAGTAGTCATATTAGGTGGTAATGATTTATATGCCCTCTAATAATTTATTTGATTATGCCAGCTGTGTTCCATTTTTAAAGAATTATGGGACTAATGCTCTTGTGTCGGGAACAAAGAAATATTTTCCATTGTTCCTATTTTGTCTTTCTGCAGTTTGTTACAGTGCTGCACGTTTTGTTCATTAAGACAGTGGTATGTAAGAATCAGGCTGACAATTTATTACAGGTATTTAATGCTGTTAGACTTCAGGTTGCACAGAAGCTGCATATCCAAAGGTGGCTTAAACATGGTGTGTGTCAGTGTTTAGGTGGTTCTGCCACGTGCACGTCACCAGACTCTGCAACGCTGTGATGGGAATATCTGTGCTGGGCATAGATGGGGCCGGCAACTCCAAAGTGGGAATGTGAAGGATGAGCAACACTGTCAAAAAATCTCCGTGGCAAGATGCATTGTCTTTTCTTCTCCTTTTCCTTATGCCCCAACAGTTCTTCCATGCAGAGTGTGAGGAGCTCTCTCACCATGCCCATCAGCAAAGGGCTGGCTGCAGGAAAGGGTTAAACACAGGTTTAACTTTAGGATTGGAATCAACTCCCACAAATTTTTCAGGAAATTGTTCTCTCAAAAATAAGCAAATAGGAAATGGGGCTCCTGAGGGGAGACAGGGAGAGAAAAGCACAGGAGGAGTAAAGGAAAGTGATTCTTCTATCTGGTGTGTCTCATACGTTGGAAACTTTCAGTATCCCTTTCTTGATGGGCTGTCTACCCTGTCTGTTTTCTCTCCCTTTTGGAACTGTTTGCCTAACTCCTGGATGATATGCCTCCCACACCAGCTGACAAAACACAAAGAACTAGGAAGAAGCTTCAGCTCTAGGGGAAAACTCTTTTCTTCATGAAAAAATGATGTAGTTTTTCTTTTCTTTTCCTTGACTTGCATATTTAGAGAAGCACAAGGTGGAACAAAGTCACTGCACAAGTGCAAATAACTTCCAACTTTTTTTTCCTCTAAAATTTATCTTTGAAAAATGGTGAGTTTCTTTCTGAATATATTGGCATAAAATATCAATTTTGGCAGTGCTTGAATGCTGCTTTTGTTGCCATTTAAGAGTGGTACTACGCTGCTGAGACATTGCACTTTCCATCAGGATGAAATGTGGTTACTTCTTAGGGAAAATGATTGTGGTTACTCCAGAAGCCAGATTGCCTTTTCCAGAGTTCATGTACAGGCTGGTACTGTGTGTGCCCAAGAAGAGAGGTAGTACAACCAACGGGACAGAAACAAAAGGTAGGAAAACAGGAAGATGTTTTACCCAGTGTACAAGCAGCTGGAAACATACAGAAAATCAAACAAGAAGTGGCTTCCTAGCAAGAAATTAAAGCATCCAAGCAATGAAATGAATAATCCAACAGACATGATACCCTCTCCCTTTAAAACAGGTTTTTCTTTTCCTAAAGCTCTTGAATTTTTGCAGGATAATTTGAGTTCTGACCCTGTAAACTGCCTAGCTCCCAGCTCTGCTCTTGAGTGGCTCAGCCCCTCCAATCCATTGAAACTGGAAAGCCACATCCACAGCCTGAGCCACTACATTTGCCCCCTTGGTTACAAAAAAATGCTTCATGTCTCTGTCAGTTTTTTTCTCTTTATCATTTCTTATTATTGCTTGTATTGCTGTTGTTGCATTAATTCTTCCATGGAGTGTCACTGTGATTGGGAATGGGCCTCCTTAACATCTCTGTTCCTGTGCTTTTCAGCGTTATTTGCTTTTTGACATTGCTGCAGACAGCTGTGTGCACACAGAACATCTGGGGGCCTGCTGAACTGTAAAACCTCCTGACATCAATGTTTAATTTGCGTTGACGTATTTTCACTTTTACTTTATACCTGTTTGCAGCCTTGCATGTCTTTTGGCTCTTCGCTGTTTTACACATGGCAAGTAGCAAAGCACTGAAACACAGGGAATACCCTTGGTCTTCTGCAGAGCTGTGGTGTGTGAATAAGGGGTTGTTCCCAAAACTCTTGCTGTGGCTACTGAGGAGTTTTGACGTTTAAATAGTCGCTTCTGGATTGCTGATACTCTCTTTTTAAGTGTTATTGTTTTGTAATGGTCATTTGCACTTGTACAACCTCTTTGTCATAAGAGTAGTTGATAGTTTTGCTAAGAGGCTGATTTCAACTCTATCTTTTCACAGACTGGTTATTAGGGAATGCAGCAATCTTCTGCCAGATTTTCTACTCTATTAAGCAGCCATATCAACTCTGTGAGTAAAAGTGCCTGCTTTTATAGGAGTTGACTTTGGTACGTTGAGGCCATTTCGGTGTTTACAATCAGTTTTTGAAAAGCAGCTGATCCTGCAGTTGCCCGTTCTCTGGCTATTCCCAGCCAGTGTTTGGTGCAGATCTGAAAGAGCTGTATCTGGTACTTTCTTTACTTCTGGGGCAGCTCTGTTACAAAGACATGTTAACATGTAGGACAATATGCCAGCCTCAACCATGCTATGATTCTGTGTGTTCTGTGGCCTTCTCTTGACCTGTCAGATTTGTGCAAGCAAAGAGTTGGTCCCCCAGGAGCACAGCTGGTTCTCTGGAGCTTGGCTGGTCCCCTGGAAGCACGGCTGGTTCCTTGGAGCACTGCTGGTTCTCTGGAGCACAGTTGCCCAACAGGGTGCTGCTTTGGGCCCTTCCAGTGGGCACATCTCTTTTGCCTACAACTTCCTCCTGAACCACTGTGTTTGCTTTTTGACTAAATCCTTATTTCCTTGTGTCTGTAGTGACCCTTCAATGAGATTAGGGCAGTTTTTTCCCATAGATGTGAAAAATTCGTTCCCTGCACACGTTGGCCTTTTGCTTATTCTTGAAAGTGCGATGTAGCGAATTGCATCACTGTCTGTTTGTGTTCTGTTGTTGATTAATCTGTTTTTCCACTAGGGCAATGTTATGAGAAGATACTTGTTTGTTTCAAATATTTTGTTTCCTTTCTCTGTTGAGAATACTAGTATAAACACCAGGCAATCTGAATTTAAATAGCTGAAGTATTAGTCTTGCTATTCCAGTTGCTTGTCATTACACTTGAGAATACGGTTACAGCTGATTATACAAAAATACCTGAGCCATACATTTTACATTCTCAATCAGCATATTATAGATGAACTGTGAAAATTTGAGATAGCTTTTTATGATAATTGAGAGAGATTTTCCTTGAAGTATGCAAGACTCTTGAGAGAAGTTGAATTGCTTGTCTGTAATTCTGTTATAAACTTTACTGGTATTTGTTTAACATGCAGTTTATTGCTACTGAATACTTTTCTTATGGTTTGCTGTCAAAGGCTGCACACTCAGAAGGTTGCTCTCAGTTTTGATACCCTCTGCACAGTGGCTTGTTCGTTAGACCCATCTGAAGCATCATCCATGAGCCTGACTCATATGTGAGGCAGCGGTGCACTTATGTGAAGAAAATGTAAATTGTTATTGCCTGAGTGGGCCCCTTCAGCTCCCCCCTTGACACCGAGGGTAATCAGCCAGCCCAAGGCTCAAAACACAAGCTGGCTTAGATTCCTCCAGCCCGTGTGCTGGGCCCCTTGGGCCATCTCAGACAAAAACTGCCAATTGCAACAGATCCCTGGTGCTTGACTTTGGAGCCTTGAGGCTGGGAGCTGGTCCTTGATTTGAGGTTGGAAGCTGGTCCTTGAGATGTTCCTACAGGTCTTGGCTGTCCTGTGTCCTGTGTTAGCAACACTGGGGAATTGGATTGACTGCTCTTGCTTTGGGGAGTCAGTATCTTACAGGTATTTCCCCTCCAAAGCAGTCTGGGGCAGCCCCAAGGTGCTCCCTGGTAGTAGAAAACATTTAGTTCTGACAGTTAAAAATTTTTAATTGGATGAGGGAATTTCATGTGCTGGGACTGGGCAGGCAAAGGCCAAAAGGGTTATTATATTTGACTGAGAAGCTCCTCACCCAGAACATGACTGCTTCAGGCCCTTCAGCTCAGAATGCACGCTTTCTCTAGCACCAGAAGGCTGAGCTCTGCCAGGTTTGGGTGTTAATAAAAGCACATGGGACAGCAAGGTGGCTGTTTGGAGATCCAGCTCCTCCTCCATCTGCAGAAGCTGGAGTTGACCAGAGGTGCTGCTGGATTCTTACAGCCTTCCTGTTCTTACATGCCTTCCTTTTTGGCTCTTCCTTGCAATTATTGCAAATAAAAGTGAAGAGGACCAGTGCTGATTACCTTGTTGAGATTCACATTACATTCAGTTTTAGAAGTAAAAATTAAATATTAAGTTCTCAATTTAAATGAAGCAAGCAAAGCACTAATGCTGTAAGCTGTGATTTGTGAGATTTTGCTACAGAAGATTCAGCTTGTCTGTGGGTAGATGAGATGCAGGCTGGAATACCAGATGAGAAACAAGTGTCTTTCTGCCTAGATTTGTGGCAGTAACTGGGAAGTTAAAACCCTGAATTTTCTTTGTTGGCACATGTGAACAAGGTTTACTTTATGCTTGGCTGTTTTCTGATCTTGACTCACAAGAGTTAGTTTCACTATGGCTTTAGGGTACACTGTAGTGCTCATTAGCACAGGAGATCGCTGCTGCTCCTGTCCCTCCCCTTGGCATTTTAGCAGAGGTTTTATGCAGCTGGAGGTTGGCAGGTGGCATGGGAGAACTGCCTTCTCCAAGGGGGTGTGGTGAGGGACATGGGGCAGGGGGACAGAGCCTGTGCCTCAGCTTATGCACAAGGATTTGGAGGTCAGAGGCCTGAGTCCTGCTCGCCCTGACCCTCTCAGACCCATGGGGTGAGCCCATGAGCAGCAGCAAGCTGGACCTGAGTTTTGGCTTTCTGTGCCGTCCTGGGCTCAGGCACAATGACTTGGAAAAGGGAAGGAAGTTTCTGGTGAGGATGAACTAACTCAGCAGGCTGTGGAGGCAAGGTCAGAAATCCTGAAGAGGCTGGATCAGGATTTGTTTTTTTACCTCATGCTGCCACAAGCAACCTCCTTGTGTCATAAAGCAAGATCTGTTCTGTTTTGTCTTTGGACTGTAAAGTGTCTTAGTCAGCTCTTGCAGCAGACGGGTCAAGCACAGCACACAGAGTCATCTGTGTCTGCTGGAGCACCTTCGTGGTCCTGGGATGGAACCAGGGCTGCTGAGCCTGGCCCAGTGCTTGTGGGAGCCCAGTGTTTGCAGGCAGGTCATACCCAGCCCAGGAGTGGGATCTGCACTCAGGATCAGGTCAGAGCTCACCAAGGACAACACCCTTCCAGTCCTGCCATCCACAGCGGTGTGGGCACGTGCTGTCACTGCCGGCCAGGGGCTTGTGCATTGACTGAACTCCCTGCGCTGGGGCCAGGGGTGAGCCTTGTGTCTGCATCCCCAGAACAGCCTGAAAACAGGCAGCTGGAAGTGGAACAGCCTGGGAAACCACACCAGTGATGTGAAAATAGGTTGTTCTGTAATTTCCTGTGTAGTCTTACACTATTCTGCAGGAACCCAACAAACCAGTGCCTGCCAGAGATCCTGTTCTGGGTGGTGCCTGTTGTTCAACACACATATTGCTAAACAGGGATTTCAAGGTAGCAGGTTTGTAGCAGTGGTGGGGAGGTAGAAGTGGGCTTAAATTTGCACAAATCTTTGACAGCAGTAAAGCTGTGGACCAGGATGTTTAAAAATTTAACATGGAAACAACAGGCTGGCAGCCTGCAGTACTGAAGATTTAAAAATTAAAATGCCACCATGTTTAATGGAGTCACCAAAAGTAATGATAAAAATGTAATTACTTCTGATGAGACAAATATTCTATTAAGTAAAGAATATGGTAACTCTCAATTGACCTGGGTAGACTAGGTAATGTAAAATGAGTTATATTTCTTAGAGATCAATATGCAAGCAAACTGGAGATTATATATAGTTAATATTTGCAGGATAAACAGCTAGTACTTGAAGTTGATCATGAACAAACCCAGGTCCTTAGAGTCATTATGGCCATGCTCCTGTGTGGGGTCACTTTAAGTCAGGTTTGACACTGAGACCTCATTTCCAAAGAGCACTTAGCTGTTGGGTGACTGGGCATTAGTGTTCATGCAGTTTGCTTTTCTTATCTTTTCTATGGCCTGAATGAATTCATACTTTGACTCCATGGGTACATGAGTGCAGTAGGAGCAGTTTATTTTCAGGTTTAACACAATTTAATTGACACAATAGTAAAGACCTTATTTTTCTACTGAATTTCAGACTGTTGAAATTGAGAAGACAAACATCTTTCAAAGCCTCTACTTAATTTGATTCTTAACTTCAGTCAAGAACCAGCTTATTTGTAAAACAAGCGATGTTACCAAATGATCAGTCAGCTGCTGTCATGGAAATAAAATAACATACAGTTCTCCATAACTGGTTTGAGTTTAGAGCCCTCAATTTCCTCAGACTTTTCTGATCTACATCCGTGGTTTAAAAAAATCCCAACACCCAAAGCCCTGAAAAACTCAGAAAACAAAAGTAAACATGCAATATTTTTTTGGCAGCTCTTTTTTAAAAAAGAGAGATGGACATGTCTGATGTGAGGTAAAGCAGGATCAGACATGTTATGCCAATTTCAGCTGATAGATGTAACTGGTATTGAATTCTCTGTACCTGGGGCTTGCTGTGAATCAGGGGCTGCTTGGTCCTGGGGCTCCTCTGTGGTTTGGGCTGGGATGCCTGTGCAGACCTGGATTCTGCTCTGGGAGGTAGAAATGGGTGATTAATGTTTGAGCTGCCTGTATAAATGAGAATAAATACCCTATGGTAAGCCTATAGTGGTTATAGTTTGGTAACTGTTGAGCATCCTAACAGAGGTTGGCTTTCTAGTGGACTTGGGCATTAGTAAAGAGGAACCTGTATGTGTCTGCTATGGAACTGCTGAGCATGGAATATTTATTGTTAGCTGAGCTATAATCAGAGCTATAGAGGGTTTAAAAATAGTATGACCTGCTGGGAGAAAAAGGTAAAAGTATGTATTAATATATTGTATTTATATCCACAGCATGCTTTTCTTTTGGGAGGTGAGTTTTTATTACAGTATGTTACACACATGGCACAGATTTTGGAGATACCTGCATGGCTCTGAGGGTGGGGGGACAGAGTGCCATGGCTGTGGAGATGCTTGGCAAAGTGTAGGAAGGCCAGAGGTGGCTGTGGGCAGGGAAGGGGAGTGGGTCTGTGCAGGACATTTCTTGTGCTACAGTGAAGTGGGATTTAAATTTAGAACTCGTATGTGACCCAATGTCAAATCAGAAATGTGTGGCTGAAAGTGTGTAATCAGCTCCAAGTGGCTGCCTTGTAAATCTCAGGAGTGGAAATTGGCCTCGGGCTAGCAGCCGTCTCTGCCGCATCTCTGCTCGAGTGAACTTTAATTTGACTCTTTATCAAGAAAAGCAGTGAGAGAAAGAGGGGAGGGGGGGAAGATGAACACAGTGTGAGTAACCCAAAATAGGGTTTGCATGGATAAAGGTGATTTTGCTGGAGACTTTACAAAGAGTTCTGTGTGCCCTCAGAGAAAAGCAAAGTCCTGTTAGAAAGTGTAGCAGGAGAGGAAGGGGCAAGACAAACTCAGAGAAATGCTCTGGTTCTGACTTTGGGAGGTCCTTTTGACTTTATTGGGTTGAAAGTGTGCACAGCACTTCCAAAAATGAAGTGATGTCAAATTGGGCTATTGCAGCCTGGGACAAAGCTGCAAAGCAGTCCATACTCTGTGTGGGGATTGGTTTGCTAAAGCTGCTGCCAAAAGTGAAATGAGCGTCTGCAATGGCACTAATAACCAGCGAGCAGTTGGTGTGCAGGGGTGTTCAGGGAGGGAGTCGGGGCATTAAACACTGTCTGAAATTTTGAGCAGCTCCTGGCTAGGGAGTTCTTTTGAAATACTAAAATGTGAAGTCTACATTATGAAAAGAGATTATTGATGTTGTGAAACTCAGCAAACCTCATCAGGTCTGCCTTGATTAGATGTGAGTCTGTTGTAGTCTGCCATGCTGGAGATTGGAGGATATTTTGAGCCAGTTGTTTTTCACGTGTCTTAGACAATGTAAAATAAAGAAAATATTAGTGACAAATGGAAATTTAATCTTAGGGCAATTTATAGTCCTGGGAACAATATATTCTGGAGCAACAAGTTATTTGTTTTAGGGGGAGAGGCTTCATTTTGTAGGTGTTAAGCATTGACTTACTCAAAGAAACAAGTTCACAGTGTCAGTGAACCAACCAAGATCTGAAACTCAATTTGTTCTTGAATGAGTCAAGCCACTTTTTATAGTTGTGATCTGGTAATTTAGCTTTTTATCATTTTCGTGGGTGAAGTACTTGATATTTAGCAAACTACAAGTTTTACACATGTCCATATGTTGACAGCAAACATAAACATTTATATGAAGTAACACTGAAAATCTGTATTTATCACACATTCGAAGGTGTCTGAGTCCATTCTATTTTCCCTGGAGGAATATCAAAATAACTTTAAAAAAGGAAACTGGGTATAAAAATAGTGGTTAGCAAGTATTCTGTATTTATAAATCTACTAGAAAAACTGCTGTTTTCCTTTTTTCCCAGGAAAACAAGAGTGACATAATCCTACTGTGTGCGTATGTACAATGTTTGTGGCCTAAAAGGCAATCATGGAAATAAACAGAAATCCAAGTAGCTCAGTTTGCTCAGCTTGTAGAATGGAGCTTGTAATATTCCCCCAAGGAACTACAGTCTGATCAGTGCTGCAATCTCTTCCCTTGTGGGTTTTTCCCCTCCCCTTACATAGGGTATCATTGTTTTATCTTCAGTCATCAAAGTGCTTGAGAAAGCAGAAGACTTTCTAAAAAGACTTTCTAAAAAGACTTTCTAAAAAGACTTTCTAAAAAGACTTTCTAAATACTCTTTCTGCTAACATTGCCACATGGTTGCAGTTGAGTCATGATATGACCAGTCTTGGGCCTGCAGTGGAAAAACCTCTGTACTTCAACCAAAGTCATAAGCTTCCATACTGTTGTGTCTTTGCTACCCCCCCATTGATTCATTTGGTGCCTGTAGGTTCAGACCTGGGCACCTTCACAGCCTAGAACAGTAAAGCAAACTGGCTCAAAAACAACTATAAACTGTGAAACCCCAAAATATCAGGGAGGAATAAGCATGAGCTGTTTTTGAAGCATCTGCTGCCTCCTCTTTTGTTAGGAGAAGGTTAGTTTTGAGCTTCTGAGAGATGCTCTGGTTGATGCTGAAACTTGTCATAAATCTCTTTGTTCAAAAAGAAATCTAAGCTAATCTAAACTCTTTGAAGAAATGTGTACCAATAAACACAGCTTTAGCCATCTTCTGATTTTAGAGGCCTCTCTTTCTCTCCAGTCCTGGCTATTTACTATATTTTCTTGTATTGAAACTAGGTGAATGGTTACAAAAAGCCTTTTTTCCCCTTTGACATCCATATTGTAGGAGAAAATTATGTTTTCCCTTTAGCTTAAAGCCAATTAGAGCTAGTAATGAAGTCTCTGCTCTTATGTGCTGTTTCTCCTGTAACTATGATTATTACATAAGGAAGGGGCATCTGTCTGGGAGTTTGGCAGGCTGAGAGACTTAGGTGTAAAGTTGAGTTCTGTTTGAGATGTGGGTGTAGTTGGATCTGTGCAGTTCCAGTGCCAGAGCCAAACTGTCCCATGGCACTTGTCTTACAAACAGGCAGGGTCTGGTGCCCACAGAGGACACCAGCATGGTCAGGCATCCAAAGGCATCATCTGCCTCTGTGTGTTGTAGGGTGAGCCATCTTCATTTTCAGCTCAAGTGTGAAGTCTGGAAAAAACATTGCTGATACAGTGAAAAGAGGTTAAAATAGTCTCTCAATATATAGTGCTTCTGGTTTCTTCACTTTAGCTGTGTGGGCCTACCTGAAGGGATCTGAGCCTGTGAGCTCCTGGTGGGAGTGGGTGAAGAAAAAAGAGAAGGTGTAGTGGGGTGAAGATGCTTAGACTGTGTATGTGTGACTGTAATAGACCACCAGGCTTTGACCTTTCGAGTCTGAGTTCAGTGATTAGGAAGGAACATAGTGGATCTCAGAACCTGCTCCCAGATACCTCTTCTACTCAGTCAATGGGAAATGAAATGGGAAATGAAGCTGCCACTTTGAGCAAGTTATTTTAAAGCTGAAAGCTTTGAAGGTCAGTCCCACTGGAGTGACATTTTAGCCCAGGGGAGCAGAGAAGAGATCATTCCTTGAGTGAAGCAGAGAGAGTTGTGACCTTAATGGAGTCGAAAAAGCAGAATAAGGCACTATGGAAGTGAGTTTCCATATCCAAGAAAGGGGTTTATATTAAATCAGGGACAAAACAAGCAGTGAAGAAAGAAGTGTGAATGCTTCCCTCTTTTTTTATCACAAAAGGCACTTTTGCAATTGACTTATTTTTTTTCAAAATTAGTTTCCATTTGATAATCATCGTTAAAATAACTTCTGACTTCAGGTACTGCAGTATGTGAACAGAATTATCTCTTATCCCTGAGGATATTCTGGTTTTACCTAATTATTTTCTTTGTAGAGGTAATTCAGTTGTTGTAAAGGATTCATCAGAAATCTGTATAGTTCTAGAGGGATTGACCACATATTTGTTTGTTCAAGGCAAGATTTTTCAGAATGTTGAAAAATCTGAACTTTGTACTTTAATTTCATGCTCTCCAGCAGGGCTCCTCTGCAGTTTGTTGATGACCAGAAAGCCCAGTAGTGGATTCTACAACTTTGTCTGATGTTGTCTGCCTCAAGTGTACTGGAATTTCTCTGGAGGAGGGTGGTGGGGCAATTCTCAATTAAAACACTGTGACAGGGGCAGCAATGCTCCAGCAGCTGGAATCTCCAAATTCAGATGTCTTCCTTTAAAGATGGTTGGGTGTAGGACTTGTAGAGCACTGCTCATGTTGAATGCTCTGGAAATGCAGGCAGCACATAGAAGGGCTATCATCCCTGGGTGAAACTAGTTTGTATGTGCTTGGAAACATCTTGGTCACTTGGGCACAGGTGGAATCCTCCTTAATCCCCACTGCTTTACTGCAGTCAAATTTATTTAAGGTGTCTTGCAATTCCTTTTCTATTAAGAAGATTTCTCAACTCTTACCATGTTTAATTTTTACTTCCAGCTGAAATATAAGCATTCCAGACACATGGCTCAGTTCTTTCAAAATGTAAGTGAGGATTTCTTAAGGCTTTTAAAAAATTCTAAATTATTAATGTTGTTTGTATTTCAATTCTTTAATACCCACCTCTTCCTATTAAGAGCCAGGGCCATGAGGACATGAGAAACATGGATTATAATGAGAGAATTAACTCTTCTCCCTAATACAGATCAATGCACCAGCTATTGTAACACTCTTAATAGTTAACTGGAGGAAGCAAAATTACTTTGATAGACTGACCAATGCTTTTAATTCAGCTTAACTTTTTATTCCTTGTTCCCTATGCCGTGTTTCCTGCAAAAGCACAACTTGCTTTCAGGGCTCTGCTCCTGAGCTTGTTACCTCTTTGTGTAGCAGAGTATTGAGTTGTGTTTTTTCTCTGTGGAAATGGGACATTCTGACAAGACAAGCAAAGCCAGTGTTACTTAATAACTGTGCTTGAGAATGGGACAAACTGCCTTCAAAGTAGCAGCCACAACTTGAATAGCTTTCCATAGTATCCATAGTAATCTTTAGTTTGCTATTTGGAGATGACTGTATTGATTTTTAGATATAATGATCTTAAAACAAAGCAAAACCTGTTATTTTAACAGGAATATAAAATTCTGTGCTGCAGAGAAGAGAGGTTAGTGCTTTGTCTCAGAAGTTGGAGGCTGTCAAGGCATGTAGAGCAGCTTAAGATCAGAGCTGATGAGCCTCAGGCAGTTGATCTGGGAAATGGGAAAAGCTCAGGATGCAGTTGCTGGGGTCCTGAGGGGTCAGACATGAGAGCTGGGGTGGTTCTTCACCCCAGTGTTGTGCAACCTCTGTAGAGGTGATTGAAGAACTTGCTGTTGGCAAACTGGATTCCAAGGGCAGCAGCAACTTCCTGTCTGTGTCCAGCAAAGTCTGCTCGAACACTCAAATGGGTGAAGTGGTCGGTTGTATTTGCTGTTGCCATCTCTTGGTGTAGCTGGTCAGCTGGTGTAGCTGACTAGTAAAACATGACATATGAAGTCAGTAGATCTTGGAAAGTACTTGCTTTCTTTAGCATCTATGGAAAAAGGACCCATGTCCCTTCTCATAATCAGAGCATTTGATTGTGAAAAATGTGCCTTCAGTAGTCTACTAATAGCTTGTTCTGAACTTAATAGTCCTTTAATCTTTGCTTCCTGTAGGATTAATTACTAAAACTGGCTTCGTACTCCTGACTCCAGTGAACACAAGCTATTGCCTTTGTGTTTCACCCAGCCACTGGCCGGGTCCTGCTGCTCATGTACTGCTGCAAGTTGAAAGCAGCCTGTTTTGGGGTATTTTGGACAGAGGGAGATAGTTGCATGCTGTCTTCGTATCACTTCCTTGCTGGCTCCTGAAACTAATTGCTTTCAGTACTATACAAAAGCCTGGTTTCACATGTCCTGCTCTGGGTGCAGACTTTACCTTGTCTAACAGCAAAGCAAGGACAGTGCATGAGATTGTTATATGATGAGAAGGAGAAAAATCGATTGTAATTGCAGAAGTAGAGGGCTAGGGGGGTGCAGGGTCACTGGCAATTAGTGATTGTGCTGCAGCGCTGAACCTGGCACGGAGTTCCTGGAAAAACAGAAAACTGTGAGCTCTGGAACAGACCCTGTCGTTGTATCGGTGCTCTGGCATATCATTAAGGGCAAGATCACTCACAAAACCAGCTGGACTATGAAGAGCTTAAGTTTCAGAGGGGAGGGGAATTTGTTTTCTACAGCCTTTACTGATTACCCATAAACTAAGGAGAGAATGAGGTTTTGAGATGAAAAAAGATTGGATCCTGCCACAGTGCAGCATTTTTAGTGTTTACACATGTGGATCCTCTCGCTGCTGAAGAGATCTGTGAGAATCTCCCTGGGAATGGTGTGTTTGTAAATGTCCTGCTGGAGTTGAGAATGGTCATGTTAGACTATGTGGGGGACTTGAAAATATCCAGGAGGTGATGCCCCTCCTTTAGAACTGTGTGTCTGTCCACGAGTCTCCTCTATTCACGGCTTCCCTCGGCATTGCTCTTCACTTTGACCATTTTCCCCTTTACAAGGAACTTCTGATGATTAGCAAATGTTCTCATATGGTGTCTGCTTTAGGACACTCACAGGAGTTTAGGCACCCTAATGTGTGCTTTAAAAAGAGCCAGAAACCCGACTGCTCGCTGCTTAGGCATGTAACCTTGCACAAGAAAGGCTCATTGGGGAAAGTCAAAGAACTTAAAGGGAAATTATATACCAGCTCTGCTTTAGAAGTATTACACAGCTTTCTTCTTCCTTATCAAAGAGTGATAATCAGCTTTCTTCTTTGTGACAGAAGTAGCTGTAAAATAGTTCTTTTTCTCTCCCACCCTGCCTTTTTTCTTCTGAATTTCTTTAAAGTTTGCTTTTTTTGTACATACACAACTGCTTCACTGTGTGACTTGATGGAGAGACTCTTTCCTGAAATAACCATTAAAATAAAGTCTGTAGAGCTTTTGTTGTCATACATAGAACTGCATTTGCTTACTGTTTTAATAGTTTAATAGAATTCTAGGGTTTTTGTTTTTAAATAGTTCTTACTCTTAAGATATAGGATGAGGAAACTGAGCGTCAAAAATATAATCCTGAGAGGTTATTAATTCTTACAAAGAAACAACTCTTAAGTGTAAATTTTTTTATTGACTGTAAGAGAGGGGTACAAAATGCAGCAGATTGTTGTCTAGATCAAACATAGGTCACTTCCATGGGACTGAGAACCATATTATAGATTTCACCAGGAGGAATGTTTTCCTTAAAGATGCTGTCTGTGTCAGGTTAAGAAAAACAAATGCATTACTTGATTTCTAAGAGCCGCAGATACTGAGAAATCTCTCAGATCTGTTCTGAGAGCTGTTTAGGTCTCTAACTTCCATTGAATTTTCAGTTCAATTAAATCAATGGGAATTAGGCACCTGAAGAACTTAAAAAAATCTGGCTTTTAATTTACTCTTTACACAGGGGATTGAGGAGTTGATGCTCCCTTCCAGTTTTGCTCCTAGCAGGTTCAGATAGGAGCACAGGGACAAACCCTGAAGCTGCCTCTGGAGCTCAGGGGGTGTATATGTGTTTAACTTTCATGTTTTCAAACAAACCCCTTTTTGGGGGATGAGTAAAGCCATGTACTAGGTTGTGCTGGATGAGTCCTTGTGCTTGACCTCCCATTCAGGTGAGGGGGTCTAGTCTATTTTGTGCTTATCATAAGAACAAATTAAGACACATCTTGGTAGTTGATTTTAATTAAAGACCAAATTGCTATAAGGAATTTATTTTTTTCTGATGGAAGAGAGTTCTGCTGTTAGGAAGTGACTGCATCCAGCTAATTACTCTATGAAGATGAAAATGTTTCATCTCAAGCTTGGGTTTCAGCACTCAGTAACTCATTGATTTTTAGTATGTCAAATGCTTACATCAGAAGTGTAGAGCCACAGGCATAAAATAATCTGTATGAATTATGAATCTTTACAATTTCTTTTTTATTAGTAATAGTTAGACCACTTGTCACAATTACTATTGCAGCCAAGTAAAGAGCAAGTACATTAGTCATTGGTACATGATGGGAATGAGCCTCTTCTTGATATGGGTCAAATGTCTTCTCATTCTGAATATGAACTCTTTTAACAGTCTGTAAGAGTTCTGTACCCCTTTTATTGCCACTAGTGCTGTCTCTGATGACCAGAATGTCAAAATGGATTCATTAAAACTTAGGTCTTGTGTGTAAATAGATATAAAATAAGTGAGGGAGATGTGGCCTTTTTCTCTGCTCCATAAGGTCAAGAGAAGGAGATAATCAAAGATAAGCACACAACATAGCCTTTAGCAAGAAAGAATACAGCAAAACTCAGGTCCTCATTTTCCACAATCCTATTGCTCCCAGCAAGCAGTACTAGATGATCTCTTCTGTACTCCTCCATAGGGACACCTGTTTGTTCTGCTTATGTGACCTTTTTATTTTGCCTTTCCATTATATCATTCCCTGCAAGGAGAGGGTGTTTTGCAGAAGTTATAACTGAAAAAACCTACATTTAATTTCCCGTTTCTCATAAAATGAGTAAAATGTTTGGTTTGAACATCACATCTTTTAAAGCAACCAGTGAGGTTTCAACCTGTTCAATGGAAAGAGAAACGTGTCACCCTCTGTAATTTGTTTTTGTTTAAATAATAACCACAGGGGTTTCTTGTCCTTGATAGTTGGGGGAAAATGGGAATTTAAAATCATACTAAAAGCAGTGGTTGTTTTAAAATATTCCTATATGTAGTCACAAGTATTTTTCAGAAAAGTCACTTGTATGGAAGTTCTCAGTGTACCCTGGTAATTGACAGTCTTCCATCCATACTCATGCCTGTTGTTCAGCACTGCTTTCTTGTACTGCTCCTACCCCTTTGGTATCTCTGCTGAATTTTGACCATGAAGAAGGTCAATTTTGTTGTTATTTACACTCATGTGTCCCCCTCCATCTTACTGTATTAGCAAGCATGAGGGGTCATCAGGGTCTCATGCTGTAAACTAGAAATAAAAATTACTGGTCTGACATACAGGAGAATAAAACAGTGTCCTTAGAATTGGTGTTAGTGGCTTCGTCTTCTGTTGACAGAAGACGAGGTGGGCAGGGTAGCCCTGTTTTGCATCTGTCCTTTGTTGTGGGCTGCTGTTGACAGCAGTCCATGCCAGAGAGTGGAAGCAGGTTCCCAAAGATTCCTCAGTCAATCTACCTTTTCATTTCCACCTTTACACACACACCATTCAGGTTACTGCACTTTAAGGGTTTATCATCCCTCTTCCAGTGGTCTGATGTCAGATTATCAAAGCATGAGTGGGAAAACCCTGCAATGGCAATGGTTCCCCTGTGGCCCTTTGAGAGGTGAGGGAACAGGTTGGGTGTCCTGAGCAGAGGTGGTGTGACATAGGTCTGCATACCAGTCAGTTGTGACTGCTGATGTTTTCTCAATCCAAACAGCCAAACATTTGTATTGCTGTTTTTATTGTTGACAGTGTTTTATCTGTGTCTCTATCTGATATGACTCCAGGTAGTTTTGTTGGCTCTGGCACATTAAGTGGTGTGGATTTTTGTGCAGCAATGCTTCATTTATTTTGACATGTGTATCTGTCATTTTTATCAATTTTTGCCAAGACCAGACTGGTATAATCTTAATCACAGTATTTGTTCTGGAATGGTCTTTGTGAGCCCCTTCACATGACTTCCCTTTTTTGGTGACTGAAATGACCTTGTGTTTTCTGAAAAGGAAGATTTCATTTACTATTACGCTGGTTGACCAATTTATTAGAATGCTGGAAATAGTCAGTCACTTGTTAATTGTTTTTACCACATTCCAGTGCAAATACCCTGACTGAGATCATGAGCTGGGCCAGGTACTGGGCAAACTGAGAGAACCTCTGCTGCTGTCCTTGCAGGGCAAGTCAAGAAAGAGCAGCCAAGACCCAGAGACCCAGACAGGTCAAGTTGTTTTGCTCATAATCACATAGGAAGACTGTATCAGAGCAGGGAGTGATGTGCAGGTCTCTGACTTTCAGCCCGAAGTATAGCTTTTATTCTTTGCTCAACCCTCCTGATCTCAGGGACCACCCCCTAAACCCCCAAGACATCATTCTGATTTTGGTTATGAAAGGGTCTGTTAAATTTTTTAAACTATTCCGGTGTTCTCCACTATAATCTTTGCTGCCTCAGTAAGCACAAACTTTCCTGTCTTTGTTTCTGTTAGAGCTGACTAAAAATATTTGTGGATGAGGAGCAGGCATAACCCAGCCAGATTTCATATTAAGGGAATGTTTCTTGACTTACTCTTTTTAGTCCATTTAGAGTTTCTTTTATACCCAGTCCCTCTGGGCCAACCAGTATCTGTAATTTTTCACATCCTTGATAGAAAGGATTAAGCAGTCTGAGGCTCTGTCTGTCCAGCAGATAAAGACAAAGGACAGAAGCTTCTCAAGGTGGGATGCAGGCAAATTGTGCAGCAGACAAGATGGTCACCTCGGACAATACACTGCAGAAAAGGTAGTTTCTGTTTCTTGTAGGTTTCTAAAGATACTGTGGGTATAATCTCTGTTAGGTCCTGGGAGTTAATGATTGGAGCCTTGATGAAACTCGACATTGACTTCTTAATTTGCTTCCAACAATTGTTGTATCTTACAGTACTCAATCTTTGGCACTGGGAATAATCAGGCTAATGATCCTGCTCTTGGCTTTGGGCCTCTGCAGCATGTTGGAAAGTTTTGTCCCACCAGCAACACCACCATTGCTGCTCTGCCTGCAAGAAGGCATTTGCCTGCTTCCTTAGATGTGAGGCTCTTGGAAAGGAAGAGGAGTAATGATGTGAGGCTTTCTCACCCCTGTGTGCACACCCTACTGTGCTCCTTGTTCATGCCTTCCTCATCTGCTTCCTTCATCCTTTGGTCTGGAGCTGCTCAAAATTTGTTTCATGTCCATCTTCCTCTGTTGCTTTCCCTCTGAGAGGGCACTGAAAGAATAATGGGAGTGTTGTAAAAATAAAAAGCAAAACTGGGAACAGAGTCTGGGTGTAAAAGAAAGCATGTAGATGGGAGAGAGGAGATGTAGCAGGACACAGCATGAACAGATTCTAAAAGTTTCTTCTTCTTAAAGCATTTAAGCCTCTAATGTTTGCCACAACTTTAATCTTATTCAAGTGCTTCAGCAGTATGGATCAACTATATCAGTTTGTGTATGAGGAGTCTTTCTCTTTTTTGTTCCAAGTTATTATTTGGAGAGTCCTAATGAGCCATGATTGTGCTTTAAGCTAATAGCTATCCAAGGGATTCAAAATTGAGGGGAATGATTATTTGAGTGCATTATTGCTCTATCTTCATTACTGCCAAAACCTGAAGGGTACTATTACCATAAGCTGACTATAATAAGTTGCATCTGATTTTCTTTTAATTAGTGATTTGTTACCTTCTGAAATACTGGTTAATGCCAATTAAGAAAGTATTGTGGGATAGGTCTGATGCAGTTCTGTTGCACTTCCTCTCTGTCTGAATAAAGGGAGGGGGGAAAAGAGTAAGTTAGTAAGTTTGTTCTTAAAGGTTTTGACTTCCTTACACACTTATTTAATAAGTGTCTAAAGGGATTCAAGTGCCATGGTTGCTGATGAAGGTTACTTTGGGACAGCTCTGTTTCTTAACCCTCAGTAATTCTTCGTGTTCAAAGGAGTGGAGTCTGACTGTCCTGTTAAGCAAAGTTGTAGGTCATGGGGAACACTGGAGTTTCTGTGTCAGTCCTGCTGACAGCCTTCAAAGCTCCAGAAAGTGATAAAGGAATTGGCTTCTGATGCTGAAAGAAAAATTCAGATGTTGTCTCTGAGTGTACTTGGCACACTTGGTGAGATTTTTTGACATTGGACATGGTGTTTCATGGTTGATGACGATGACCTCTTGGGTCAGTAAATAGGAGGTGGGAAGCAGGACTTCTGGAGCTAAATACAGTAACTTCAACAAGTCAAAATAAGATGTTTGACCCCAGCAGGCCTTCTAATACACTGCAGTGGCTTATGTAATAATCAGTGAAAATAGGTAAAACATACATAAATAAAAAACCTAGCATCCTATTGTTATTGTTTTTACATGCAATTTGAAAGGCAAATTATTTTTCTATAGTAATTTCCTCTGTTCTCTGCAGCTTCCATTTTTGGCTGTCAGTAAATGGTTCATTAAGAGCTAATATTAAATTCACTAGTGTATACAGGGAATGGGCCCCTGAGCCACTGATTAAAAAGCAAGGTAGGGAAGGCCAAAGCATTTAATTGGAAGCACGAGAACTGTTAATCCTTTTGTTTTCTTCCAGTCAACAAATTGCTGTTGAAATGAAAGAGGGAGAAGGGCCGTGCTTTTTCAGAGCACAAGAGGTTTGTGAAGAAATCCTTCAGCACCTCCTGGCTCTGGTGAATGCAGGATAATTCACTGGGAGGGGACAGTTGTGACACACCAGAAGGGCTTCAAGTATTGCAGAGCATAAATGTGATGGTTTGAAAATGAGCAAATGGCAGATAGTGCACGCTGTGACCATGTGCGCAACTCTGAGCAATTTTTGGTGGTGACATTAATGTTTTGAGAAGCATTTAACAACATCCCTTGAACTGCTTTTTGGAACAACTAGCAGCCAGAAGTAGCAAGATATTTCTCACTTCATAATTCAATGCTTCCTGATGATGTTGTATTTTGTTGTGAAAGGATGAAGCACCTTCCCAAGTGCAGGAGGAGAGCACAGACACTCTGGTTACCCCAGAACAAGCCATCCAGCACTTTTGAGCCCTACCTTTGATAAATGTCCCATGTGGCAAAAGGCTCCTTTGAGGCTAAGGCTTGCCCCATCCTATTTCAGTGCAGTTTGCGCTGTCCTTGACTGTGTCATTTATTGTTCGCTGTCTCTTCTATATGATGCCCACAGTTGGGACAGGGATGAACTTTCTAACCTGTGTGGTTTCTGGCAGAATGGTGTCAGCCATAGCTGGGCCTTTAAACATTAACTCTATACAAATGTTAAATACTAGTGTGTAGCAGCATAAGGGATGCCTGGGGAAACAAAGAGAACCTGCTCTGAAGGTTTCTAACAAGGCACCCCCCAGGAAAGCAAAGGGGCACTGAGAGGGCATCCTTAAAACAATGACTGTAATGAACAAACTGCTCATACATGGAATGTTTTGCAAAAAATGAGCCTTGGGCATGGCAGAGAGATCCATCGAACAGTTCATCTCTACAGACTCTTTAGATTAAAAAAAAACCAAAATGAGAGAGAACATATAAATATATAATGGCTATAAATCACTGAGTTATTCAATTATTCATATCCATACAAAACCCCTGCATTTATTCTAAAGGAGGAAAAACCAAAAGGGATTATTTCTCCTAGTTATTTTTTAATATAAGCAATAGAGGAACAGTGGTAAATTATCTTTGTTTTGTGTTCTTTCACAAAATTTGCAGTGTTCATTTATTTTAAGTGCTTTACTGAGTCAGTTCACTTGCAAAATTTTTTAAATAATATCATTGACCTTTCAGCAAGTGGCACAGAATAATGGTGGAAAACAATTTTGCTTTCCAAATTGTGTATTCCTGGTGGACAGAAACATACTCAGTAAGCTTGAGGACAGGTCACAAATTGTCCCATTCTTCTGTGGACACCTCACAGTAGTGTCATGTGTAAGGATTATTCAGTGAATAACTGCAAATAAAAATAGGAGGAATTAGGAGCCTGTTAGCTTGCATGCTGAAAAATTGAGATTAATAAGATAAATGATTCAGTATGAGTTATTTGCTTAGATTCTTGTAATAGGAAAAATTGCCTGCTGATGTAGTTTGATTGACCTCAGGGAAGGTGAGTCACTGCAATAGAGCATATAGTATTGGCTCTAATTTGGCATCCATTTTTTCCCCTGTTAATACCAAACTAAATGCCTGGCAATAACAATTATATGGAAGTGGATGACTTGTGTGTACACCACCAGCTGTCTTGGTGCTGAGCTGACCCTGGTGCTTCCTGCATGCAGCCTTCAGTGGTGCCATCTCTGCAGAGTGGAGTCTGCTGTGAAACCTGAAGGATTAATTCTTCCCCACCTGTGGATAATCCAGGCTCCCCACAGTGTTTAATTATGGTATCCCTCAGCTGATGATTTCTTGTTCTGCTCCCTACCAGGATGTTCCTGTCCTCCTCATGCTGCTGAAGCAGCCATGGAATGTTTGCCATGATGTGTTGTGTGCATGGGAAATGCCCCCCTGTGCCTGTGAAGGGAAGCCACGACTTGGCACATGCACTGAGTAGACCAGCACCCATTCTGTGTGTCTCTGGTTCTGCATAAAGAAGATCTTTAATGCTCTTTAATGTAGCTAGCTATTTAGGAATTATGTAGCTCGACATTTCACACACTCTGGTTATAGCATCTGAATTCTAGTGAGCTAAAAAACCTGCCCTGCTGCTACAGTGTTTGGTGTTGCATCAAACACCCCTACCTCCTTC
>JAOXXN010000025.1:8919434-8929878 GCA_026770055.1 Myrmophylax atrothorax | reverse complement strand
ACTCTTCATCTAAATTTGGGGCACATTTTACCGTCTGCATTTCACTCATCTCAAGTAATATTTACTGATCTTTGCTAAGACAATATGGTGCTGAGCTAAAATATTTTGTTTTCTAAGTGGCCTTTTGTTAAGAGTTCTTCATTCTCTGGCTTCCTGGGGAAACAGCCTTTCCTGTTACCGTCACTTCAGTGTCTTTATATGCCTTTTTTACAGCTTCATATATTTACTTTTGAGTAATCAACAACATAAACTATATCTTTGGAGTGTTGTTAACAGGCACTAAGGGGGCCGATTCAGAAATTTTTGAGGTGAGGTGGACTCTTTCAGTTGATGTCTGTGAGCCTTGAGTAAGATTGATAGAAGTGGAAGCTCACTAAGGAACTCCCTGTCCACACTGCTATCAGTCTGAGTGCTGAGTCTCTGATTGTTGTTGAACGCTGTCAAGATTTCTAGGAGAAAATACTGTTATGGCCCTTGCAGCTTGGGAGAAATAATTCAAATTGGTAACTACATCGTTACTCTGGGAAACCTGCTGCTTTGAGCCTTTCTATGAGGCTCTTCCCTGATGCCATGAAACTGTCTCCAGTTGATACTTAGCTTGAGTTGCAAACTTTTATTCATAGTTCAGTGAAAATAGCCTGGAGACTAAATATTGGCATTTTCTTCATTTTGTGTGTTAGTTTATCTGTTTTGTTGTTGTACATAAATTGTGTAGAAAACACTCTCAGAACAGAGACTCTCTGCACTTTTAAACCTCACAGGGTTTAGCTCTGAGAATATTGAGGAGTTTAATTTCTGAAGATGAGCGAGCAGCAATGCAGTCACTCACTAGGGATGCAAACTTAGTCCTGCACGATTGAAGTTTTCAGTCAGAACATTAGGCATTTAAATGAAACACAAAAAGTGTTGGTAGTGTTTTTATGGTGCTGAGCCTGTTCTTCAAGACCTGCTTGTTCCTGCCAATGATTGAATAACAGTGAGGAACCTTATTGTCTTTCAGTTTGCATTATGTATACAAGCACAGCCCAGTGTATCCTGGGTTTTCTTTTCCTATTCTGTCTTGAGAAAACTGAAAAAAACATTTAGTATTTACCTCTGTTGAATTCCATCACTGATCCTGTCTGAGAGAATGAAGGCCGTGTTGTTTTAATAAGGATAAGGAAGGACTTCTAGACTGCCCCTGTAATCATTACTAAAATTTTCAAAGCTATTTCCTCTAAAATGCTTTGAAGCCTGGTTCTTGCCACTCAAGTTAAATATGATGGAATTAATTTTGTAGATGGCCTCGTCATAAAATCAAGATAGCATCAGCTCCATGAAAAGTATTCCAGTTAGTGTGTTAATTTTAATTATATAGAAAAAAGATCTGTTTTACCCTGATAAGTTAGTGCTTGTCATTGCTTTAGATTTTTTTGGATGTTCTCCAGAGCAGGTAGAAGGTTAGCTAATTTTAACATGTGAATAGAGATCGGAGTATTATTAATACCCTTCCCCCAAACAAAACTATTTAACACCACTTGGAAGAGAAAATTATAGGCTGCAAACAAATGATACTGTTCACACCTAGACTTTACATGGGTCTTTGAATACACAATGATAACCACTTTCTCTAGTATTCCCATAGCAACAGGAAAATAGTAACACAGATGTAAAGTGATATATTGGTGATGTTCCTGTTACCCTTTCCTTTGGACAGACCACCTCTTCCTCTCTGCTGTGGTTGAGGATCTTCTCTCCAGTGCAAAGGCTCCCGAGGTCAGAGCTATGGCAGGCAAGTTTTGTGTCTCTGTGTTCCTCTGCTTTCTGAGGCATCTTCACCCCAAATGATGTCCAGAGCCCCCCTGACCGAACATGCCGCTGTGTCCAGACCTGAGAGGAGCTCAGGCAGTGAGTGCACTGTGTGAGTAGCTGCAGGCTGAGAATGAATCTTCTCCTGACACCATGGGCATGAGGCACCTTCTTTTCCTGGTGCCAGCCAGGCTGAACTCCCCAGTACACTGAGAAGAGTGGGAGATGAGAAAAGTTTACTCCCATACATTGTTTGCAATTGCCTCACACGCTGAGGTGTATTCTGTTCACTTACAGAATGAATTAATGCCCTGTACCCTGATCCTTTATGGATCCCTTCCAATGTGAGATATCTGAGGATCTCACAGGGACCTTGTTAGCTTTGTAATAGAGTTGTGTTGCCAAACAGGTGCTGTTCCAATGTACCTTTTTTTTTCTTGTTTGTATTTGCAGTTAATTCATATTTGATACTGTTTCAGTCCATGTTCTTGGCAATGTGGGTTATTTTCCTACTAAAGACACATTGAAGTATTGAGATTTACAATGTTTATGGAAAGATGCTAGCTGAAACTGGAAGATTTACTTCCGAAATCCCAGTATTTATAAATTTATTTTCCTCCAGCGTGGACCACCAAGACATTTAAAAGTTCAGTATGTGATGCAGATATTTTGTCATAGAATTATGGACACTTGTAAAATTGGAATGTTTGTCTCAATATCTGTGATATTGTGAATTATGACTGTAGGATAAGTGAAGTGTTCTGGCCTCATAAACTAAACATTAAGTATTCCTGACACTGTCAAAATTAGAGCCCAGGGAATTTCTGTTTTAAAAACTAAGAAAAGTATTTCATTTGGACATATCAGAACACTAATTAATAAAATTTAAAAATGCTATTGGAACCTGTGCAAATATAACCTGTCTGGGACTTCTATTCAGTCAGAACCCTTGACATTGATAACATCACTTGCTCTTATGTTCCACAGGCAGATAAAGCAGTGTCAATTTTGCAGTCTTCTGATAGTGTTGAATGTGTCCTTGATCTTATGTTATGAAAGAAACTGAATGGTAGACCTCGATTTATCTTTGCTGTACCTTTTATCATATTGTCTTCTTTATTTTCATGTCATCTCTACCTTTGCTTTCGCTTCTCTGATCTAAGAAGTCCCACCATCTTCAGTCTTTACTGATACAGAAGAATCAGCATGACTTTAATCACATTTATTGCCTATCTTTGGAACTTTTATAATTCTGCTACGTCCTTTTGGAAGTGATGTGACCCAGATTAAATAGAACACCTCATCTTTTTGTGTGCTCTCCTCCCCTTTGAAGTACATTTTGAACTTAGTATTTCTTCTTTCTTTCGTTACAAGAAAGAGATGCATTCAGCTGGGCAGAGACGGTATCTGTTTTGAATGGGCAGATTTATTTTTCCTTGCAAAGGCTTTGGGCATGTCACTTGAAATCAAGTGGAAGACAGTGCCAGTAGCTTGCAAGTATTGTACCAAATGTGAATAATGTATTATTTATCATACATTAAGCTATTAATAGAGTGAAGAGTCTAAGATTGCCTAAGACGAAAGTTGGGATTTTGGTTGGAAGGAGAAATGCTGTTGTTAAGTGAAACTTTTTAATACATTTTCTTTGACTCACATTTTTGAGGATTCTGTTGTTGTTTTGGAAATGCATTTCAGTTATTTTGGGGAGTGAAGAAGGACTGTTCATAATTTCTCTTTTATATTTCTTCTCAGAGCCTAAATGTCCTTACTGGCCACAGCAAGTGCATACAAGAAGACTGGCAAAATTACTGTTCTAACTTCTTAATGAACAAAAGAATATGTCACAGTTAAAATTCTCTTATTCTTTTGTGCTTTCTGTTTGAATCTGGCCATGCTTGACCACTGACATGGCTTTTACCTTTTCCAAAACAAGAACCTCGCCCAGCTGATTTAAAAAACTGAGTCCCTTGCAGAACAGAAGCCTCGTAGAAGTGAACAGTCAGTGCCTTGTGAGATCAGTCCTGCAGAATGTGCCTGATTTTGCTGTGTTTCCAGTTACTTGCTTGCTCTTCGTGTTGAAGTATGTTCCTTGGAGGTCCTTGGTTGACCTTTTCTGAATGCTGGGTGGCTGTAATGTTTGTGGAGATTTTTCATATCACTAAAGTTAATATAGAAAAGTGAAGAAAAGTAGATACTAAGAAAGAAATATAAAGGCTGAAGTAAAGTTTTATTAACCCCAGAGTCTGTAAGTCTGGAATGAGTCCTTGTTCAGCAGGGAGGGTTTGGCAAAATGAGATGAAGGAGGAGATGAGGATCCAGCCAAACTTACGGGTCTGATCTCTGAGCTCAGAGTATTGTAAAAGCCTGTGCTTACCCTGTGATTTATCTAGTCAAGTTTGAGAATACTACAAAGCTGTTCTAATTTTCCTGTGCCATGATAGTAAGAAGGACAAATGATACAGTGCAGAAAATACCTATCCTCCCCATCTCATACATTGTATTTGTGTGAACTTGTTTTTAAATGGAAAAAAGATAAAGAAAGAATTTATCTTTTTTTCATGAAGAGCTTTCAAGTATAAAGAATGCATTGTGTGTCCTTTGGTTTGCGTGTTTTAAATTTCCAGTAATTGGATCCAGCAGCATGACTGATACGTCGTGTTCAACAGCACCATCAGACATGTTAACTGAGGAAGTAGTCTGCACCACTGACTAACCTAATTCTGGGAGCTTCAACTTGTCTGAAAGGACAGGAATGGAACTGTGAAAACTATCTTGACACTTGGTCATTTCTTTTTGATGCTAATGGGGTTAACATCCTCCTCTGCCATTATGAATTAAAATTTTTCCTTCAGTCGGTTTTTAGCCCACAGGGCTATTAAATGGAATCATCAAATGCAAATGAAGCCCCTGGTAAAGTCTCTTGAAGTTTTTCTCTTAGTAAAATAATGGCACAAATATACAAATTAAAATGTAGATCACTGGAAGGTAACAAAACCAGAAACAGGAAATAGCATGAGTGATAAAAATAGTAGTGGCAGTAGGGAAATTATCTGTTTTCTCTAAGAGATATCAGCCTAGTAAGCAACTGGAGGTCCCTTGAATGCTTGAATATTTGGGTATCTGTTGTTAGGTATTACTGTACAGAGTTATCT
This sequence comes from Myrmophylax atrothorax, assembly GCA_026770055.1. NCBI lineage: Eukaryota > Metazoa > Chordata > Aves > Passeriformes > Thamnophilidae > Myrmophylax > Myrmophylax atrothorax. The sequence goes on along the minus strand of JAOXXN010000025.1, from coordinate 8,924,938 downwards.
CCTGTGAGAGCCACCCCAGGTAGTCTCTAGTAAACAAGACAACAGGATGAGGATTTCAAAAACAACCAAGCCAAAGCTGTGGAATCCCACACTGATCTGTTCATTTGTAGCTTGTGAGTGGTTTTCTCAGGAGACGTAAGTGGTCTGTGTGATGAAAGGCAGGTGAAGGATTTTACAGTGGCTTAGGGACTTGAACTTTTGTAGCACCTGCACTTCTGCAGACTAATGATTTCTGACTCAGACTTGGTTGAAACAGGAGCACATACACATACAGAATCATACAATCATTTGGTGGGAAAACACCCTGAAGATGAACGAGTCCAACCATTAATGCAGCACTGCCAAGCCCAACACTAAACCCTGTCCCCACTGCCACATCTATGTGTCTTTTAAACATCTCCAGGGGTGGTGACTCAACCACTGCCCTGAGCAGCCTGTTCCAATATTTGACAAGCTTTTCAGTGAAGAAATTTCTCCTAATACCCAATCTAAACCTTTCCTTTGCATATATATACACATCTCTACACACAGATTTTTTTCATCTGTATAATGTTTGATGAAGATCAGCTATTCACTGTCACAGTCCTGGTTTCACAGGCTTTGTCTGGGTTGTCTTCTAGTTTCAGCCCTGTTTTGTGGTTCTCTCTCGGTATCTTACATGCAATGGAAAAAACAGATAAAAAAAAATACCAACTTGTAATTGACCAAGAAGTTAAAATGTTTAAACTCTGCTCTTCAATGTTGCTTTCCAGGTACCTCTTAAATTAACTGAATTAAATAATTCAGTCTATCTTGCACAGGAATGACTTGTGGGGTTTTTTCATGAGAAGGATGTGTATTTGTGAGAGACAGTTTATTAACATGTCATGTTGTAGAAACTAATCCTATTACCACCCTTCCCCATGGAAAACAAGCTCAGGCATGTGGTACTCTCATCACTGCAGGACTTCTTCCAGCACTAAGGCAGCTTCCATTCTCTGTGGCCTCTGGGTAATCTCTCTCCTGTACTTCTGCCTCCAGGGCACTTTTCAACATATTTGTACTTAATGTTGCACTTTGGTAAATGCTAATTACCCCAATAAAGATTGCCCTTGTATGCTGATTAGGATGTCTTTTTATCCCTAACCAAAGTAAGATTACATATCACTGTCAGAGTGTTTAAGCCCAGTGAACTTGACTGATCATTTCAACGTGTCACTTGGTACTGTGCAACACTTTAGTACGCTAAAGCTGCTGTAGGTGGCTGTAGAAACATGATGAGTAGGGCTGCATGAATCTTTCATAATGAAGCATGAAATAGGATGGAATTCTTCTGGACTCCAATCTTGCAGACACTGATTTAAAGGAGCTATATCCCCTAGTAAAAGAAAATTGAAGCCAGTAATAAGCGCGGAAGCTGAGTCAAAATTTGTTTTCAAAACTGGTTTTGAATTACTTACCAAAAAAAGAAAAAAAGAAGAAAGTGGTGTGGACAATATATATGTGTGTGTATTGAAAAATAGTTGTCTTTTCAAAACAGGGGGTTCCTCCTATGTTTTGACTTTTATGATCTAAAGAAATTTTTGGTATTTTGCAGAAGTTATCACAGGAGGGGAAAAAAATAGCAATTGATAAGCACCAAACCAAGTAGATCCTGCAATCCTACCCTACCAGTCAACCAGTGGAAGACATGGGCAGACACCATGTGCCTGAAAAGGTGGGGTTCAAGGTGAAGTCCTCTGTTCATCTCTGAAGTTTAGAGGAAATACAGAGGAAATCTGAAGATGACTCAGAGGCTTTGGCTGAGGAGACTTCCAAGCTTTAAGTAGAGAGAGCAGACAAATTTTAGTGTGGTCTGAGAAAGCCCTATAAAATAAGGGACAGTATGGTGTAGGTGGCGAGTGCTGTTGCTTGAGTTCTGCGGGTCTGGGAGTGAGAGAAGGTCCTGTGGGTTGTATGTCAGCAAAGATAATTCTGGCTGAAGGGAAGCCAAAGTTAATGGAGCAGCCTGAGAAGTTTGGAGCTCTGTACACTCCAGAGTCTTGTGCGTGGTGCCAGTTACCAGGTTTATAAAAGATGCTTTAAAACTCAGAAGGCGGAGAGGGTTTTCCTGCATAGTCAGGGCAGTGGGGACCCTTACGATGGAGATGAGACAGAACAGTTGTTTTTGCAGCAAAACGAAGCCTGTAAGATTTAATTTCCATTGATAATACTTGGGGGAGTTACCATCTGGGAGTGAAAGAAATACCTGTTTTGGGGAGAAGGGCAGGGTTGCTGTAAGGATAACGTGCTGTAGCTTGGTTAGACACAAACTGAAAGAAAATTTGGAATTACTTGGGTGGGAGATTCTAGAGGAGTTTTCTACAAGAGGTGGTGAAAGCAGAAAGTAACCAGTAGTTGTAAGGCTGGCCAATCAGCCAGTGAGAAAGACTGGATAGCGTGTTTATGGGTAGCAGGGGTGAAGTTTCATTTTTAAGCAGTACCTGTTGATGCATCTGTTCATCCCTTTCCCCAGACTGAAAATACATTTGAGAGGTTACTGGAGAATTTCAGCCTTCCCTCTTCTAGGTCTGGCACCTGAAATAGTCCAACTTTTGGCTGTCTGCCCTTCCCCAGCTTCGCAGGGCAGGGAGGTGGAGGGGAGACTAAAGTGTAGCAAAAATTGTGACTACACATAAAATTTGACAATGAAGTATGAGCAGTTGTTTCCTCAGTTGGTTTTTCAACAAAAAAAGTTCAGATTCCAGTAACAAGTCCAAGTTTCCCAACTTCTCGTTTTCAAACAAATTGAAGTGAAAAGTCAGTCACTAAAATTCTCACAAACCCCCCATATTTTGTTTTAATTTTTCAAAAGAATGGTATCAGAGTTATTTGGGTGAAAAGAATTGGTGAAAAGGAAACTAAGTGTCATTAATAGTATGAGTTTTCTTAAAATTTGTAGACTTAGTTCAAAAATGTCAATCATAAAGAGACACATTTTAGTTTAACTGTTTGGAAGTAGTTTTTGTGAGGTATAGTCCTCTGAAACATCTCAATTTATATCGTCAGCATTTTTTCAGTAAAGAAGTCTGACTGTCAAGTGAGTCAGCTTCTGAACTGTGTGCCAGACTGTATGATTAAGTTAGAAAATGAAAATAATAGTTGCAAATGATTCACAGTGTCTGTGGGTATCATACATGCTTTCACTTGCCAGAGCCATCCTTCTCATTTAGAAAAAACATGGAAATAATTGGTGAGGGTAAGAGAGACATGACAGCTGAAGATACTCCAGTCTGTGGCAGATCTTCTCAACCACAGATGGAGGAATCAGGAGCATTGTGGTGTCTAGGCCCTTATCTTGGCACACTCCCACCCACAAAACCCTACCTGCTCCTGGGTGTCCTGCCTTGTACAATGGCACCAATTCCAGTGCAGGCTTCTCAGAGTCCCTGGGGAGGGGCTGGGAGGTGGCAGCATAGAGATGGGCCAGGCTGTATTTTCATTTCACCTTCCTTTCCATGGTCTTCCTGAAATATGACCTCTGATATTTAAACAAGATATGCAAATTTGAGGCAGGAAAATATTCTATTTATTTTTTTTTCTGCTTGTATATCAGTCCTGTTCATAAATAGTGCTTCTCGTGTCAGGGTTTTTATTAACATCTATAAACTGCTCAGACTGTATTTAAAAAAGAGTAAAATACTTGTTATTTTGTTTTTACTGACCTTCCTCCTAAAACTGATGTGACCGATGACATATAATAAGTAATAGGGAAAGATTGTTTATTAATATTTAATGGGGATAGATAGGTTTATTACAGAAACATGTAAAATGTCCTTACAGCTGTCAGCTGTAATTACTGCTGCTGTCTAGAAGGTACATACACATTTGTGTATTTATCGAATTAAGTTTGGGAAGTCAAGATGATCAGTTAAGCACTTAAATAGCCAATGTTTGTCAGAATTAGCTATTATGATTTAGGGTTTTGAACAGAGCATGTTTCAGTGCATTAGGCATTCAGTTTTTATTAATCCATCCTGTTTCACCAGACAGATGGATCTTGCTGCAGCTTTAAGTGTTGGTGCTGATTTTGGAGAAACAGCAGAGCTGTCTCTAGATCAGTTGAATATTGCCCATAGTCAGGAGAGCCCATGTTGACCCTGGTCTGTCTCTGTGAGTTGGTCTTCAGCTGGGGTTTTCATGGCCCTCAGCATTGAATCCTGCTCGTGCCTGGTTTTCAGGTTCTGCACTTCAAACTCCAGCTGTACAGGGGATTTGACACAGCTTTGAGGCAATACTCCTGTGTTCCTTGGCAGGTGCAGAATATTTGTTTCCCCAAAGCAGAAGAAAGCTTGTCAAGTGGCTGAAACAGTAAAGGCTTAATCCAGATATTATTGCAATTCACAATGGAAATAGATGGGATTTTTCTGTTGACTGATAAAACTGATTTTATTTATTTTTATTTGATATTCAAGCGACAGATTTTATCAGCCTAGAGGTTCTCTTCAAGTATTTCCATTCCAACAGGCAAATACTAAAATCAAAGCTTCCCGAGGTTTCTGTCACTTCTGCTTTCTGTCAACGTATACACAATCCAAAACTGTATTCCGTTATTAAATGAGCGAGAACAGGGTGCTGGAAGCATAGTTATCCTCGCCCAGAGGGCAGAGATCTTATGAAAAAGTATGTCTCTTCACATAACAACGTTGTTTGTTTGTTTGTTTTTCTTTCCCTTGAAATCCCACCACATTGTTATGAAGTTAATTTAGTTGCTGTTGCTCATGATGCACTTCACAGGAATATATGGTAAGGCAAAAGAAACAGCTTCTGTGCTTTTTAAAAATCAATTCAGTCTTAAAATAGAAGTTGTGTTTTGGGGAAAAGAACAGGAATTTCAGGGGCTGAGAATTTTTCTTATTTTTTTTCACTGATCAGAAGGATTTCTCAAATCAAATTCAGAGCTGGTACCAAGTGAGATTTTCAGTGCCATCAGCTCATGATGTCTGCTGCATGGCTGCTGTATACACCAGGGTGATGAGGACTGTTCCTACTTCCATTTCTCTGCTTTCTGATTAAAGTCAGGAAAGTTTTAATATACATAATCTGACAGCATTTATTATAACAAATGCATGCTCCAGACTCTGCAAGTGAGGCAAGCTGTGCTTGTCAGCCTTGAGCAGCATTCAGACATGCAGCTGTTCAGACAGACAAGTATTGTTGTGCATTCCCAAGGGATTTTTTTTTTAATTTAAAAAAGGTCTTCAGAAGTGGGAAGGAGTTGGTCACCTGTTCCCTGGTTCCCACAGGTTTGTAGTCCCTGAGTTTCACATTTAAATGTGTCCCAAAAGCAAACTTAGTGAAGTTTTGCCTTTCTGAAATTCCCCAATCCCCTATCTTGGCCCTGGTCATTTGGAATGCAGCCCAGATGTGCTGCAACCTTGAATTTCTCCTAGTTTTAGGTTTTCTTAGGAAATCACAGAATCACAGAATCACAGAATTGATTGGGTTGGAAAAGACCTACGAGATCATCGAGTCCAACCCTTGGT
>JAOXXN010000025.1:8889152-8916422 GCA_026770055.1 Myrmophylax atrothorax | reverse complement strand
AAGGAACATGAGACTTGACTTTTCTAATTTCTTGTCTACCTGCCTGAGCAATGTCTCTGTGCTTGTTCAGGACAAACTGGCCCAGCCTTGCCCTTGCTTTCCAGCTTGGTTTGGAGTTCTCTGTTCAGCCATGCTGGCTTCATCACTTTGGGGTGGGCTGTGCTTGTGCTCCATGGAGGTAATCCCTGAAGATCAGCCAGCTCCTGTGCTCCTATTTGCCCTTCAGAGCAGTTCCTGGTAAGATCCTGCCTTACCAATTCTTTGAGAAGCTAGTAATGTGTTTAGCATTACATGTCATTTAGGCCCTTAAAGTGCTAGTAGTGCTAGGCTTTATTCAGCTATTTTCCTTTATTGTTGCTCCCCAAATATGCCTTCGCCTGTCTTGTGTCATACACTCCAGCTCTTGGAAAGATGGGTCCATCTACCTGTAGCTGGAAAGTCCCCAGGTCCCAAATACCCCCCCGAAGGAGTTGTCCCCCCACAGCAGTCATCAGAAGAGCAGGACATTTAAAAAAAAACAAAACAAAAACAACAAACCAGCAGATGAATAAGAAAACTACCCACCGATTTATAACTCAGAGTAAATTATTCTCTCTGTTTCTCCTCATTCTTGGAAGGATTTACACTGCTGTCAGTGAACTACCCAACATTAGATTTTCATTTGCTCATAACGATGTTAAAAAATTGAATATCTTGCTCAAATTTGTTTACTGCAACTCTGCCCTGTTCAGGGTCCACTTCAGTTCTCCACTTTCCACTTTTCTCTCCCCTTCTGCTTGTTAACCCCTGCTTGACCATCTGACTTACAGCCAGTGTAGCTACTTAGTCTGACTCGATGGGTTTGGTGAATGATAGTGTCAAACTGTTCTAGGGGACAAGGTTAATCCAAGTACTAAGTGCAGCCGTTAGACTTTCCATGAACACTTGGTGTTTGCCTGAACAAATATTGATGCACAAAGGTAGCACTTCTCAGTCTCTCCATCTGTCCCCACCTCTGTTTAAGTTCCAGTGCCTTAATCTCATCTTCCTTGTCCCATTATTTTTCCCTTCATCTGCTCCTGGCAAAAAGGTTTCAAGGCACTTTTCTTACCCTCTTTCAACCTTCCTGTATGTCTCCACTGCCAGCCAGTTTGTTGCTTTGGGGTACACTGTTGCTGTTGGGAAAGTTCAGCAGTGATTCCCACCTGGCTCAGAACCTTGTATTTATAGTTAAATGTAAATATATGAATATATTTATAGTTACAGTTGTTCTTGAGAACCTCCAGTTCTGAAAACATGTAAATACAGTGGTACTTTGACTGACAAGTATATTGTTTAATGGCATAATTTCCATGAGAAAGAAATGTTGAGTGCTAAAGTGGTAAGAAGATTGGGACCACTGGTAGGATTTTCAAGGAATTCTGCTTTCCCTTCTCAAAAGTAATGTATTTACTGAGGAGTCAAAATGGAGCAGTTTTTTTATGAGTAAAAGACTCAATGTTGAAATAACTTGTGACGGTGGCACTTAATTGCTCTGTAGAGCTCAGAATCTTATTTTCCATACATACCTTAAGTTTTGTTCTGGAGCTTTCAACAAAGTTGATAACCTTCTTCATAGGTTAATCCTAAAGATTTGGAGCTTTTTAGACAGCCTCCTGTCTCATTCAAAGATTTTCTTTTTATATAAGCATTTATAACATCTAGTGTTTCATGACAGAGGAAACAACCATGTTCTTTGTCTTTTCTGTACTGTGGCTTGAGTATGTCATGCCACTTGAAAACAATTTCTTCTTAAAACAGATCTATCTACATTTTTTAAAACTTAATACTGCAGAATTTCCAATTCTTATTTTTTGTGTCAGCCATCCTTTGACTGCTTTCATTTCCACAGAGCTATTTTTTTTTTGGACAAAATATAAAGCACTGTAATTGTGTAACGAGCTACCAAAACTTTATTCTCTGTTTGTAATATTCCTAATATTCCCATCTTGTATGACACCACAATCTGGGAGCTGAATATTTCAGTGAAATACATCTGTTCTTTGCAGAAGCTAATGCTAGTGGTTTTTTGTTTGGTAATAAACATGTGGGATTTTGCACAGAAATGGATCCAAACGTGACCTGCAATGCCAATCTCAAAATCTGAATTCTTCCATGTTTGAGTCATTTCTTTTCATGCTGACTTGCAGTTAGATGTTCATGCTATTTTTTCCCCTGGCTTACATAATCCTTATATAGGCAGCTGACATTGCAATCTAAGTTACAGTGGTACTTAGCAGGGAGTGGAAGAATGATTGGAATGATATGTTTTAACATTTCGGAGTCACAGGATGTTCAGCTTATGCTCTTGACTGCTGAGTAACCTTAGTGATAACAAGAATGTTACTGAAATACTGACCCTCTTTTTCATAATACAGCAAAATCATGCTATTACATGCTACTGTGCTTTACCAGTAGAGAATTGGAAAAAATGAGTTACTCCTAGGTTTAGTAGATAGGTGCTATGGTTCAGAGGAAATCAAATAACAGGATTTGAACCTCTTCCTTGCAGTGAAATTAATGTTGCACTATCAGCTGTGTTTCACCTTAATGATGTTTGCTTTGATTTCACATTTGCAAAGAAGTTTGTTCACAGAGGATGCAGTTTTATCTACATGATGTACAGTAGGTAATGAAAGACCAATATTCAACAAATACAGTAGTGGTATTTGCTCATCAACATGGACAAGTATTTTGGCTGCATACACATTTAAAGGCAGGCAAGCAGTGGCTGGTAAAGAGCTTACAACAAGTCTTACCAAAGTTGCAAGTGATTCAGTAAACTGGGACCATTCTTGCCCAGACCATCTGGGTCAGGGGCTAGGAGCAAAATGAAATATTTGCTTGTGAACTAAATGCTCATTTGCAGTGTGTGGACTGTGCACCCTTTCACGTGTAAAAGTCTTGAGCTCAGCCTTACTCATCCATCACTTCATGCTGCCCAGCTGGAGAGCAGCTTTGCAAAAGGAGGTCTGGCAGCCCTGGTGGACACCAACTTGACCACGAGCCAGCAAATGTGACCTTGCCACAATGAAGGCCAGTGGTCTCCTGGGCTACATTAGGAGAAGCATTGCCAGCAGGTTGCAGGAGGTGATTCTTTTCCTCTACTCAGCACTGGTTAGAAGGAACAGTGCTAGTTTAGGCTGCAGAAGGGAGGGGTCAGGAAGACCTTACCAATGTGTGTAAATACCTAAAGGGAAGTTGCAAAGAGGATGGAGCCAGACTCCTTCCAGTGATGCCCAGAGGCAATAGACACAAACTGAAACACAGGAGGTTCCTTCTGAACGTCAGGAAACACTTTTTTAGTGTGAGGGTGACAGAGCACTGGAACAGACTGCCCAGAGAGGTTGTGGAGCCTCCATCCCTGCTGATACTCAAATGCCATCTGGAGACAGTCCTGGACAAGCTGCTCTAGGTGACCCTGCTTGAGCAGGGAGGTTGGAACAGGTGATCTCCAGAGATCCCTTCCAATCTCAACCATGCTGTGATTCTGTGTCTTCTGGGGGCCTTCACCCTCATAACCTGAATGCAACCCTTGGCCAACGTGCAATGTGGACATGTGTGCAGGGATGGGGACCACATCCTCTGCTTTTATTTGCTGTGAATTGTGCCGTTGTTCTGTTTGTACATTTCATAAGTACTATTTTTGCAGTGGTGTCAGCTCTTTTGGCAGCAGTGAAGTTCCTGGATTACATGGAGTTGTCAGTCCTTGGCCTTTCAGTTGTTTTGGAGATTGCAAGTCATAGGTTTCCTTGCTGGTAGCTCCAAGGCTTTAAACCTGAGATTAGTTCCAGAAGTTACAACATACCAGTCACAACAGAAGAATAAAGGAAGGGTAAAGAATGAATCAAAATATTTTCAACCATGAGCCTGGAAAGAGGAGAACTGAGGTGTGCCTATGGGGAACATGAAAATGGAATAGGAACTGACTCACTGCTTTAGAAGGGACAGAGCTAGAGTGGCTAAGAAAGGCTCAAAAATAATTTTGGATTTTTGAAAATGAATGAAAAATTTTATGAAAGTAATGAATCCCAGTTGTTTGAAAACGTGTTGTCAGAACTATGTTTGTTACTGTGGCTGGAGTGTGTGTTAATGTTGCCATGGGCAATGGGCATTCCACTCATCTTCTGGTTCACAGATATACTGAAGCATGGAGATTGAGAAGTACTTAATCAGTAATAATCACAATCAAGATGAAATTTTAATGCTGCTTAGGATTATTAGTCATTTATCAAATGGCTTTGGTTGGGGGCATGTGAAATGCCTGACAAATGAAGCTGTGTTCTTCTAAGTTTCATTCAAGAACATTCAACAGATTATTTAAATGAGCAGGTTTTGGCCTGTAGCTCATTTGTAAGTGAGTTTTGTCTGTGGTGGGGCACATGTAGGTTGTGAAGGGTTTGTGGTGTGAGTGGCTGACACGTTTCAGTCTGAGCTGGGGTGTGAGATAGGCAACACTCTGAACTGATGGTCTGCAAAACTGCTCACAGTTTGTCTTGGATTGTGTGTAGGTGGTTTGCAGCCCTGGGTGCTGGGAGGAGATACAGCAGAACAAAGTGCAGAGACCCACCGAGCATTTTGACTCATGCCATAATTCCACAAAAAAAAGTCTTGTTAACAGGGAAAAAGTGGCCCTGTCATTTCAGCATGTCAGAAATCAGGTGATCTCCCATCTAGTGGGGTGCAATACAATTTTAGGGGGTTTTCTACACTGGATAAAATTGTATCCGAAAACCCGAACTTCTGCAATCCTACTGAATGGGGGAGAGGGTAGACAGACAGTTCTGTGAAGAAACCGGGGCAGGATGCCTCTGCATGGCCCACAAACCCCAAATTATTCTTGAATCAAATACTTGAAAACAAGGATTCCATAGGGCGTGAGGAAGAAGCATAAGTAAGACCAAGGGAAAATGGGAATCAAGGGTTGAAATTTGCTAACCTGGCTTAAAAAGGCAATTTTTCTATTATGGGTAGAAAGTTTTTTCAGGTTTTTAATTTTTTTGGACCCTGCCTAAGATTAAAAAACTCTAAGAACTTTCTTTGGTAAATAAAATCTGATTTTTAGTATGTTGGAATATTTGAGTGAACTTCCATTGTGTTCTTCAGATTTTTATTTCTCTCATTTTTCTTTAAAATATTTCATTTAGAAGTTTAGTGGATTTAATAGTGTCTACTTGAAATGAAGAATTGAAACCTGATGCTGGATAAATGCAGAGAAGGGGTACTTGGTTTGCATTTTCCAGATACTTTCTATTTTTTTCTAAATATGAATGTGAAAATAGATCTGATACTGTAAAAGTCAGATGAGCATTTGTTCATCTGATGGAAAATGTTACAGTGGAGCAATTTTTGATCTGGTATGAAGGAGGGTTTCAGAGATAGGCACAGAAATGGTTCAGAGCACTACATTTTTGAGGCATCTGAGGCTGGAACCTTTCCATTGGAACCAACTCTACAGGTAGAAAAAGCACTGGACTCCTTGATTGTGTATTTACATAAGGCTTCAAAGGACCATAGAAGAAAATACAGAGAGTTTCTAAGATTTTACATTTATTTTTAAAATCATGCTCAGGGTAATCCAATCTGTCTTGCTCTGTCTTTGGAGTCACATAAGCTAAAGGTGGTGATGTGGGGTAAGGCAGGGGGTTATTAATTCCTCTCTCACTTGAAATTAGGGATGTCAAATGCACAGATGTTTTAAAATCACTTTTCAGCATGTTATCTAGTTTTTATGGTTAGTCATTACTGTAACTAACTCAACAGAAAGGAAAGAGAAGAGTGGTATGGCTTCTAAAATCAATGAGCCATTAAATAGGTGGCAATAATCTTGATATAAACTTAGAATATTTAATTGGCACACAAAATACCTCTAGAGAGCAATACCATTTGAGGCTGTTCTCCAAATGCCAAGTGTTTATCCCTTGCCCATGAAGTTCAAGGCAAGCCAGCCCTCATGGGGTCACCACAGCCCTGCTCCCGCAGCACATGGATTGTATCTCTCTTCTTGTGCATTTTGTGTGTATCTGTGTTTGCTTTTGTGGTTTTCTGTTTCAGTTCTGTGTGAACAGGTGGCTCCACGGAGGTGGCAGTGATGTTCTGCCAGTTTATACCCACTGGTGTAAAAGCCCTCACTGCATTTTGGTGTGGGCGATTGATTATTTTGTACTGCATTGCCAGGTGTGACTTCATTAACAACACAACACAAGTAACACTGTCTAGGAGAGAGGCCTTTGTAGCTTGACTGTAAACAGCAGTTTGGGTTTGGTTTTGGTTTGGCGTTGCTGTTTCTAGTTGATGTCCTTCCTTTGTCGCAAGTGCCACCTGTAGTATTTTCTTTCTTTCAAAGCACTGGGGAGCAGCCATGCCCACAGAGGGTGCTCAGCATCCCCACTGACAATGAGCAGGGAGCTGGCAGCTCCTGCGCCCTTCCCTGAGCTGAACTCCACCGTCCTTGTGCTCAGGCAGATCCCTTCCCAAGAGGAGGAGAGTCCAAGTGGTGGCTCCTGCTCTCGCCTTGGCTCAGGGCCCCACAAATGCAGCTGGTTGAGCTCTATGAGCTCAGTTTTGAGCAGTGCTGTGGGTGCAGCTCTCACCTCTTCTCTGCCTGTCCCATACCCAGAGCCTGCCTGGGACCCATTCTTAGCTGCTGCTGTGGGCTGACAGTGTTTTGTAGGAGCAGGTGTCAGGAGATTGCCAACCCCTCAGGAACCCTTCCAGGCTCTTCACCAGATATCGTACCACTCTTTGTTTTGTACTCTAGAATGCTTTTCCATTTGAGTTTGATGTTTCAGAAAAAAACCCCAAACATCTAGAGAAAGAAAAGTTAGGCAAAGTATTGATTTGGCAAATAGAGTCAGTATGGATTGTCCAAGCAAATGGAGTCTGCTTAATCTCATGGTACTTGAAATAATTATTGCCTAGTAGATTGACCAAGTAGGATTATGTTGACAGTAAGTGCTGTCTGTGGTTCATTTCTGTCCTTGCTTTTTGCATTGCTGTTCCTGTTCTACTACCAGTTTACAAATCACTTTATATTAATAGTAATTGTGTTTTTCATATTGTTCTTATTTGTAGTATTGTAACTGTATGTTATGGTGCCTAATCTTCCAGGAGCGAGACAAGGCAGTGTAACCAGGACTCAGAACTGAAATCACATGCAGCTGAGATTGATCCTTTCCCCCTGGAACATAAGAATTTAAACTTCTCAAAATTGGTTACATGGAGATAGACAAAAATGCTTAATGGAAAAACCAAATCACGTAAAGAAAACATTATATTTCATTCTCCTATGATGCTAAATTTTCAAAGCCTTTCCCCTTTGCCCTGAAAACATTTTCTCATGTGTTTGTTGTGCTCTGCTGTTGAAAATCTACCCTGGGAACTTGCAGCACCCCTTTATTAAGTTGCCAAATGATTTTAGCAATCTTATTTTCCACATCTGGTTTTTAAACCTCTTTGAAAAGCATCCAGGCCTGTGAAAAGAAGCCATGAATTGCAAATGTGTGTGTCTCTGAAAGTTACCTCACGTTTTAAGCCTAGCACTGCTGCTCTGGCATGGTGCAAATAATGTCTGCACTGTGTGGTGCTGGCAGCAGCCCCATGCTGGGCATGGCTGGGGGCAGCTGCAGAGCTCTGCCACCAGCGTGGCTCAGGTAGGAAAATTCACTGCAAAGGGCACCTCTGGTCAAGTGCCCCTGTGCTGGAGTAGCCTTAGAGACTTGTTGCTTTTAGCATCTATTTCTCTTGTTGTTTCTACTCACTTCTGATCTTAGGGAAGCTTTTTAACTGCTTTTTCTTCCAGTGCTTGGTTCACAAGTGGTAAGTGTTTTAAGTAAAGTGCCAGTGCAACAGTATTTTCAAATATGAGTCCTTTATGTCCAATAAACTCATTTTCCTTCTGTGTCATGAGATGATACGATGATGACCAAGTCAGCCCCTGTGACACAGCAGGAGAAGATATGTATGGTCACAAGCACTCTCTGCGACCATGAAGGAGCGAAGGAACAAGATATAGGACCTGAAACCCCCAAATTTCAGGCATACTGATGACCTCAGCTGCCAGAGCCCTGTTCAGAGCTTGGACAAGCCTCTCTCCTTGCAGAGTTGTGCCTTTAGGTATGTTAGGACAAGGAAATTGTTATTCTACTCTGTGTTTGTTGTTTAATATAAAACTGTGCTGTGACTAGTAGATGATTCATTAAGCTGCAGCCATGAGAACCAATACTGAACTGAAAGCAGCTTTGACCTCTTTATTACTGTACAGAGGTTACTATTACTGTACAATTAGTACTAGCATGTACATTAGCAATTAAGAAGTCAGGAAAGTAGAGACATGAACAATAGTCCATCTGTTTGACAAAAATAACTATTAAGATCAGTATGAATTTAGATGCTTCTTTACTACTTAAACTACTGTAATGACTAATGTTCTCATGGTAGAATTGCCTCATTAGGTAATGAAAATTCTTTGGGAAACCCCCAGGAAGAACACTTGTGAAGAGCTAGGCAAAAATTAAATATTGATTATTTTTAATGCATCAAATTAAACTTAATCATACTTTAGGAAATACATGATGCTTCCCAGAAATAATTGAAATTCTACTGCTGGTTTCTGTGCAAGGTGGTTTCATACTGAAATGAGTTACAGTACAATGGAAGCTACCGCTAACATATAATTTGTGAAATTCAAAAAGTGTTAGCATATCATTTAGATAATGAAACCTTTATACCCATCTAGATTTGTAAGTACCAACTTGAGCAAAGGAAATGCTATTTCAGTGCTATTATATTAAATTATGTACATTTTCTGGGGAGTTTAGATGGTTGTATGTTTAATTTACCAGCTTTTCATTCCAAGCTTTTAATTTATTCTTGGCAATTAAGGAAGCCATAGTTTTAAAACCTACTGATAGTGTTAAAATCAAGTGTATATTCACAAGACTGCCCAAGGTCTGAATGACCAAAGTAGTCAATAAACATTAATAATTTCCTAGACACTTAATAGCTATTTTTTTCTGAATGTTTTAATTGTGCATTCCTCTTATGAACCATCTTCATTCTCTGCCTTTCCCCCATTTGGTTTAGGAGCAGCACCCAAATGTTTCGCTGCAAGTGAAGGGAAGAGGGAGTGAAGCAGACAGTGGTCTCTGGCTGTGGCAGTGCTGGTGAGAGGTGTTAGTCCAACCCATGCCATGTAGTCTTTCTTGGACAGCTGAACTGCTGGGTCCATTCAGCTCTACCATCTGTTGAGGAGTTTTGGCTTGTGGGTCATCACAGAGCAGCCTCATGGTCTGACTTACCCATCTTGTGTCAGGATGGGTCAGGGAGCTGCTGCCCAGATGTTGCAGAGGGGGCACATCTGGCTCCCAGAGGACACAGAACAGGTGGAGGACACACATCTCTGGTGCTGCCATCTGGCCTGTCCCAGGAGCCAGCCACCTTGCAGTCCTGCCACATGGCCTGAATCACAGGGTCTCACGTGTTCAGTACATGCAAAATTGCTGTGTACAGTTAACACTGTTTTGTTCTGTTGTTTTCAGCACAATGGGATAAGTTTTACAGGCCAGTTTGGAAAGGATCTTTGAAAGATGATACATTTCCATATATTGTGTGTGGAAAGTCTATGCTTTGAGAGTATTAGGAGCTCATAACCTAAAAAAGTAATAATTTAAAATTGAAAAGCACTGTTCTGTATTTAAAAGTCTTCAATGGATTTACGCTGAGCTGGGAGTGTCTTGTTGGTACTTCCACTTAGGAGTATCACTTAGTGTAAGTAAGGCAGGCTGCAAAAGCTTCATTCCTGGTGTTGGTACATGTATGGGGAAGAGCTGGAGCTGGGTCTGCAGGACAGATGGTTAGAAGAACCGCTTTTTGCTGGTCAGCTGGCAGCAGAGCACATGCTATGTCAAGTCACTGTCACCTGTTTTATAGTGTCTTTTCTGAGAAACAGTGAGTCTGCAGCAGCTGAGAATGTGGCCCTGTAGATTTGCTTTTTTGGATCATGATGTTTCTGCAGTGTCAGTTTTGAAAGACTCTGCTAAGCTGTTCCTGTTCCTTTGTGGAATTCATTAGGATTTATTTTGGCGGTTTTTGGTTTTTGCAGGCATTGGCTCCATTGTTTTCTAGGTTCCAGCTTTCTTTTTTCCTCCCATTCCCTCCTTTCTGGTAGGTCAGTGTGTCCCCACTACCTGCAGAGTGAGGTGCTTTAATGTACAGCTGGTTTTCACTCCTGGAGAGTTGGTACTGTGGGGAATGAGCTGGTCAAGCCCAATTCTAAGGAAGGGCTGTCCAGATCTGTAAACTGGAATGAGAAGTAGCCCAGGAGCTCAAAATTGGATCTCTGCTCAAAAAAAGCTCCTGAGGTCTCAGTTTAGCTGCATTAAGCTGCAGAGAAAGGCCAGACAGAGCCAGCAGGACACAGTAGGGGCATGGCCATGGCGTTGAGTGTTGCTCTGGTCCTGCTCAGTGCCCAAGGTTTTGGGCAGCTCTTCCTGGGCCAAGCCAATAGCTTGGACAGAGCAGACTTGTGTTACCCAGCACTAGTTCTGTAGGCTGCAAACTCAGTTTTATGGTCTAAAATGGGAAAAATACAGTAACTTTTAAAAGCAAGTCAGGAGGAGCTGCTATGGAGTATTGTCTTGTCCTACCCCCGTGTTTTGCAGTGGATGTATCTCAGGGACATGAGGCAGGTACCAGCAGTTCCCAGCTTAGCAGCACCCTGGCATCAGATGTTTTGCACATCCATTCACACACTATTACCTCACTGAATTTCATCCTTATTCCTTGTTATGAAACCTCCTGCAAGCTGTTAGTTTTTCTTATCTCACTTTTTCCTCTTATAACTTGTTGAGTGTTTTCTGTAACTGTTGGATGCTTAAATACCCTGGTGATAGATGCCTAAGGAAAACAAAGCAAAACAAAGGCTTCAGGAGGTACAGTCTGCAGAATTATTTGTAAAGCACTGGGAGATTCTTGCAAATGAGTGCAAAGCATTTGCAGCAGATTTTGTTTAATTGTAAGCAAGCTCTTTATGGCTGAGTGTATTTTAATGCACTTGCTGCATTGTTTGGTTGTTGAAAATAGTTTCTGAAAGCAGGGCTGAGACCAGTATCGTGATAGAAAATTTTCAGCCTAGGGAAGGAGGTTCAGCAGTGCTTCACCCCCTGACTCCTTGGGCTTTTGAAGTGACCAGTATTAGGGGTCCTGATGTTATTGCAGACTGGTTCTAGGAACGGTAAATGTTTTTGAGATTCCTGCCCTGATTTAATGGAGTTTGTGCCTGTTGAATGTGAATACTGTTAATGTGTGTTCCAGCAGAGCAAAGAGTTCAAGATTGTCCCCAAATAAAGAAACTTCAAAGACTTAATGCAATACATTTTCTTGCTGTTTTAGTTCCAGAACCACATGACATGTCTATGCCTGCCCATGTTCTGGTGCTGTCTTTGCTTTCCAATGCTGGTAAGAACCCAGCTTCGAAGTACCATGACACTTCAGAATCTGCTTGAGTAGGAAAGACTCTTTGGTCTCCAAGACAAAAAGAAGCTATAGATACCATACCTTTCCATAGTCCTCATGATTTCTCAAACAGAGCACAGTTATTTCTGTTAGTATCACTGATGTGTTGCCAGCACTTTTTTAAGTCATCCCACCTTCTAAGGAGGGATTTCCTTCTTTATAACAGCTGAAATAAGTTTGAATCTTGGCACAATGCACAACACTTAGTTTGAGGCCATTTATTTTTATTTGGGGGACCATAAAGTGGTCAAAAGATTGAATCATTAAAGCAAATAGAGTGCAGAGATATTTCAGGAGAGGATTTCCCGCTCCTCTGATTTCACACTTCCGAGAGAAAAGGAGTGATTTACAGGGATTTTACGCTTTTCCTTTTCATAATAGTACATTGCACTACTATACTCAAAGTTAATGCATTTCACTGTTCCACAATTGGTCGTCAGTGCTCTGGGCCTCATGGAGAGGGAAAATGTTGGGAAAAAAGTGTGCAGAGACTAATTCATTTGCCCAAAGACACACAGTGGGTTTGAGAGAGCTTCTGTTCTATGACCCAGGCCAGGGACCATGTGGTGTTTATCTCGCAGAGCTGCGTAGACTGATCTGTGAGCCCTGGGCTTGGTCCATCCTTTCCTCCTCCTCGTCTTCCTCCACAGCTGCCAGTGACCTGGTGCTTGAAGCCACTGACACTGTGGGGTGGTAGAAAAGGGAACTGGGGGCTGGTCACTGTGGATGGGAAGAGAGAGCATGGAGATGCCATGTAGGCAGACCCACGCGTGGCTCGTGCCCTCGTGGCTGTGAGGCTGGGCCATCCTCTGCTATGCAGAGTTATTTGGGAGGACTTATTTTCCTGGTTTCTCTGTTTAGTTTTTCTTTTGGTTTGTTGAGGGGGAAAATTGTGTGGGAGAATGAATTGGGGAATAAAACTGGCTCCAAAACAAGACTCCTGTAGAGCACACTGAGTACATCCAGTCTGTCTGGGCTGGGCACAGTTGATAACTACCTTCAAAGAAGGTTATTTTACTTGCTTTTGAACCACCTCTATAGCTGGTCACAAAGAGTTTTTGACCTTATGTCAAAAATCCACCTATCGAGCTTCCAGAGCAACAGGCTGTAACAATGCAAGAGGAGGAATTTCAAACACGTCTTGAAAGGTTTTTGTGGAAGGCATTATGGTGGATTGTTTGAAGCTGTTAGAACTGATCTTTAATAGTTGCACCCTTTAAAAGCTCCTGAAATACATTCATGTTTACAAGATGAGACATGAATTTCAAAAGACGTTTTTCTTCTCTTCTTCTTCATTTTAGTTCCTGCAGTAATAGCCCCGGTTCCTGCAGAGAGATGAGCATTGCTGAGGTCAATAATATATCTTTAATGTGAACTGTCAGGATAATCATCTGTGCTGAAATTCACCTTGATGAAGAGGGAGTGTGCAAAGCCCTCACTTGCCTTCATTAGGGTAATCCAGTGCAAATACTCTGATTTCTTTAGGGTAATACAGTGCAAAGTGCCTGGAGTGGACTGGGGGGGGAAGAGAGACCAGTGCTTTTGGGTGAATTAAAAAGTGGTGTTGCTAAGAGAAATGATGAAGATCTCTGAAAATGGGATATCTAAGAGTTTTATCACAGCTTTGGCTGGGTTTCATAGAATAAAGGAAGAAGTTTGTGTAAGTTCAGGTTCATTTGCTAAAACCTTGTGGAAAAAAAAAATCATGATTTTGTACACAGTTTTAAGTATTTTTCCAGTATTAGCTGAAGGTGGCTCATTTAGCTTGCAGGTACAAGTGAGAAGTGGGCTCCCTTATACTATAGGAAAATTTCTGGAGGTAAACTATATACTATTATAAAAATTCATTACAACTTTCATACAGGATTTAAAAAACCCCTTGAGTAATCTTAAACTTTTGGCTTCAGGTATTTGACAGACTCAGTTGGGCACATTTTTCAGCAAGGATTTTTCATGTTTGCCTTAATATCATCATTTGCAAATGAATAGTAGGAATCTGTAGTGGTAGCAACCATTTATACAATTTGCAGTACCCTGAGATAGCACTGATAGCTCTTAAGAAGGTAGGGTGTGGAAGCCATATTGCAAGAGGAAAGCTAATTAGCTTTAATTAAAGGTAGGCAAAAATAATGGACTTCAGGTCACAATCTAACAGTCTCCCCAGGGCTTGTGTGGCTTTTTCATTAAAATGAAGTTTCAGTAAAGAAAAACTGATTCTGCAGAGAAATCTGGTATTCTTCTCTGGAGTTCCTCAAGCAAAATTCTCATTAGCTTCACTGTCATGAGCATGCAGTCTGTAGTTCATACACTAAAAACTGTAAATGTAATTTGCTTAAATTTTTGTCCTAGATCCTGTAACTTTGACACTAGGAATAACTGCTTTGAGAAGGTGACTAGAGAGCAAATATTTATCATTCCTCATTATAAAAATCTAGAAGGCACTTGAGGACTGAGAAAACAGATTTAAACTAAAGGCAGTATGTTTTAGACGAGACATGAAGTCAAATTGTGTAACTTATTGCCACTGCCTGTTATGAAGATCAAATGTACAGAGGGGTTAGAAGTTCATTGGCTGAGTTAATGGGGGATAGGTCTGTCAAAATCTGTTACACATGGTGCTCTGAATCCAGCTCCTGCTTCAGGGAGTCCCAGGCTCCTTATTTCTGAAATAGAGAAGGCAGTGTCAGCCTGTCTCCCACCCCCTCCTGTGCCTGGCACAGCGATGTCCTGAGCCAGGGGCACCTGCACATCTGCAGAGCTCAGGGCATGGGTGGTACAGGTCCCTGCAGGGCTCAGGGCACGGGGTGGTGCAGGTCCCTGCAGGGCTCAGGGCACGGGTGGTGCAGGTCCCTGCAGAGCTCAGGGCACGGGTGGTGCAGGTCCCTGCAGAGCTCAGGGCACGGGTGGTACAGGTCCCTGCAGGGCTCAGGGCACGGGTGGTGCAGGTCCCTGCAGGGCTCAGGGCATGGGTGGTGCAGGTCCCTGCAGAGCTCAGGGCATGGGTGGTACAGGTCCCTGCAGGGCTCAGGGCACGGGTGGTGCAGGTCCCTGCAGAGCTTCAGCCCATGCCTGCCCCACACCTGCTGCCGGAGCTGGCCATGACCCACCTGCTGGGTGCCCACGGGGGGTTTGCTGCTGGGCCAACACAGCTCCCTGCTTTGAGGGGATGGTTGAGAGGAAGTGTTTCCTTTGGAACTGGCATTGTGAAGTGCACAGTTTTTAATTTCCACACATCTTAACTAATGTTTTTCAAAGGTTTTCACTTGTGGAAAATGTTGACATTCTGAGGAAAATTATGTTTGGACAGTGTATCACTTTAAACGTGTGTTCTGGAATAATTAACTTATATTTAGGTGTACAAACTTACCTCTCTATACAAACCCAAATATTCTGATCATTTATTGGTGAAGAATAATTGGACAGGCTGTCACAAGGATCTCAGCTTTTTTAGATGTATTCTATTTTGGTTCCTTCTGTCAAGAGGATTTTTTTTTTAACATGAAAAAAATCAGTTCAATGGGACAGATTTCCTTCCAGAAGATAATTTTAAATGTTTACTCAAATGTAGTGGTTTTCCTCCAGCTGTCACTGCTTCCTTGTTCGTACATTCTTGAGAAATATTTTAAAAATAATTAAGTGTGAATCTGTCTGTATCAGCCTTTCATAGCAAGGGCTTTTGTTTATTTAAATTTGGCAACTCCTCACATTTGTACCGCCGACTCTGCGCCAGTTGTGCCCATGGGTCATGGACTGCAGGATTATTATTCAGTCCTCACCCTTGTAGCGTGTTTTGGAGGCACAAAGAAGAGGGCTGATAATTAGAGAGAGATCACAGAGACTTCAATGTGGGATTGTCAAATGAGCAGGGCAAACTATCTCCTTGGCTGCTTTGGAGGAGTGAAGATAAATCCTGACCTGGTGTCCATCAGTAATATCATACAGATGTCACCCTGATGAAATTAATGGAACTAGGCTGATAATTCACGCATGGGGTATCTGCTCCTTGTGGTAGTTACTAGCTGCTGAGGTGTGGTGTCTCATACCAAAAGTGCCTGTGATGGAGGGATGTGTCCATGGGCACAGAGTTGTAGGGCAACAGCGAAGAGGATCTACAGTGGTGAAGCCAGGACTGTAGCACTGAGGTAATTTCCTCAGCCTTTCTTAAAAATACAGAAATTTAGGTAGCATTATTGTTGGTTGAGAATTATTTCCTTTGAATTCTCAGCAATCATTTTGTCCACACTTCTTCACCTTCTGTGCTAGGACTTTGCTGCCATTCTTCTCAGAGCTCCAAGGCCTCCTGGGGACCACACGGGTAGAGGCACATCTGCTCTTTCCCCATCCTTGTGCATCCCCCAGCAGAGAGGTGGCCAGTGCCAGGGAGATGTCACTGCTGATGGTGATCCCTGAGCTGCACTGCAGCTCTCTGCTGTGCTTTGGCTTTCCTGGGGCCATCCACACGGATGGGAGGATGTTGGACTCTGGTGCTGGGGGCTGGTGATGCTCCTGAGGGTCTGTCTGGCTGCCACCTGGTCCCTGCTCACCTGCCGCAGGGACTTCTGCAGGGACTCTGCTTACCCCATTCCAGTCAGGCTTGGAGTAGCTAAATAATTGAGTTCTGCAAATTTTCCTTAGGGAGGCAGCAGGAGCATCCCTTGCCTTTCCATGTCCCACAGCAGTCAAAGCTGGTCAATGCACCAAGCACTCTGCAAGCTGCTCAGAGTCATGGGGTTTCTCCGCAGCTCTCTGCAGGCACTTCACTGCAGGAATTTGGCTGCCTCTTTCCTTCCCCCCATCAGGAAGGAACTAACTGACCTTTGGGGTGAGGGCAGAAAGGAGTAGGGAGGGCCCAGCACTTGCACACCCCATTCTTGGTTGCAGGCAGGTTTGTACCATGAAAGAGCAGTGTCTTTCCCTCATTCAACAATAGAAAAGTATTTTCCTCCTGGTGCTTTTGGCACTATTTGACTTTGTGTTTGGGAGCTGGTGACCGCTGTGCAGAGCACTTTGGGAGTTACACAGGCATAGACAATTAGTCTTTTAAAAGGTCTGGAGCTTGGCAATGTGCCAGGGAAGCTGTCATAGCCCCACTATATAATATCAATTTTTAATAATGAGAACTTTGCTAAATTCAGCCCTTGATAAATCTCAGAGTTGGGTTTTCAAAGTTTAAAATCAAATATAACCCAATTACTTTGGTATTTGATTAAACTGAACTGCCACTTTGGTAAAGTGTTTAAATAAATCAGTATTAATATATTTTTCTACAGTAAATAAAATTATGTCTGTATAGTTCAGATATGAATATTCACACAGAGCTCTAGGAAATGAAGCACTGGCAGTTTGCATGGAAAAGGTATTAACTTAGGGAAATAAGTATTTCATTGATCTTTAAACACTGAGATTATGATGGTGGAGATGATTGAAAACACTGGTTTTAGAACAGTGAAACAAATATTTGTAAATATAGCGTAGGAAATCCATTATGTTTTATTCTATGAACTCTGAAGACCTGCTGTAAACACTTGAAGACTGACAGACTCTGGGAGACAATGTCAAATGGACTTTTTGGAGGCTGCAGCACTTACGGACACAGGCTCTGATGGCATTAGCTCCAGGTGGCACTGCCAGGAGACACTTACCTTTAAAGTCAGTTCTCAAATGCAGAAGAGTTCTTCCTTTGCCCAGTGAGGCCACCCGACTTCTGCACTAGCAGTGCTCTGCCCTCTTTGTATGCAAAGATGCCCCCTCTCATTTGGAACCTCATCCAGAGCCCTCCTGCTGCAGCAGGAACCTGCTCACTGGCTGGGACAGCTTTGAAATGCATCTTTGTAAGCGAGAGCAGAGCACCAGGGTCTTATTATGCAGTTAAGTGTGCTCTTGCTCATGCAAATAGTTCCAAAGAGTGAGAATTAGGGGCCACTGTGTCCCTTGTAGCCCCGTGTGGAATTCTTGAAACCTGCTCTGTCAGGAGCCATTGCCAGCCAGAGGTGGCCCAAGGCCTGTGCAGTTTGACCTTGGCTGCCTGTGGAGTATGAAAGGGCACAACCATCTGAACTCCGTGTAACGATTTCCGAGCTGTCAGGAATTCACATGATGCCTTGCTTGCAGTTGCTCATCTCCCAGCTTGTTCCCACAAGTCTTACTAAGACATGATCTTTTTGTCAAGCAAATTGTGAGCCTTCTAAAAATGCTGTGATAGACCAATCTGCCCGTTCTTATGGTTTATAGGGTTTGAGAAATTATATCCTTAATTACACATCTTAGTTCTTCAGTCTTGGTGAGCCTGATACAGTGAGCTTTGCTCACTACCTCTAGCTTGGCTTAGGAATGCAGCCATCTGTTAAAATGGAGAACAGGAAGACATTGCCCCAAAATGTGAAAACTATCACTGCTTTTGGATCTATCTGTCTTGGAGTCCTTATCTTTATTGTCACAGTGCATGTATGTATTCCCAGGAGGTTTGCTTTGTGCTCCCAGGAGCAGCCCCCTACCATCCAGAGGTTCTGAAATCCTTCACATTTCTATCTATGCCTATTTTGAGCTGCTGGACCTGGTGTAACCCTTATCCAGGATACCATGGTTCTCTGTCCTCTTGATTGTATCTGAGGTTTCCCACTGAAGTGGGAAAAAAAAGCTGTCTTCTGAAGCAGGACATGCTTCTCTGTAGCTGCCCATTGAAGTGTCATTTCATCCCAGGATGTCACTGGAACATTCTTTGAAAAGACACCAAATGTTGGAGAATATCAAGAGAGATACTCAGTGAGGCCACTAATGAGAACTGACAAATGAGAATTGCAATTAAATGAAACTGTAAAAATTCAAAGAACTGGATCTTTCTCTGATTACCTTTATTCAGGGAGTGAAAAAAGCATTTCTCAGAGTGGGAGTTCAAGTGACTAATGTGTCATTACATTCATTTCAAGAGATAAAATTTCTTGTTGCTTTTCAGAACATTCAATATTTTAGCATTAATTTATGGTGAAAGAACGTGTCCAGTCTCAGCTCTTTTCTTACATAAACTTTAATGCTTTATGCCTGTTTTTAAGGCGTTTTTCCCTACTGATTTGTACTATTTTTTTTACTTCCTTGGGCCATCGTGGGTAATCATGCTGGGTGAGTTTTCTTACCTGGCCTCCTGTGCTTTGGGCATATGGACAACAGGCTTTTTACCTTAAAAACCTATTAATTCCTGGTCTTAACTTTGCAGGAGGGAATAAAGAGACACAGAAGAATAGAGCATGAAACTACTTGGTTCCCAGGTGTGTCATTGTAAGGATTTCCTGAAGAAGTGTGTAACTTGGCTTTTTGTGGCTAATTTAGGAAAATTCATTATCTGATGATAATGAATGAGACTTCCCTTATCTCATAGCAAGGGACCTGGAGGCATGTTTGGTTTGGAGATTTATGAGATCACCTGCATGTGCTGCTTTCCTATCTTACTTCATTCTCTGCACTTCATTTGCTTTCCCTCATCCTCACAAATGCCTATGCTGATGGTCTCTGTGATAGGTTTCAATCTCATCCTGCTGGAGGAACATGGTTATGCATTCCATTTTCCAGCTGTGTAACATGTGCCTGCACAGCACTTCAGGGTCAAGTTGGACAGGGCTCTGATCAACCTCATCTAGTTGAAGGTGTCCCTGCCCATTGCAGGGGAGTAGGACTAGATGGCCTTTAAAGGTTCCTTCCAACCCAAACCATTCTGTGTGTTCTCATAATACAACCAGTAAAAACTCTTCTGCCGGGTACCATCCACTGCCTGGTCAGAGAGTCACGTGAAATTCCTGTTTTCTATCATGGCTCACAATGGGTTAAATTCATGGAAGAATGTTTAAAAGGCACATAAAGCGCTGCTTGGCTGAGGCAGGGGGACAAAGTGGAAGTCTCTGTACATTAGGGGAAAAGAATAAGGTAGAATTAAATCAATTCAAATGACAGCATTGATGAGTAGAAATAGGTTTCAGTATAAGACTAATTATGGGAAGTGATGGTCTGTCAGATTTTGGAATGGAATTACAGTTTCACAGATAAAGAAAAAGGACCATGTGAACAGTATTTTTGGCTAATTGCCACAAGTATTTAAAAATACAGCCCTGGCCATGCACTGGGGTGTCTGGTAAGGAAGAGAAAAGCTCTTTTTGTCTTTTTGTGTATTTCATAAGTAAACAAAATAGGTGTATAATTTTATTTCCTGAAGAGCGATGCAGATGTGGCTGGAATTCCCAGCAGTCCTAAATATGTATTATCTGGGCATTGTTCATTTTCATCTATGGCAGAAGTCAGTCCTGTCTTTTCAAGAAGAGCTCGTCAGTGTTTGCACCAATGAGTAGATCTCTCTGCAGCACTGAGGCATACATTGGCTTTAGCAGCTGAACTTCAGGCTTTGAATCTGACTTCAGTGTTACATGGGCAGCTACAAGAGTTCTTTGTGTTTCTCAGTTTTATTGTGGGCTAAAGCAGATCAACACAGGATTTGAGCCAAAGCTCATTACGGTCAATGTAAGTTTTGTTCAGTTGATTTCCAAACAATGATTCTGTTCATGTAGCAAGGGCTGTATTCAGGGGGAAAAAAAAATCAAATAGCATTCTGTAATCTGTAGAAGTGGAGGGTCCTGTTACTTGGTGACTTTAGTCCCATTACTACTTAGCATTTGCTGTCTTTCCAGGCTGTGGACAAGTTATGGTATAACCAGTAGTAGGATTTTTTTCTGTTTCTTTGCTATTGCATAAAACAAAACAAAAAGGAATAGGAGAGTATTGCTATTATGATCATGATTTTTATCTTCATAAGATATCAGTGCCAGATAATTGGTTTTATAGGGTTAAAATATGCAGCATTGTATTCTTGTACTTATGAATCTGGTGCTCTGTATGCTCCCGGTATTGACAATATTACATCAACACCTTCACCAGGGATCCTGCTCAATGAAGCCTTATTGATCAGGGTATTCACTAAATTAAATGTAATGTGGCATCTTTGCCTATGTGATGTCCTATGTGAAGGATTCTTTGTTGTGGTTAATTTGCAAAGTTCAAATTAAAAGTTCTTACAAATACATTCTGTGGAGTAATGGAGAGTTTTGTCTCAGGTCACAAACTATGTGAAATGATTAGAGACCAAAAAAGTACTAATGTTTTCCTTTTCTCAAATGGACCAGAAGTTAATGGGGAGTAGAAATCAGCTGGGATGTTCTGCAGAGACCCTTGCTGGTCCTGCCACACTTGGTTTTCAGTGAAGTAAAATAAAAAAATTCTTCTGATTAAGTTGGTAGAAGAATTAGATGATGGAAAAGTGGTAAATAATGATGGATGTGAACTCTGTCAACATGGTAAGATTAATTTCTTTTAAACTATTTTGGAGATAATCTAAGAATAAGGATGTAGCTTGTGCTTATGTGGGTGGAGAGCTGTGCCTGGAGAGCAGGAGCTCTGAACAGGGTGTGGAGCTCACAGAGAACCTACTGTGGTTAAGAGGAATAACGTGAATGTGTAAGCACTGAAATACCAAGTGGGGAAAGAGAGGCAGCCTGTTCATTGTATGCAGTACTACAAGTTACTGCAATATATTCTATTCTGTTGGTTGAAAAGAACTGGGAAGAATTAGGAAAATAATTTCAAATTAATAAAACTGCCTTGTAAAGGCTTATTAGAGGTTCTTCATGTATTTATCTGGCAGGAGAAAGAAGGAAAGAAAACAAAAAAAAAGATGTGCATTGGTCAAGATATATAGTAATTTTTTAAGGAAATATTATCTGATTATTTGAAAATCACTAATCTGGTTCTTGAAAAGTCTACTAGAAGGCACTTTGCTATTCTACCACATCAACAATTTTCCACCTATCCTTTCACATAAGAATCACACTGAATTAGTGTTAGTTGTCACCAGTAGGGTATGAGAGACTGATCATATTAGAGACTGTCACACTGTATTAGCCAAAATGAATCTGGAAAGAATAAAATAAAAGAGTATCAGTGTTTCAAATGCTGGATCTTATTAGAACGGGAAGCTTTCTGCTCATAAAGCCAGTGTTTTCTGCCTCAGTCCTGCATGCTGATGGGAGATGAAATGCCATGCTCCATTTACACAGAATGCTAATGCTCCACGGAGAGGACTTACCAGAGGAGCTCAAGTGACAGGAGGCTTCGGAGCCTGGTCAGGCTTTGGATCGCTGTTCACCTTAGCTTTATAAGGTGCAAGGTAGGAATGTAGCTATCATTTACAGTTCCTGACATGTGAGTTTGCAGCCTGACTTGCTAATGTAGGGCAGCATCAATTTTTTTCATGCTTTAACAGACTGTAGTTTGCAGAGTTTCAGCAAGTGTCACAAGGGAACCAGGGCAGAGCAGGGAGGACAGCTGGGAATAGTGAAACACTTCCTCTGTCCTGGGGAAATGGAAGCCAGAGCTGAACTACACTGAGAAAACTGCTCGGTTTAAACAGCATACCTGGCCTTACACCCCAGTTTTTTCAAGAGCTAACTAGTGTGCCCTGCTTGTGGAAGGGAAAGCACAACTTCCCATGGAGTTGCCACCACCTGGCTGGAGATGCCGCTTCCTGAGGTTGCCAGCTCCAGCAGCTGCTGGCACTTGGCAATGTGAGTCACTGTTCCTCTGTGCTTTAGACACAGAAATCTCTTGCCTCTTTGTGTGAAATTAATTAGTTTTTTCCTATAAACTTGAAATTGATTTTGTGGTAATGACATGATATTATGCTGTATTAGCTGCGTAGAACAATATCCTGTCCTGTACCTGATGCACAGCTGTTGTTTTAAAGCTCTCAGTGTTAATGCAGTGACAGTAAATCTTGTTTCAGTTTTAGCTCAGGAGCTCTTTTCTCTAAAATACTTTGCATTAATGAAACTCATTTCAAAGCTGGACAAAAAGTTAGAAAGACAAGTTTGAAATTAATTGGGTGGGGAAGCTCTTAAAACCCAAGACAGAAAGATTTCTATGCAGAAATTGGTTTCAGGAGAAGTGGAAAAGAATTTTCAAGCTGCTTTATCTGCTCGATGGAAGCTCCTGTGAGCTGATTGCTGACACTGGCATATTCATTTTCCCCATTTTCCACTGGGGAACCAGTAACTCCTGACTTTCCTCAGCTGTTCTGCATGGATCTGTGTGATCAGAGTCCCTGGCTGGCCCTGCTCCTGCTCCAACTCTGCCTCTGCTGTTATCACAGAGGTTTTGAGGTGGGTTTTTTTGGATTTTTTCTGGAGGAAAAGGTCTTTTGCAAATTGAAGATTTCTTTTGGAATGCCACAGTGAGGAAAGCTCTGCACCAGCCTAATCCCCTCATTAGCTGTGCTGTGTTGCCTACAGTGAGACTGATAAGGACTGTGGGAAGGAAGGAGTCTCCTCTTAGCTCTCAGGTGTGAGGGAATGCATTTCTCTGAAGGGAGGATCTGGAAGGAGACATGAAAAAATACTGTTTCCAGGAGTTTTCTAAATAATTTCTTAGTACAGGTGTGGATATTGTTCATTTGAAGTCAGGCCCAATGTCAGAGACCGAGATCTCCTTCTGGCCTGTGATGGACTTGTGTGTCTTTCAGTTCTGCTGGTTTCCAGGAGCTACAGAGACTTGCTATGTGCCTTGTTGGGACTCAGAGTGGGCCGGGCAGGTTTTTGTTTAGAGGTTTTCTTGTGAAGATGTGTGTGTGAGAATGATTTGGGGAATAAAACTGTCTCCAAAACAAGACTCCTGCAGAGCACACTGAGTCCATCCAGCCTGTCTGATGTGCTAGCTCTTGGAAGTGAGCAGCTCTGAGCTCTGCTGAAGAGGGATCAGAAATGAAAAGACACATCAGTGCATCTTGTAAGGGAAGAACAACTTATGTAAAGAAGCCTAATTCCTGTAGACATCACAAGCCTCTGTCTTACCTTTGATGAGTCAAAATCAAACAGTGAAGGGAGTTGGTTTTCTATGCCCTATTTGTGATTAGAATGGATGATAAAGTAAGAGTCTGGTTATACTTCAGCAACAAAACCCATTTAACATGAAGAAAGATATTCCACAGCCTATTTCCATATTTTTATGTGGTTGGGTTCCTCTGGGCTCTTGAATATTCTTGGACTGCAGTTCGCATTGTGTGTCTATTTAAAGTTTACTGCTTGTAACATTTTGGTCACTGATAAAACAGCTACCTGTGTTAATTCAGTGTTTTGATACCTCAGCCTTCTGTGTGAACATCAGCCTCTGGGCTGGCTGCCTCCTCTGCCTAAACTGCCATGGACTGAGGCCAGGTCCTGTGTGTGTGCAGCCCAACCTGTGGGAGGTGATGTGAAGCCAGTACAGCTTAAAAGAATCAGACCTGCCTGATCTTTTATCACTGTGTAACTCTGAGGCTTGTGTGTGTTATCACAGGGACTGCATGTTAGCATGTAATACGTGCTGCAGCTGTGACCAGCACACCAACACATTCCTGTCAGCTCAGACACATGCATCAGTTCATTTTTAGGGTTTGCATGTCTGTGCTGATGTTCACAAAAGAGAATAAAATGGTGCAGCTAATCTTCAGCAGTTGCAGCACACGTAAGTAGATTATCCAAAACTGTTAATTTTTTATTATTAAATAGCACTTTAGGGAGAAGAAGGCCTTAATACTCTGGCTAAAGATGCTAGTCACACCAGATTAGTATTGTTGTACATTAATAATAAAAGTAGTTGAGTCTGATTAGTGTCAGTTAAAGTTTCCTGAATGAGAGATATAACTCTTTGAATTAAACTGCTTCAATAGGAGCTAAGTATTCCTGAGGAATAATTTGTATTAAAAAGTTAAGACCTTCGCTATTTTTCTAAAGGAAAATCTGTCACCAGTGTGGGAATTACATACCATCCACATAACAGCATGAAAAGAAAGGATCTTCACAGACCATAAAGTGTAATAAAGGAACATCTGAAATTGATTTTCATTTAAGTAGATTACTTATGTTTTCCTCTAGACCAGGGAAAGCACACTCTAATCTCCATCACTTTTCACAAGTAGACCTACTGGTTTGATCCAGATATCCATCATTAAATGCACTCTCCCCAAGCACTTGCTTCTGTGAAAAACTTGCATCTTTGCAACCGAGGGCCTTGTGTCCAAAAATATTACAATTAAAAAGGAGGCATGACTCCCTAGTTATTCCTATCTTGGTGGTTGATGTGTGGGTTAATTTGGGGTACAAAATTTATTTCTTCTGTGCTAGAGGATCCATTTGTGGGAGGGATTTGGGGTTATGTGTTGTTCCCAGGCTTGCGGCAGGTAAGCAGTTGTGCTGTTGTAGGTTCCCCATGGGAGCTGAGCACAGCACTGCAGGCTGGAAGTTCATAGGGACTTGAATGGGTGTCCAGTGCATGGGGGGCTTCCCTGTAGTCTAATAGTTTAGACCCAGTGTGTCTGTATTTATCAATTGTTGGAAGGTTCTTGCTGAGAGCTTTTGGTTTGAAAAACTCGTGCTCTCCTCGGGTTTCAAGTGAGATATCCTGACTTTGTGAGGTGACTTGATTTGGTTTTCTGCCCCTGACACTGTGCAGAATGGTTCAGCTTCCAAGTATGAGCTCATATGTTCTCAGTTTGGTTTGTCTGCTCATTTTTAGCCTGCTTGTTTAAGGAAATGAGGATAACGTGCTCACCACCTTGTGTGTGTGCGTGCACGTGTGTGTGTGCGCACGTGTGCCTGCTGTTCCTTCTTACACAGTTCCCAATGCCTTAAAACCCACTGCCCCAATCTGACAAGGGAGGTGTTACAGGCAATAAGAGTTTGAGGAAAATGAACACCAGATACACTTATGAGTAGTTGATATGGAGGAGTCTGAAGGAGACTTCTGGGAATTGGAAAGAGGGAGAGGTAATGGACGCACTAGCCCCATGGAAAGCTTTGATTCAAACTTACTCCTTCTGGAACACAAGGGAGTTCAGCCACAAGAAAAGAATCCAGCAGAAAACAGAATTTGTTAGGTGTACTGGTCCCAAAACAATTTGTTTCTTTGACTAATCTGGGTTTTTTTGACAAAAGAAACCTATTTTTAATTGTGCTCTTTGCCAACACGCTTGTGTCAGTGCCAGAGACAGAGCTGTAAATAGCTGTTGGTGTCACAGCAGTGGCGCACGTTCCTTAGATAGGGATGTTGCCTCAACAAGCCTGTCTGCTGAAGTGAGCAACTCAAAGATGAGACACCTTTCCCAGAGCAGGTAGTGATGTAACATCACAGACAAGAAGGTTGTCAAGGTAACTTTTGAGGCAGGTTGTTGCAAAAATGTCTAGAACAGTTTACATGTATCTGTACTGATTCATTTGTAGAGTAAGGCTGCTGCCCTTCAATGTATTCACAGTTTCATTGCAGTTCAGAGTCCTCAACGTTGTTGTAAATAGGTCAAATTCTCAAATTTTCCCAGTCTTTGCAACCCATCTGAAAAGAAACATTTGCAGGTCAAATTGAAGCAGAGATTAGTGAGTTTGGACTGTATTCCATATTTTTAGTTGTTATTATAATATTTTTTTCCAGAGTTTACCTTGGCCCCTCTTGACATTGTCTCTTTCAGGAGCACATGTGTGGTAGTTTGGGCTTTGAATTTTTTCTGTTAATGTTTTGTTGAATTGTATCTGAATCTAGTAAGCAGTTCCATGCTCAAAGCCATACAACTTTGTAAATGCTTTAGCTGGCTCACTCATGTTTGTTTGTAAACCACAAAATTAGGCCCTTTCGTATGCTAACTCCTTTCTGAGGTTGTTCACACTTCCTCTTCAACAGGTCTTTCACTAGACAGAAACATCTTCAGAGGCTGCTTTTATCACTGTAATGATGATGATTGTACTGACTGTGCAAAGAGCTGGAAATGAGACCGTAGCTGTTTCCCTGTGCATGAGCAAACAAGTTGCTGTCCACAAGAATTTCCTTGATCTCTGTGACACATCTGCTGTAGGCACGTTGTGAGAACAGGCAGTTTGTCTGTGATCATGCAGTGCAAACCAGTTTGTTACCCCATCAAAACACAACAAAGGAGACTAAAACCTTTGCAGTGAGGATGCTTGCTTAGTACCCAGAAAATCAACAACTTAAATGGCACGTGTTGGTACTCTTTTAGAGAGAAGATGTAAGCTGTTT
Source organism: Myrmophylax atrothorax (assembly GCA_026770055.1). NCBI lineage: Eukaryota > Metazoa > Chordata > Aves > Passeriformes > Thamnophilidae > Myrmophylax > Myrmophylax atrothorax. Next base: position 8,889,800 of record JAOXXN010000025.1, on the reverse strand, counting down.
TCACTTGGTTGCTTTAGGGGTAGGATATTCCAGGGACGATGAGAGTTGGACCTCTCCTAATGTTACCAATTCCCAGTTCAAGAATAGCTGTAAATGTGTATTTGATGTGAAAGAGCTAATTGTACAAATCATTATCTCCAGCCTGACATGCCTCTGCTGTTTATTCTGTGTCAGTAATTAATTCTATAATTAGAAAATGTCCTACTAGATAACGTCTCTGGGTACTCAGCCTATTGTCCAATGCAGGAAGCCATCAAGAAGCTGGAGTGGTTTGGTTATGACCTTGGCAATTTGACTACTTTTATCAGCAAGGACTGGTTTGCTTCAGTGGGAGTTCATTACTGAAGAATTTAGTTTTTATGAGTGGGACTGGAGATGAGTCTCCTGATGCTGAGATTCAGTGCTATGGATGGATGGGTTTGCCCATGGCCTTGCCCCTCTGCAGAAGGGGACACCTGACCTACCTGTGTATTTGCATCTGCTTTTGATCTGTCAGCGTCTGCCATTCTATGAGAAGTTTGGATGAAATGAGTGTATTTCATAAGGTATCAGTGTGAACACAAGAAAATCAATAAGCAATCTGTGTGATAATTAATTAGCGTGCCAGGATGAATTACTGTTTCTTCCCCTCCTGATTTGGGTCACAGT
>JAOXXN010000025.1:8868581-8889052 GCA_026770055.1 Myrmophylax atrothorax | reverse complement strand
GCCTGAGCCTGAGTATTTAAGTCCCCAGGAGTAGGGTATTTGTTCAGTGATCTGCCAGATTTAGGTAGGATCTAAAATCCATTTAGTATCCTGCAACTGATAATAACATAGCAAGTGTCTAGGGAAAGGATGCAAAAGAGAAGCAAGAACACAGCACAATGCCCTCAAGTTCATCTCAAAAGTTCCAGCAACCTCCAACTTAATGACATTTCTCAGATAGAGGTTGTTTCTTTGTATTTTGAGTCCTTGCTTGTTCTGACACCTCACCCCAGTGATCCCCAGGAAAGGGGCCCTCAGCCTCTCCCAACCTCTTCCTCTTCTTCCTCCCACAGTAGGGAACTTTTAAGGCCACAGGCCCCATGGCCATTGCAGTGGCCTCCTGATGGCACGAGCTACCTCACTGCCTGCTGTTAGGGAACCTGCCAATACCAGGCTTATTGCTTGTGAATGTGACACAGTGCAAGTGGTTGACCAAGGTCCGCAGTTTTGGTGTCTGTTGTGATTGTCTCCATTTTTTAATCTCTGAATTCAGAAGCAATGTTTACTACAGCCTTTTGAGAAGACTGGCATGGAGCTGTGGATCTGCAGGGGTAATGCCACAGACTGGGATGGGTAGCAGTTCCCTGCCTGCTGTCCCCTCAGCTCAGCAGCAGGCTGGTTCCTTTCAGATGCAGCAGCAGAGGTTCTCTGCCCTCTTTTCACTGGTGTTGCCCTGAACATGCTCTCTGTTGGTTGGTGTGACTTCCTCTGCTCTGTGAAGCTCCCTTGTACTTGCAAACCTCCACGCCACAGGCTGAAGAAGCAGCCGGGGGGCCAGCAACTCCAAGTCCTTACTACTGGACACCTGCTCTAGTCTACAGGCTCCTGTCTCTTCAGTTTTCCCTGGGATTCAGACGTTGTTCCTGGGAAACAGTCTCTTCAGCCCCTACATTCATGCACATTCACCCACTGCCATCCCAAAAAATATATGTAGTTCAGCTTGCTCTCAACTAGACTTAACATAGGAGTTACTCCTCAGGGTCAGCTCCAAGTTTTTTAATCTATTCTTAGGGACAAGGGCTGCTATCATGAGCTTTCCTGATAACTCCTGTGAGGGCAAAGCAACTACTAGCTTATTATCAAGCTTCTGGCATAAATTCTTGCCCTTGCTATCCTGTTTCCCTTCTGTAGTCACATAAAAGACTAAATATACATGATAGATTAATGAACTCATTTTGTAAATACCCCAGGTAGTGAGATAGATGCCCATTTAACTTTCTCAGTGAACTTCAAGAAACCAGATTTGCCTTCTTTCCAGCAAATTGGTTTCCATCAAGAGAAAAGAGCCTCTCAAAGCATCTCTGCAAGGCCTCTAATGATAACTAATAACACCGCTTTTTTACTTGATAGTAGACAAAGCAAAAGCGCTCTGACATGCTGAGTATTTAGTAAGGATTGGAAGTGCAATCTGTGATTGCAATGATGATCACCTGGAGCTTTAGAAAATAGTGCGTGCACTGGAACGGGGAGCTTTTTGTTTGGTTGGGTTTTTTTGTGTGTGGTGGAGGTGAGGGGGACTAACAGCCAGTTTTTACAGTGCCTTAAAGTATTCATAGTACCTTAAGTGACTCTGGAATTTTCACAAAAATTTACTTCAAAAGGCAGTTTTATTTTTCTTTATCCTAACTCCTAAATTTTCAAGCATTTTTCAGCATGCTATCTCTTAAATCTGTCTTTCTCTCCTTTTTCTTTTTGAAACTTCAGAGAATATGGAATTTATTTCCCATTTGTGTCACTATTAATATATTTTCCAATATAGCTTTCAGGGCACACCGGGAACTCCTCTTTATTAAAGGTCAGATATTGAGAGACACTGAGTACTTGAAATTTGTGCTAGGGGTGGTCACCACTGAGGTGTAGTTACTTGAGAACAATTTCGGTCTGAAACACTTGGCTTGATGTCTAAGAAGTTAATGATATTTATACAGGAACTTCAAGTGTTTGTGACAACCTAACCCTAACAGGCAGCTGATGTTGTTATTACCCCAGCTCTCAGTCTGTCTGTACTAGTTCATGTGATTGCCATCCTTGTGGTATTGTAACCACTTGTGGTTGAAGTGGACCAGACATTGTCTCAGAAGTACAACTAAATGTGAGGAAGGGAGATGTGATTTTTCTTTATAATTCATAGCATCAAAAAGAACATCATGTGCATACAATAAATATTATGAAAGACTTCTACACACATTCAGTGCTTTCTGATCGTGCTAAGATAGTTCTGTAGGACCGAGTTTAAAATCTGTGGTTTTTCTTTAGATCAGTCCAAGTGCAACTTTGGGAAGAACCCAGTGGAGGATTTCCTCCATCAGCAGACCACAGTTGGTGGCTGTCAGAATAATTCTAACATGGCTATATGTACGTTTGGGGAGAAAAACCTTCAGCCCATTGATACTCGTTCAGAATCATGGCAGCATTACCAGGAAGCTGCAGTTTGGCCCTCCACCCATTGTGGAGGCAGCGGCTTCTCACTCAACGTCTGTCTGTTATGTCTGTCACATTTGCAGGAACTGAAAGCAGAAAGTCACATGCTGCCTACTCAAACCCAGCTAAACTGCTGCTCCATTTGTAAGGAGTCATTTGGTTTTAATTAGAACCTTTTGGCTAAGTGTATTGATAAAGCTGGATGTCTCCTCTGGTTATGTGGTGTCAGGTTTTCTCAGGTTCCTGTGTTAGATTCTTTTCTTTTTTTTTTTTTTTTCAAGTATAAGAGCACTAAGTTTGTTTATAAAGCAGCTTTTGCTGCAAGTTTCTTATCCAACCTCAGCTAGATAGGTTTAGGCTTTTAAGCAAATTGTATTTGGCAGAGGTTGGCTGGAAGGCTTCAGCTCAAATGTGATGTAACTTTTAGTTTAGAATGAAGCCAAAGAATTGCTCAGTATCTCAATGGTAAGAAACAGAGGGTGGAAGACCTTAATAAGAATGAAGTGCAAAATTGTGGGACAAGGTACTACTACTGTGTGCCAGCTTAAGTGATTAGAAAAAAGTATAGAAAACCTTCTAGTTTCCCCAGGCAATGATAGACTAATTATCCTCCAGTTGTCAATAATTCAGGGTGAATGAAGGGTTCTAAGCAGGAGCTGAAAACTGGAAGTAGTCCAGAGTGACGGAAGTGCACATCCCTAATGAGCTTCCCTGTCCTGAACTCCAGCTGCTGTGGAGAAAAATTATTTTAACTTCATGTGCTGTGTTCCCAACACATAGTAAAAGTAATGGATGTCTGGTAGCTCCTTAACTTCAGAACATCTCCAAGATCAAATTATTCCCTTTAAATCATGATAGTTACTTGTGAAAATGAACCCATAGTTCATTCTTAACAGGAGTGGGGATGCTCTGAGTTAGGCTCCTACTGCAGTCCTCAGGCTCTCCCTTCTACTTTGCCTTTCCAACCTTTTCAGGCACAAGTATCCACACGATACTTCGCTTCTGACACTTCACATTCTGCCTTTACTCATCAACTCATTTTACCAAAGGGAAGTTCTGGGGTTTTTTTCAGAGGAAGTGCATCCAAAACTTGAGCAAAAACTGTATTTACAAAAAGCCACTGAATAGGATTTTGATGGTGACGAGGTGTGTGTAAAGCCTCTGGGAGAGTCAGGTTTCTGGTCAGACTGGTGTATATGTTGGGAGGTGCAGGCCATCCCTCATCCTCACCAGGCAAATCTCTGGATGAGCTTAAGTCATGCACCTAAAACTGCAATAGATTAGAGAGGTTAGGTAAGCATTTGGGTTCAAAAACTCAAATTTTGAGACCCAAGGGGCAACATTAGGTCTGTTGAAGGATCAAACAAGAAATTTTACAGGAAGCAGTGCTGATTATCCCCCCTCTCTCCCCAATCTGTAAACATTACAGCTGCATCAAACCCTGAAAAATGAATGTTTATCTCAAATAGTCTTCCTATTAACATGAACAATTTTAAGTTTTGTTACAGAATTATTTTCCTCATGATTCTTTCATGATAATTAGGCAATTAATGTTAATCTAATATTAGTGCTGAAAATCCACCCAAGTGAGTGAATTCCTCCAGTTAAAGATACTGAGAGTTTTATTTGGCTGCATTGTGTTCTCTGAAAACTTTGTGCACTTGATTCGAGGCAACAATGACAATATGCTTGTAAAGAAAATAGAAAAAGCAAGATTTTTGCAGAGCAGTTGCTCTTACTATCCTAGAATCACAGAATCATTTAGGTTGGAAAAGACCCTTAAGATCAAGTCCAACCATTACACCAGCCACTGCCAAGCCCACCACTACACCTTGTCCCCAGGTGCCACATCTGTATGTCTTTTAAACGTTCCAGCCATGGTGACTCCAACATTGCCCTGGGCAGTGTGGTCCTCTGCTTGAACACTCTTTCTGTGAAGAAATTTTTCCTAATATCTAATGTAAAGCTCCCTTGACCAGGGTAGTTTGAATTTTTGTGACCTTAGATCTTCAGTTAAGTGGCGAGAGTGGGAGAGGTTTTTACCTGTGATTCAGCCATTCTCAGCTGTCGCCTCATCTCCAAAGCAATCTGACCAACTTCATCTCTGGACCAGACTAAGATGCAAAATTTCTTTCCTCAGAAAGGGAGAAGGGAAGATTTGCTGAATGACTTATTATGGAGAGAAATTAGATGACATATAATTTTAGTTAGGATAGGTATATAAATTATTATTAATTTTAGGTATCATGTTTTAAGATTTACACAGACTATAATTTGCATAATGTAAAAATGGGGAACATGAAATGTTATTGAAAATATTCACATAATGCCACTGTATTTGTGGTGATTTTTGCTTAACAACCTTTTCCAGCTGTGAAGATTTTTTTTACTAAAATTGAGTCAGCCTCAATAGTCAGCTCATGTTCTGCATGACCTACACGGGGAGCTGGGGGTGAGTGTGGGTTGGCATCTCCAAAGCAGCTCTGAGCTGGGCAAGGCCTCATTTTGGTGCAATACATAACTTGCCTTCCATGGGAGTAGAATGGAAAATTAAATGAGAGTTGATAATTGATATGTAAGTGAGTTATCTAGATACTTATTTTTTCACTAGGATGCTTTGACTATGATTTTTTTTTTCTAAAGAGCAGCTGAGAGCTTTATTAACTGTTTGTTCAATGGAGATTGAATGAGGTGAGCTGATGGCACCTCTATGTTCACATGTATGTTCCTTAGTCAGGTCAAGTGACTCCCAGCAAGGGGCTGTGCCTGTATTTGGGATAAGTTCAACATATGGACTTTGCTTGAACTCAAGTAATACTATTGGCTGTTTAGATTCTTCCTATTCCCAGTGGAGGCTGGGCAAAAATCCAAAAATGAATTTTTATCTTAACAATGCTTCAGAAGAGCTTGTACCTGCTTGCCTGTTGGTGCAATAGGGTCTGGTTCTTCCCAGGAAACAAATGAAGAGCCATTACACATCATCCATCTATTTTCACTAGGATTATAAATGTAAGTAGTTAAACTACAGGTTGATGCTGATCATTTGTTAATGTGACAGTGTGAGAAACCAGCCTCTTAAATCAGACATTTTAATGTTACAGGCAGTGAGCATTTTCCAGATCTGTTAGATTTTGATGCTATGTTATTTTGTTTTTTTCACTCTTATTTTTTAATTTGAGTTGGATTTGTCTTTAAGAAAGGTAAAGTGAAGAACAAATGGTGTCAAAGATGTTTTGGGGGCCCTAATTACCTTTGGAAAGAAGTTCTCAATGTAAAGTTTGAGAGTCTGCTTTGTCAGTGCAGGTGGCTGCATTTGGAGTCCTCCGTATTACAGCAAAGAGCTGTTTGCGTGTAATGATGTCATCTTGGTCAAAACTTGGTTTTCAGAGGTCCCATTTTTACAAGAAAAATTTTGTTTTCTATTTCATTTCATGATGAAATTTCAAAATGAAGCTTTTTCCTGAAATTTCTATTTAGAAGTCATAGAACTCCAACAGTTTTCTTTGTTGGTGGTGGTGGGTTTTTTCCCCCCTTCCATTCCTGCCCACAAGAAAAAAGCTGATCTGCTTAGAAAGAGGGCAGTGGAAATGAACCACTTTCTCTCACAATTTGACAAGCCTGTCCTTTTTCCATTTGCTCCTTTTATTAAAACAGGCTAAGGGTATTATATAATCAAGTAGGAGCTAGGTTTTCTGGCTTCCTGTTTTTGATCTATCTGGCAATGATTTGGGCTTCTGTGCAAAACACCCTCTCTGCGATAATAGACCTTGGAGGAATTTTAGTGATGGTTTCAGTCCACTTAAAGTCTGCCTTTCCACTATGGCAAATGGTTCTGTATTTTATCGTGTCAGCACCTACAATATACCCTGATACCTGATCTGAACCTTGAGCAGTTTATCAGTGTTGCAATTGGAATGTCTGACACAGGTAACTGCTGTAAACACCTACATAACTGCAGTATTTAGAGGACCAGAACTATAGTTTGCAGTTTTATTTGGCTTTCACCTTTCCTAAAGAATTTCCAGCAGAAAATCAGTGTCAAAATCTCTTGTTGATAGGTGGTTACTTTGCAGATGTGAGCACTGCAGTGATCTCTGTAAGCCAAGAATATCAAATGGAGCGCTGCCATGCTAAGATGCTTCCAGGTGCTGTGTTAGAGATTTTATCTTTTCTGCTCTTCCTATTGGACCTATTTTTGCTATCTTTGTGAGCACTGTGGGTGCACTGTGCATATGGACAGGCATATGCCATCAGATGGTTCTTTGGGGGATGTTAGTCTATGTAATACAAAGCCTTTTTATCACTAGACCAGTCTGGCATCACTTGTCTCTGAGCAATCACAGGGTAACTCAAGGGATCTGACACAATTAGCACTGGAAACAGGGAATCAGTTTAAATACTGATGTTTTGAAAAAGATCATGTACTTGGTATAGAATTTAAATTCTGTGATTCTTTGAACATTAATGTGGATGTGCAGTTATTGGACTTGCTGAGGAAGTTTGACCTAGTAATGCGCAGGTAAAAATAATTTAATCGCAGTGAATGTATGTCCTGAAGATCAAGTCAAAGCAAATGAAGCAGATCACTGAATTTGTGAGAAATAAAGTTATTGGATAAAATTCTACAGTACATACCAACTCCATATGCTGTCTTAGTAATGCTATAATTAAGCCAAAGAGTCATGTCAAACTGGCCTTTTCCATCTGCTCTGTGATCTGCTCTGGGAGCAATTTGGAGAGAATGACAGCTGACCTCAAAACCAATGAGTTTGTTTAATGTATGACCCACCAGAGCTGATCCACTTTCATACAGGGGTACAAATTGTTCTTCATTTAATTGGGAAAATCAAAATTAGGCTTGCTGTGATGCAGGCTTGCTCAAAATTTTTGTTTCAGTAATGCCTCTTGGTATTAGCTGAGCCATTTTATGGCTCATAAAAATATTCTTCCATTTTATTTGCAGCTATGTAAGCTGCAGCATGGTGGCACAAGTTTAAAATAGCACTGTTGGGTTTTTCTGTTCATTTTTTATGCTTTTGCCAAAACAAACCTGTTAATAATAAAGTCTCAAAAGTTCAGTATGAGTAATCGACATGTGAGACACCTGAAACTCACACTGTATTTATAATACTAATTGATTTCATTTATTTTGCATCCCCTGTGAATTTCTCACTGCCAGTCTTGTCATTATCTTAATGTTGTTGTTTCCAATAACACTCAGAAAAGTCGTTTTAAAGGCAGGGGGTCTTACAGCACAGATGCATCAGGTGTAAAGCTTCCTTTCCTCAGAGGTGATCAAATTGACTAAAAGAAACCCCGTGGAATGGTACAACGTAAAAACCAGGGGCTGTCCATCTGCTTGAATCTGTGTTACCTTGTGGAAGTCTCCTTAATGCTCGCTCCCGCGAGTGTCTGTATTCAGATAATGTGGGCACGGGTTTTTGTTGTGGCAGGGAAGTGTGAAAATGTTGCTGCTGGAATCAGTGCAGTATTTGGAAGGTCATAATCATTCCTACAGAAGGATAGGAGCAAGCATTAAGCAGACCAGCAAGAAAGTCAGACTTAGGTGTGAGGAATCTCACTTATGTTCATGTCCTAAATACCAGATTGGAATACTCCTGTCTCCTTGCCTGCATGCCAGGCATTGCAGGCTGAAGGGATGCAGGAGGTGTGGTGCTCCTGCAGAAGTTGCAAGATGGTGAGGGTTTGATGCTGCCTTTTGGTGTGTGTTGAAAGGGGCAAGGCACTTTACCCCCACTGTAGTTACTCAGGGAGCCTTGGAGCCACAGTGTTTCGGAGCAGGTGGTGTAATGTTTTATTAGAACACAAGTTTCCAGCTCTGCTCCTGGGAAAGCCATATTGTGCCTCACAGTGGAAATTAGCAGTGTCATTGGTAATGAAGTGCACCTTCTGAGTAAGGAGGGCTGAAGCACAGTGAGGGGGAGTGAGCCAAAGCACATGTCTGGGGTGACCTGATGAGGCCACAGGTGTGAGTGGCCACAGGTTTGTCATGGCAGGGCAGCAGCCAGTGCTTCATTGCAGTGTCCAGTTGCTTTGCTTCAGCACTGATATGGAAGGGGAAGGAGTGGGTGCATCAGCTTCAGGTGGATGTTACAGAGCTTTTAATTCACAGTCTGTTAATTACACTGCCTTGAAGCTTTACCTGTTTGGGGTGGCAGGTTTGCACTGAAGACTGTTGTCGGGGGTATTATGCAATAGTCTGTTATTTCAATGAAGTATTAAATAAAATTGTTTCCACATCATGAAATAGGGAGATGACCTGCCAGAAAGCCTTAGCTGAACTTTGAAACATGCCTGAACCTACTGACCTTCAAGATACAGTACAGGGTTCATCTTTTCTCTTTCCTTCAGCCTTTGTCCAGATGGGATGGCTGGAGGCACCGTATCAGTGCAGGGAGGAGGGCCTCTTAATGCCATCCCATCATTTAAATATTGATCAGGTCATGTGGAGGGGCCGTGTGATGGCTGCTGAGGGAGGTTAGTGAGCAGAGTCCCTGTAGGCTTTTCTCTGCTTCGGCGAGCAGAAGAAGCCATATACCCATGGGTCAGTGCTGCTATGCAAGACCAGCCCTGCACAGTGCTCGAGATGTGTGAATCATCAGGCCCATGCAAGGAGATTGCTCTGCAGCTGGGGAGGGGAAGCCTCAGCCTTCCCACTGGCTTAGTGGGGCCCTTGCTGACGAGGTGTGTGGGGATGTGGCACAGACGGTGATGGGCCCGCTGCAGCCCAGTGCCTTGGCAGCAGTCCCAGGCTCTGCTCATGTAAGCGCAGCTTTGGTGTTTTGGGCCGGAGCTGTGGCAGGTTTAGCAGCTTGCAGGGGGGATCTGAAACACATGTGTGCAGTCTGGTGCTCTCCTGTAAGGTTCTGTACCTGTATGTCTCCTTTGAGACTCCTCCTTCTCTAGGGATGCTGCTCCAGGGTGTGCAGCCTCCTCAGGTGCCCACCAGCTGCTGGGGCTGTGGAGCAGGAGCTGGGTGGCTCAGCTAAGAGGCAGCCTGTGTTTGTAGTGGTGATGTTGCTTTGAGGTCCTGTGGAGAGCCCCCCCGCTCATATCTGCACCCTGCTGCTGAAATAAAAGACACTTAAAGACAGGATTGTGTGCATTGATTGTTTGCCAGCACTAGTTCTCTGAAGTGCCCGTGGGGAGACTGAGTTCTCCAGAGGAGAACTCAGAGGACGCTTTTTGCCTGCTTGGTGCCATGCTATGGAGGTAAACACAGCATGGCTGGGGCACTCTGCCAAGTGGGGTTCACCATCTGCACAAATCAGGAGATTCACATTCCCTCCCAAACCTATTGCAGAGGGACTTGCCCAGGACGCACGGCCTCTCAGCTACCTGTCCTGGACTTTGTGCAGAAGGTAAAAAAAAAAAAGAAAAACTGACAAAAGTAGGAGTAAGAGTGAAGATCTTGCCAGGGACTGTAATCTGTATTCTGGTTTTTGTGTGACTCCTTTTACTGGCTCCTAGTACTCCTTGACTGCTGTTGTATCCTTCCACTGAGACAATGTGAAAAAAAGGCAGTTAGGCTTTTATCAGGGCCACAATTTACTTCAGGTATACATTTCCTTTTAAAAAGTGAGTTTTTCCGTGCCTGCTCTGAAGCACAGAGGGCAGCACAGAAGGAAGCTATAGGGGGCAAACCTGCTGGGCATGACCAGGAGCCGCTACCACACTCACTGCTGCTGCCGTCTAATGGGATAGTGGGAGAAATTGGTGATGCTTATTAAGTTTCCCTTGCTCTCAAATGAAAGCAAAGCTTTGCAAATAGCTTGCTGTGACAGGTGAAGAGCTGGCTGGCAGCCCTTGAACTCCACCATGATAAATGAGGATATATAGCAGCCTGTTGGGAAGAAGACACCCATTCAATGTGACCACAAGTAAAATTTTTGGCAACTTTGCCCCAAACCATAAACTTGACTCAGTGGGATCTATGAGCAGTTGTCTGGAGTCCTGCAAATCATCCCAGCTCTGTGGAAGGTTTGTACCACAGCTGGCTCACCCATGAGCTGCATGAAATGTGGAGATCAGTGATTTTCCACTGTATAATGAAGGATCTTTTATAGCATTTGAGGAAAAACTTCTCCTTTTTTGAGCTATAACTTCATGGATACAATGCACTATAGATGCAGGTGGACTCCAGTTACTACATTTTTAAGGGACAATGAGTAGTTGGACTCGATGATCTTACAGGTCTTTTCCCACTTCAATGATTCTATGATTCTTGGCTTTTGATGTGATTTGGGGATGAAAGCTTCAAAATATTAATAAAAGACATAGTGTGAAGAAATTGGCCAAATAAGTAACTTTCTTCTTAGCTATTGAACTGTCAGCCTGGAGGTTTTTGGGCTCTGGCTGTTCAGAGAATAAAAGCAAGTTCTGCACTGTTGCCTTAATGATCATTACTCAATGTAGTGCAGCCATATGACACTAAATATTCCTTGCTGGCTCATTCCTGGGTGACAGCACTGTTTACTTGGTATGAGCTAAAGCTCAAGTCCAGCCTGCAGCATAGTGTCTCTTCTGGTGATGATGTTATGGACATCTGTCTGTTGCAGAATGGTCTGGGGCCATGTATTTGAGTCATGTAGCTTCCCCAGGTAACCCTCACCTTGTCTCCTTGCTGAGCTGTTGGGCCCATGTTCTGTAAAAGCTGGGACTGAGAGGAAAGGAAGTTACAAGTCAAGACAGGCAGCACCAGTTCTTCCCAGGGAGTAAATAGTGTTAGTTTGAGTACATTCAGGAATAGGCGTTTATAAATGAAAACTAAATTCAGAAATCACAGTAGCTGTTAATGAAATCAAAAAGCCTAATGATGCAGGGGTGGCTGGCTATAGATTCTTGATGTGGATTTTTTGCACACTTAGAGTCCTAAGCTAGTCCCTCTAATCTAATCTCTTCATCTGTATTTTAAAAATGGCTATAAATAGGTAGATTTGTGTAGCTAGCTGTTTCCAGAAGCAGACTGAGGTGCTCAAAGTCTGGCTAGAATATTTTTGTTCATAGATTGAAAAGGAAAAGCTGGTGGGGAAAAAGTGGGAAGTCAAGATGTAAAAAACCCCAGCAATCCAACCCTTTAAGGGATCATCACAAGTGCATCATGTAGCAAACCCAAAACTTCAGAGAGCCTGAGTGTGGCGTGTGAGGGATGTTGATGGAGAGAGCAGCCCTGTGAGTGGGACTGAGTGTATGCAGCTCTGCTGAGGAGGGCTTTAGCAATGGGCTCTCAAAATTTGGAGATCCTTCAGTGCTCAGGGCTTAGCAGAGACATCTGCGATGTAAGTCTAGATCTTGGACTCTGAGAGCTCTGAGCTGAAAATGATGTGGAAGGCTGATGATTTCAGTCTAGGTTTAATTTTGGTTATTACTGTTTTATTAACCGAGAGTCCAAGCAAGCCATGAGCAGGAAGCACATGCCGTGAAAGCTGTGGTCTGCAGATTTGTGTTCAGATCCCTTCAGTAAAATTACCTTCATCAGGAACTGCCTGAGCAGCATCTTTTTTTAAAAGAGTTGCTGTGTATGAAAATGTTTTCTTGCCGTGGAACTTCAGTGTTTCTGTTTTCTTTAGGAAATCGGGTTAATTCTTTTTATCTGCTTTTCTTACCAAACTTTTAAATTCCTGGGGATAAGCCTGTCTTTATGTGCTTGATAAACATTTTGGCATGGCCTGTGATTTTTATTCAGCACACTAAGTGGCAAATGTACATTACAATCTCAGAGAAGAGATGATCAAGTGCTGTGTGGCTGAACCGTGGTGGCTGCACAAGTACCAGTTTGAATGCCTGAACTGCAGTATCAACACCTTTTTGAAAACCCTTGTGCATAAAAATGCTAGTTGGGAAAGGATGGCAATTTTGTCTTCTTTCTAAATGTGGTTCCAGTGTCACAGCAAGATACTCCTTTAAGTGACAGAGTTCCCCAAGACTTTTCCTTTTCAGCTTCATTTAGGTTTCTGAGCTGAGACTTAGAGCTGCTCTGGGTGATCAAGTGAGTGCCAGGGCATATTTTGTGTGAAAGCATGGAGAAATTGCACAAGGAAAAATGATCTCACCCAAATGTTTTTTCTAGGGTACTGGTTTACTAGATAATAACCATTTTTAGGAAACCAATAAGGCTATTGTCCAGATGGCACATTTAGTCAGGTTTAAAGTGCAAATGTACTCTAGATATGTTAAAAATGGCAATAGGTTAGCACAGTAAAAATAATAAAAAAGTGACCTCCTGCATACTTATATGGCCAAACATTAGAGGTTGGGAGGGAATTGCTGTAGTTCATTGCTAAGAGGCATAAAAGTACAGAACAAGTGGATAGAAAATGTCATATTAGCATAGTTGTCTTTCAAGTGTTAATGTTAACAAAGCTCTTTTGACAAAGTCTGTACTAGATCATTTTTTCTAACAAAAGAAAATCAGATATGAAACTGCATCTTTAATGACCAAGAGATTTTGTTAGCATATTAATCTGAGTAGTGGGCAGACTTGGTCTCCTTGAGAAGACTGTCCTAAGATAGCCTTCACCATCTGGGGCTATGCAAGACCAGAGAAAGCCTGGCCTTGGCAAAGCTGAAAGAAATGTTCTTCAGATGCTTTTTGTAGGAAGACTTCTTTCATTTGCAGCTGAAGCTTACAGAGCACAGTACTTGGTCTCATCTGACTATGAAACTTTTGTCAAAGCTCAAAAGAGACTTGCTAAAGTTATACAGGCATAATGAATGCTTGAATGATTCAGCCACCTCTTTGTGAACATTGTCTTTCCATCCCCAAAGAAATCCCATCTCTCTTGTACATCATTTCACCAGGGGAACTTGGGTCTGTATGGCCAGGATATTTTCCTTTGTTGTCTCCCTGCAATGAAAGCAACAATCCTCCTGCAGGCAGAAAGGAAAGGGCAAGGTGCTTGTAGGAATTCCCACTAGAATGTTTAAAACAGAGCCAACACTAATCTAAAGGCTCTTGGGGAGGGAAGGCAAACTTTAAATGTCCAAGCTCTGAAGTTTTTTTGTAACAAGTACAGAGTGCACATGAACCTAGTAAACTCTGGGTTGAAACAATGCCAAAAACCTGACCTGTAAGAGACACAAGGGGAAAAAATAGAAAAAATATTCTGTGGAAGCCTGTTAATTGTGAAAATTTTGAAAATCAGAGGTGATGTGCTAAACTTTGTTTCATGTGGGCAATGGTAATTAAAATCAAGAAGTACAAGGCTGTGCACTGTGTACAAACTGGTTTGCTGGGAAGCCAGATTTAAATTAGAGTGTCTTGAGCTCTGGTCCATAACACATCAGAAAGTGATCCTTGCATCAACTGTGAAACAACTGAAAAGAAACAATGTGGTGTAAATTGGAATCAAATAAAAGCACAAGAAATGTTTTAAAATTTAGGCTTACTTGGATGTGAAAATCACTATGGCAGCAGGGTGAGTAACAGCTGTTCATTGCTTCCCTCAGATCTAGTTTAGGTTATTCAATTAGGGCTGTTCCAGCTGCCAGCTGATGCCCTCTGTCCACGGGTCATTCTTAGTCCCTTTGGCTTAGATCTAAACCCAGACTGGGGTTACTGGAGTGACTGTGACAATCCACACTGCTGTCCTAAACCTTCATGGGAGTTCTGTGGTGCATCTCACTGATGTGCAATGTACTCTGGTCACATTTGCATGAGGAAGGAAGGACTGACTTCTATTCATCTCCAAAGAGTTTTATGAAACATTACTAAAATACATTATACAGTTTAGAAGAACAAGCAATGATAGGCTAGAGTCTATTTATTATTTCCTCTAAGATTCACTCACAGGTGCAATTCTTGCAGTTTCAATTTTTTTTATCATGCCTTAGAGAATACCACAAACACAATGCTCACAATTATTCATTTACTTTATAATTAGGCAAAGGGAAGAACAAAGCATAAAACCAACTTAGTGTACTTCAGTTGCAATTTCGTTTTCCCCACCAAAAGGACTTCCCAAAGTCTGTGTGTTCAAGAGTTTCCTTGCCTCTGGGAGCTCTTCTTTTAATGCATAAAGTCTGAATGCTATCAATTCCAGAATGAACAGAAAGTCCCATCCTAGGGCACCCTGGGCTAGATCTGTGTTAGCAAAAACTCTGTGCAGCAAGAGCAGATTTTTAGGACAAAGGACCTGAGGCAGAAGCATGGGCATCTGAATGGTTGTGTGATTTGTGGGGCTTTGCTTCAAACTGGATTGAATCCTGGGTTCTGCTGATTTCTGGGTTTGGATGTTTCAGCCTCAGAGTGGCCTGAAGACAAGCCACTGCCTTGGATCTTTTTGTCTCCATTTGGGGCAGGGTGGATGTCTGTGTACCTGCAGTGGAGCCTCCAGGGTAATACCCTCCTGATTATTGCAGTTTCTATACAACAAACTCCACTTTTTGGATTGAACTGGGAAAGATGAGGGAGTACAACAGTAGGATTTGATTTCAAGCTGCACTACTGCTCTGAATTGTAATGACAAGTGAATAAGATGACCACAGTTGTGAGAAGGTGGCCACAGCAGCGTGTTGAAGGTAGGGGAGGATCTCTGCCAGGGGTCTGTAAATTGGTTCACAAAGAGGCAGGTGTAATTCTCAGTTCTGTGAAACAGATGAATTAAATTTTATTCAGTTACTTTAAAGAATCTCTTCAAGGCACAATCTTGTGGCAGGTGAAATTAATGTGTATGAATGTTCTTTATTAAAAATAAATGCATCTCTTTGCAAATCTATCTTTTGCTTTAACAAAGCAGAAATGGAGTTCAGCCATTCAGACATGTTTAGACAAGTATTATCTCCCGCTGTGAAGTGCTGTCCCAGTGAATTGGATTGCAAGAGCAGTGCTCTGCTGGGATTGTGGTATTGTTGGCACTGCATGGGGCACCTGTATATGCTTTTTGTCATTGTGACACGAGCTTAATTTGAGACATAAAAACTTGTTGCTTAATTCATAGAGAAACTGCAGTTACCTTTGTTCCTGCTTTTGCTGTAGGAGAGAAATTTCATCTTTATAGAGTTGGTGAGGTGTTAAACACCACCATGTTTGTCATCAGTACTAGATGGAGGCCAGTCTGCCTGTATGTAGGAGACAAACTGACAGCCACCTGAGGTGCTTCCAAGCAGCTCCAGGACTTGAGCAGTCAATCTGAGCAGGTGCCTCCCAAGATGTGAGCTGGGGAACAAGAAGGGGTGCTTTGAGTTCTCCAAGCAAGCTTGATTTCAGCAATTGAGAGGGAATTTAACAACTTACAGAGCTTAAAGTTTTAGCACTTTCAGGTATTTCAGCAAATGAACTGAATGTTCCTTTTGTTCTTACGTGTTTTGTCTGGAGCTTTAATTAATTATGAGGTGAAGTTTGTTTGGACTGGGTCCAGGCATGCTTAATTTTTGTATAAGGAGTTGGGTTTAAAAATCATTTGAAACTTGCTTGGAGGACTTCTTGTGTTTTCTCAGCAGTTCTCAGAGAAGAAACTGGGCTTGATAAGCTGATGAAATGACCTGTGCATGGTCACCAGTGTTCCATATTTAAATGCCATAGGATCACAATATTATATTCCTGAACTGTAGTTGATATGATGAAGTATCTTGTGATTGTACAGAATTGTGTTTCAGTGAAAATATATGAAAACCAGTAGCTTGACAAATTTCCTACCTATTTAGAGAATTTACAAGGAGTTGCCTTTCCTGGTGATGATAATTTTTTGTTCCTAGTGTATAAAAGCTGCAGAGCATTCATAGGAGAATTTTTCCAGTAATCAGCTACTTTTACTTAAAATAGAAACATTGTTAAATAAAGAATAAAGCAAAACAGTATCCATTTCCGTTTTACAAAGGAAGACTAGATTATAAACCCCGGGGCTATGTAGGTATTTAACTATTACAGGGAATGAATACTTAATTATCTTCACAGTCTGGGCCTTAGAAACTGTAATTTCTTTACTACCATAAACAGTTCATCCAAAACTGTGATTAAAGGCTTAAGGAATGTATAGTTAACTCATAAAAACATGTACATAAATTTTGCTGATTCATTGCACTGTAAAGCACATCCTTATTTATTATTATAAATTAAACTCTAATGTAGCTCATACAAAGTCTTAAATGAGTGCCATTCTTTTTCATTAGGTAGCTCTTTAAATCAATATTTTCTTTAAGGGAAAGCTTTGGCTGTTACTAATTTAAATCACATTAACTTTTGCCTTTTTTTTTTCCTTAAGGTTCAATTGGAGCTACATTTTTTGTTTAGATTTGGAGCTGCAGCCTATATGTAATTCCATTAAAAAACCCAAGATAGAGAGGAATAATGTTGGGTTAAGAGTAATATAGAGAATAAAAAATTCAGAATATTTAGCATGCAACTTGCACTTATCATTTAGCAGTAAATGGTTTTCCCAGCACAAAGTTTAGAGATATGTGGGTGTTTGAGAAATCCTTCCCTAATTCAAGTTTGCAAAACCAGATTGAAAGTCACTCTTCTTGCACCATACTCTTCTTTTGATTTGCATACATCTCTGTGCAGTGAAAGTTTGTGAATATTCTTGAGACTCAGGGTTGTAACCTGAGTCCCCTCTGTCCATGCCTGTGTTTGCCTGTCTGTTGGGTTGGGGCTGGTGGGACACGGCTGTCATCTCCCCATCCTTCAAGCATGTTTTCTGTGCTCTCTGGAGTGCCAAGACTATTTTTAAATATATGCAAACAGAAGCAAAGGAGTGCAGGGTTCATGATGCCTGCTGAGTAGATCTGTCTCTTCTAACAGCAGAAGCAGTTCAATAGCAACTGGGCTATTAGTGGTGCTTTTTGTTATCTCAAGTTTGTAGCTCGTTAATGAGATTGTATTTGCTTATCTTTCTTACTGAAGACACACTAATCAGTCCCAGGGAAGAGGGGGAAAAAATCCAATTCTCATCATTTTGATGACATACTTTAGAATATTTAGTATTAAACAATAGCAAAAAAATTGCATTGTAAAGGTTTATGCCGCCCCAGGCAGTCTGGAGATGGAAAAATTAGTGCAGCTTTTCAAAACAGTAGTTGGCTGCAAGGGTTCTGGCAACATGTTATTCACTGCACATCAAAATTAACACATTACAAGCAGTGGTTATTTTCAGTTATGTAAAAGCAGATGAGTTTTTGGAGAGATTAAAATGCGATTTGTAATGGTTTAGAAGAATTCTTAAAATTGACAACTTGACACAGCATGATTTCAGATTATGTGAAATCTGGCATAAGAATATTCATATTTCTGTTTGCAAAGATTCTGTTCAAAGTCATCATGATGGAAATATTTACAATGAAGACATAATAATGTCTTTAATATGCAAATAATTCTAATTGCATTTCTGACACTGTCAGCCTCACAGTGAAATATCATTTATTTCTCAAGTGACACATGAAAAAATATGATTGCAGTTGTGATATTCTTATTTTAATAGAACTGCAGCAGACAGTCTTCATCTTTGAAGAACTTCTCTCTTTATCAGCAGTTCCCTTAACATAGTTTGTATGGCGTCTGCATCTCTTTATTTCTGCTTCCAACACAGCCTCTCTCTGTTTTATTCTTCTTCCCCTCTCACAAAGAGGGTTTGCTGTAGGGACGTGCTCCCAGAAGTGTCAGCACAGTCTGCAGAGGTTGTGGGGGAGCGCTGATCCCGTGGGAGCTGGATGCCATCCACACCTCTCAGGCTGGACCTCTGTATCTTAGGAAAACAGGACTGATTTGTTGCCATTTAATTCTGTTTTAACCTTGGTAAGAGCACTTGAAAAGTGCCCCCCTTTTTTTTTTTTAATGTGCTCCAGGAACACGTGTTAGACTGTCAGACACCTCTCGCTTCACTTCCCTGTCTGTAGCCCAAAATCCTTACCCTGAGGTCACATGCCTCCTGTGTGCTTTTTCCCCTCCGGCTGGGAACAGTCGTTTTCCTCTTCCTTCAGATGTAGAACTGGACAGATGACAGTTCTGTCATCTCAACTGAAAAATCTGTCATCATGAACTGAAAAAGTAATACAGTCAAAACAATACTAAAATTGACTTGGTTGAATTAAATAGAGCATTTTTAATTGGGAGTGCATCCACTCACAACACTGTCATAACTAATTCTCCCTCCCATCGCCAGCTTCGCCATTGGGGAATTTCCCCACTATTTGCAGAATTCTACTTACATTTAGCAGGGACAGCGAGGGAAGGATCAGGAACCAGAGGGCAGGAGAGCCCCAGCCCTGAGCCAGGAGCCTTCCCAGAGCTGCCAAGAGGAGCAGGGGCAGTCTGCCCACCCCGACCAGGGACAAGAGCCCGCCAGGCACTGAGCATTTGCAGCCCTTCAAACTCACTGAGATAAATTCAGGCTGGCTTTGAAATGAGCCCTCTCTTTATGAGGAAGATGGATGGAAGAACAAGATATCCAGCTTTGTATCTTCTGCCTAGTCACTGTGAGGTTTTTTCCTATTTAGGAATTTAAGTACTGATTTTCCATGTTTCAAAGCATGATGTCCTAAGTGGAAAACATAGTGGTTTTCTTTGGGGTGATCCCTACAGTGGCCAATTCAGCTGTAGCCACCTCAATGCTTTGTTGTAGTAATCATTTTAAAATATTACTAAAACACTTGTCCTCAGGCTGTTATGGCAGCCAATTCCCAAAGCTGGGACAGGAAATGATGGCTGGAGGTTAGGTCAAGAAACTAGGAGTGAGCAAACAAAAGGCATGATAGGAAATGAGCAGCCTCCACGTTATGTACTTTAGTACCAGTGGAGAGACATCAATTAAACATGTTGCTCCAGTTATGTAATTTTTCTGGTTTATCAGTAGCTCAGGTGGAGGCTTTTATGATGAATTTCAGAGTTGTGTTTTACAGTTGTGCTGTGATGATTTAATAACAATGTGCTGATGGATGATGGGGCTGCAGGACAGTGTCCCACCTGGAGGATGTGCTGACATCCAAAGAAAGGCCTTAGGTGCCAAGGGCTCTCCAGCTCCCCTCCCGCATCCCAGACCCAAGCTCCCATCTTTGTCAAGCCACAGCCTGGAGCTCAAACATCTCCATCTTCCCATCCCTCTCGGGCACTGCTCGGGGAAAGCGGTGGCAGCTGCGTGTTTTGCAGTGAGCTGGGACCATTGAGGGTGACAGGAGGCCCATGAATAAAACACAGACCTGTTTGTTTTGTGCTGTTTGGAGCAAATGATGTATTAGTAATGAAGTATTTGCAGTTTGCTGCTTTTGCTTACTAATAAGTGAAATGTTCCTGTTGTCGGTTTCTGTGTGTGGCTTGAGAAGTTACAGGGAAGTGTGAGGAAAAGGCTGTAAACTGCGCTGGTTTGGGGTCTGTGTGCTTTGTGATGGTTCTCATTTAAACACAGTGACTGTTGTGTGTCAGCTGGAAGCAGGGCCAGTTTCTGTGGGCTTTCAGTCAGTGTTGGTCCTGCTCTGAGTCTCCTGAGTAAAGGCTTTGGGCAATGACTGGAAAGAGGATGAAGTCCCTAGGAATGTGCCCATGTGGGAAACTGCAGTCTTGGTGGTGACAAAATGGCCTCTGTACTCCAGGGAGGGGCCATTACCAGAGCTGAGGCTGGGGAGAGGTGAGGACCCAGGAACAGGAGCCCGAGAGGGGACTATGGGGAGTCATGGTACAGGTGACAGGGCTCACTCAGGGCCATCACTCACAGTCTGGAAGTGGGTTGGAATCAGATCATGGGTCACATCATGGCTGGGGGGAGGGAGGGCTGCCATCACAGCCCCCTTTGCACGGGCTGTGAGGGATGGAAGTGGATGTGGTCCCATCAACACAGCCCTTGTTTTCACTGGAGGTGCAAAACGGGGCGATGTGAGGTCACCAGTAGATTCAGTGCTGCAGGATGTTGCAACAGGCAGCTTTTAGAAAAAGGGCAGTCCCGTGGTGTAAAGGAGAGTACTCTGGACTCTGAATCCCAAGGACCTGAGTTCGAGTCTCAGTGGGGACCATCCCCTGGCAGTAAATGCCTCCCTGCCATCCGATCCCGTCAGATCTCGGATGC
>JAOXXN010000025.1:8855154-8868481 GCA_026770055.1 Myrmophylax atrothorax | reverse complement strand
AAAACCAAACCAACAACAAAACCAAGCCTCAAACAAATGGAAAGCACCCACAAAAGTACAGCCAACTAACCCACAGAGCTGAGGTGCACACGAGTCAGCTCTGCACACAGGGAGGAGGTCGGGCTGTGCTGCAGCAGTGCCACCAGCACTGATGATGTGCAGGGGACTTTTTGAAATGCGTGTTGGTGATTTTTAACTGGACATCATTGATGGGCTTTGTCTCCCCTATCTTCAGACATTTTGCAGTAGGATCTCTGGGAGACATCTAACCTACCAGTCTTACTGTTTCATCAATACAGAGAAATGTCTAAATCCCAAGACAGTTAACTCCAGCACTACAGGATGATACTAATTGGATTTAATTGAAGTTAGGATGAGTTTCTTTCCCTTTATTGACTATAAAAGAGTCTAAACAACTAAATTAGACTTAGATGACTCATAATTAAGTATCTAGAACTTGGTGAAATGAATCTTACCTCAGGACATGATAATATAGAGTTCATGAGGCAAAAATAAGAAATCAAACACAATATCCTCCATACCAAGGAAAAATAGGAGTATATGAAAGGCACCTGTTTTTATAATTAGGAAATACCATATTACCTGCATTTAGAAGAAAGAAGATAAAAAGCGTATTAATTTCTGTGTAATAAATGTGGCACCAAACCCAGCAGTGGAAATGAAAACTTTAAGATCATTGAAGCAGTGAAAACCTGAGTATGAGATTAATAAAAAGAAATTTCAAGTCAGAAAACTTAAAAAGGCTTCCTGGCATGTTTGAAGGCACAGAAAAGTTGTCAGGACATTGCAAAACTGGTCTACCCCTGGCTTGGCAATAGAGTTTATTTTCCTGCCGAAAAGGAACTTCTGCATATGGTACATTTAGCATGATTACAAAACTGGAGATACCTATGGCATGAGTAAGCGAAATGATTGCATTAGAAAGATGAACACTGCTCTGCCCTGGCTGTGCACAGACCCCAAAAGCCTTAGAAAGTCTCTGGTGCCAACTGCTCAGATGAGATCACTTTGAAGCTCTTCACATGAAGCACAGGCAGTGTATAAAGTGCTTGAATCCTGGGGCTGGCAGAGGGAAAGAGTTGAGAGGCACAGGCAAATTAGCAGGGATTTTTTCACTCTGTGTGGAAGATTTTGTTTCATGAGATGGTCCTTGGCATCACCATCTGCCTGAGAAGTATTCCAGAAAACAGATGTGTTAAGAATGAGTTTTGGCAGTGGTTACAGGCCTTGCTAATGGCAATTTAATACCAGTGGCACCACAAATCTAATAATTTGCAAGATACAGGGAGGATAAACCTTAAAGATGAAATGCAACCAAGTATATGTGCAAAGTTTTGATCAAATTAATTACTTCAATTGCATTACAGAGGAGGAGAGGGAAGGTTTGATTCAAATAAAGTGAAAGCTATAAAGCTTTTAGAAACATTTCATCAATCAATTATATCAGGTATAATGAATTTGCACCTACCAAGATGGGTCATGACTACGGTTTTAATCTCTACTCTGTAACAGGAGAACTTGGGGACCAGGAAGGTGGTGGAAGGAGAGAGTAACAAGAGAGTCATGTGCATAAGACTTGCCAAACAAATGGACATCATTCGGCTCAAACTAAAATACTGCAGTGAAGGCAAGCCAATAAAATGGCTGTGACAACTTTGCAAGCAACAGCTGGAGTAATATTCTTGCTATGGGCCTGTGGTTATGGGAATTAAGAACTAAAGCCAGTGCACCAAAAGTATCTTCAAATAGAAATATAATTATTTGGCATTTTTTCAGGAAAGCAGATTAGATTTCATCACTGCAATAGACATAGCAGTCCAATAACAGTTGAAATGGTTCACAGATCCGTGAAGACTGTTTCTGACACATCTCCAGCTTCTGTATTGCTAAGAGTCAAAGGATGCTCTCACAGCTATAAAGGTACAACTTGAGAGGGAAATATGATCCCTTATGAGAAAATCTTGTAAAGAATTTAATTTTCTTGCATGATTTTGTGGAAGGTTGAACTAGAACATGGAGGAAGACTTGGAGGAGCAGCATGTCTTTTATTATAAAGCTTGCTTGCTTTTGTAAAATATTAACAAAAACAGAAGCAAAAGTGATAACCCACTTTATCATTTAGAAAAAAAATCTGTATAAAAATATCAATCTCCCCTCCCTTCTCAGAAACTGGGATAAAAAGTTAAGAAGGAGACTGGTGTCATGCCAGAAGAAAAGAAATCCGAGGAAAATGAAAATTCTGAAAAAGCTTTTTGAGGACTGGTTGGTACAGTGAGAGTGCAGAGCAGAGCACTGTTCTGTGATCAGGGATGTGTGGAGAACATGAAAGCAGGATGCCAAGGGGACCTGGGCTGGGAGGAGCCCTTGACCATGCTGACAGCAACAGGTAAATGTTCTATGTAGTCATGGAAATATAGTGTTGCTTATTGTGTGACTGGGAGGAACCTCTAGATATGGAGGTAGATTTAAAAGCTGTGTGACAGGTTCAGGACATGGTTTAGCAGTTCTGCACAAGTGTATTTTACTCAGTAGCATGGTGTGCTTCTGGCCAGTTTGGTAATGAGTCAGATGTGCTGGGACTGGCTCAAAATAAGCAATGTTTAGGTCTCTGGTGCTGAGCTGTGCCTCTGAGAGCAGGACAGCCTTTGTAAAGTCTTGTTAGTAGAAAGCTTGTTTAGTTTAATACAGCTTCTGAAAGTCTTTACTCCTGTGAGCAGATTGGTTCAGGGACTGTCTTCAGATCCTCCTGGAGCTTTTTACAATGTGTAATCCATGTTATATGCCCAATTAGCTGGCTGGATGAAACTGGAGGTCTCTAATAGGTTTGTGAAGAAAACACTTTAAGAAGTGGAGGGGGCTCAGTGTTGAATAAGTGAAAACATATTGCCCAGGAATAGGTTCTGCTGTAATCCAAAGAAAGCAGCCTTCTGGCAAGCCAGATCTTTGCTGTTGTAAGGATATTTTAAACCAGAGAAGGACCAGTTAGAAAACTCTCACAACACAGTGTTCCCTAAGAGGTAGGTAAATTCCAGGGCAAAGAACAATTGAGGATAATGAATTATGGCACATATCCAAAAAAAAAATAGGGAACACAGAAGGAAAATGAGGTATTTATCCTAATATCCTATACTCAAGCAAATTAGAGCTTAAAATTCTGAATAGGTAAACCAGAATACTTTGTTTAAGAAAGATACTTTGTTGGGTTTTTTTTAACAAACAACTTTGTTTAATCTGTCAGTGGCAGATTAAAATAACAGAACAGAGGATACATATTAAGAGATCAAACTGCCTTTTGATCAGCAGAGAAGCTTATCAAATATAAAACAGAAATAGAAAAAGCAAGCACTAAATTTCCAGCTGGGACGGCTCATCCCACTGCTTATCTCCCTGTATGCCTGGAGCAGGATAACTGTGTTAGCACGGGAGGCTTTCCTGGGAGCTGTGAGGGAGAAAGTCTGAGAGATGCAGGGTGGGAACACAGATTTTTGCAAGTGTGACAAGTGACCTGTGTGGTGGCATTATTCCCTTCTATTTATTACTGCAGTACCCCGTGCATGTGCTCTGGTGACACAAACACAGCAATGGGGTGAGGAGGAGGTTGGGGCATGAATGGGCATGAGGCTTTCTCATTCTGGTTATTACAGAGAGGATAGGGCAGTTATTGAGCTTTCAGTCATCAGCTGTTCATAATACAATATTCAGCAATACTGTGCATAAGCAGGTATAGTTATTCTATGAATGTGACTTGGTTAAGAAACACATTCATTGGGATCACTGCTTTTCTTTTCCTTTCCCTTATCTGACAATCCCTGCTCTCTACTCCTAATCTAGGTCTGATTTCAAAACTGTGTGCCACTCAGATTTTACTATAATGGCTCATTTCCAAATACATTAATATTTTAATTGATTTAGACCTACTTTTGCAAGGGTGGTCCTGTAGTTTAAAGGAGAGCACTCTGGACTCCGAATCCCAAGGTCCCGAGTTCGAGTCTCAGTGGGGACCGTCCCCTGGCGGTTCAATGCCTCCCTGCCATCCCATCCCATCAGATCTTGGATGTTCAGCAGGGTCAGCCCCGGTTAGTACCGGGTGCTGTGACAGTCCCGAGGACTTCACTGTCACTGTCCAAGCTTGCTCGGCTGTGGCAAGTGGACCTTAGGACATAGACGGTGGGGCCAGTTCTGCGCACGCTGAGCCTCACCTAAACAATCCACTGCGCAGGCTGGAAGGACACGTGGGGAGAGCCCTGCCCAAAACTTCGTTCACAAAGTCTGGCCATACTAAAAAAAAAGGGTAAATATAAAGATGTTCCTAAGCAAATGTGCAATGCTGTGTTACAGAGCACAGCTCTCCATCACCAGTTTCTGCTTTATCTAGAGAGATGAGTCTGTAGCACAGGTAGCTCTTGTAATGGCTCATTTTTCAATCATCCTTCATTTTTCTTTCTTATATCCAATTATAATGGCTTGCAATAAGGATAATTCTCTGTTTGTTTATTTTAAATAGAAGCAATTCTTAAGAACAATGTTTACTGTTTAAAAATATCTCATTTTGAAAGCACTTCATAAGTCACCACTTAGAGACATTTTAATCAAATAGCCCTCTAACACTTCTATTCATGGTTGTCCTATAAAAGCAAATACTGTTTTGATTTGTGAATGTTCATTTTACTGAAAGGGAGTTTGGTGTGTTCCACAGTCAGGAGAGTTTCCTATTTAAATTCTGCTGCAGATAATGAATTAAAATGAGTGGAGGAATTACAACCTAGGTTGGAGCATGGGTCATAACCTTTTCAAACAGAGGTCCTCCTGTCATGGAAGTGGAAATGTTAATTGGCTCGCTGCAGCTGAAATTATCTGTGCCAGATAACAGGAGGAATGGCAAGTATGTCTAGATATGCAAAGGTAAATGTGTAGAGGCAAAGCGAATGACCAAAGCTGATTATTTGTTGCAAGTAAATTCACATGAACTTGACTTGTTCCCTTCTGTTCATGTGCATGTCCTGACTGGAAAATGTGTATTCTCTCTTTTCTTTTTTTTTTTTTTTTTTAATTTTTTAGACATTGCAGTGTGTTTATCCAGTAACTTTCAGACATCCGAGGCCCAAACATTCGTTCTACCAAGTATGTTTAAGATAGGGAACTAGTTTTGTAAAGCATTTGTTAATCTTCTTATGGGCTATGTCTTTGTAAGCTAGAAAATAAATTATTAAGAAGTAGGGCAGAGCACAAATGCATCCAGCTGTGGATATTTGTGTGAAAGACTCCTTTTATGTGCCTGCAAATTGTGACCGGCGAGGGCTGTGTTGGTGGTAGGACCAAATCATGGAGTCAGGTAGACTGGAAGAGGCCCCTAGAAGTCTGGAATCTGGGCTCTTGCTCAAAGAGCTGCCACAATGGCGGTTGGACCTGTGGACCAGGCATAGTAAGTGAGAAATTTGGGCTACCAGAAATGTCCCTGCTGAGGTGTCCCTGTGAATACTTGCTGAAACCTTGCACTGATACCACGGAAATTACCCACAGGAATAACTCAGTCCTGCCTTCCCCTTGTGGCGGGGTGTGATACTCCCTGTGGCTCTTTGGATAGTCTCCTTGCTCTCTTCTGTGGAGTGGTCTTCCTCTGCCGCAGGGGAGATATGGTGAGAGCCCTTAGAGCAGACCTGTGTCAGTCAGGGGTTCCCCTCTGCAGGCAGTGGAGGAAGTGAATTTAGCCTGGGGTATTCAACAGGGAGTCTGTCTTCCTAACCTAATCCAAACTTGAGGACTGTGCCCTCAAAGCATATAACGGAATTCAAACTGTCCACATACTTGAAAAACAGATGAAAAATTAAATAATCTTGTGCATGTACACCAGTCCATCTTCCCCACAGAGACTAGAAAGTTAATAGTGGTTCATTCTCTTTCATTTTGAAGTCTTATTATTCACAGTTCTTTCCTATAATTCCCTTCTGGGAATAAGAAACAGTGGACATAGAGTTTTCTAATTGTGTGATTACTTGAGACTGCAACTGCCTGATCTGGGATCGAGTTTCCATTTACTTTACCTTCAGTAACTTTATTCAAAGGGACTAATGAAAAGAGACTCATCATTTATTGAGATGAATTCAGCTTTGTTCCTAAAGTTTGCACGATGCTAAAGACATGGAAACAGAAATGTGTGAAAGTCTCTCTGGTTAATGTGGTTGTCTGGAGAATATTAAAACCATCTTGGAGAGTGTCCGTAAAGAGCTCATGTATAGTCAACATGACTTAAAATATTAAATGCATATACCATCATGTATACAGTGTATTTCAGTGCGTTGCTCCTTACCCAAAATCCTGTTAGGATAAAGGTTTTATTTATAAATGTAATGAAATATTTTCAGTCTGTTTTACTCGTTACTTGTAGCAGTTACTATTCTCCATTAGACATTGACTCTTTTTTCTTTATCTTAAGGTAGCGCTGTACTCCAAAGAAGTATCAGAGATGTTGGGAAATCTCTATGCTTTTCCATCATTCATTAATTCCCTCAGGAATCCAAAGAGCTAATAAAAATGGCACTATTAATTGTGCAACATTTTAGAAAAAAATTACATTTTCTCCTTTCTGGAGCTTGGAAAATTGCAGTATTTTTATTTACTAGATTTTTGTGGGCAATAAGTTAAAACAAGAATTGGAGTTCAGATAGGTTTCAGAGCTCGTTAAACAGCTAATTTACAGTCTTTGAGTTCATACCCGTATTTGCACTGACTTTTTGGGTGCCTGAGTTTGTTCGTTTATGGAATTTGAATTTTAGGATTGAAACAGGAAAGTTTTGTTACTTGTCACTCCAAGAAGCAGATGTAATGTCAGATACCTGATCTGGCCTCTCCAATCTGGACCAACATACTTTTTCTTCTTAAAATAATGTTCCCTTCCTAGCTGGACAAAGGAAAAAGAGAGATGTGCAAATTTAATCATGTTATTTCCTAGCTGACTTTGAAGAAGTAGAGATTAATTGAGACGTCCTCAAATGAGAAGAAAAGTTTAGTGTTTGGTTACCTTGTTTGCTGCAGGTCATTCACTTGGCTTTACATCTGTGGAGCAAAGAGGGAGGCTGGGCAGAGGCAGGACTTTTGTCAGTGAGCTTTCCCCACAACTCTTCCAAATCTGTTGCCCCATTGCAGGAGGAAACTGAGGCAGGAAGAGCAGGAGCCAGGCAGTGCCAGAGGGGCTGAGAAGGCAGGACAGGTGGGGACATGTCCCTTGAACCCATGTATGGGACTTCACAAAATACATGAAAACGTAAAGCCATGAAGTATGATTTCTTTATTATTCATGTTCTGGCTCTACTGCTGTTGATTTTCAAGGTGCCTTCTACATTGTTTTCCAATGTGGTGACAGCTGTGGAGAATCAAGGCATTATATTGAATATTTAAATCCAAGCCACTTTTTAAAGTTCCAATTTCTGTACTGTTCACTTCAACACCGGCTCTTTAAAAATCTGCCAGATACTGAAAATGATTAGTAGATCAAGGTCACCAAACACTCATTTTTAGGGTAAATATGCTGCATTTTAATCAGTTGCTTTAGTGCCCTCTTTCTCTGTGCTCAGCAGAGCGATTTGCTCAACGCAAAGAACACAGCTTTGGAAGGGCACTTCAGGTTCCATCTGTCTCCAGGAACATCTGACTTGGAAGAGATAGCAAAGAATATGATGAGAACAGAGATTTCCTTTGCCTTGCAAAATGGGTCTCAGAGCTCTCTGTCTCCAGCAAAATCTTAACCTGCCAGCTGTGATTTGCTCTTCTCTCCATCAGTAAGCATTACCAAAAACCCCTGTGATAAGGTGCCACCTGAAAAGCTGGCTCTGACAAGTTCTACAGCATGAAATGCCACTGTCCAATCACTTCTACTGACACTGCTGCAGCATTTTTCTTCTTCAAGTATAATTTCTAAGTCTTGACCTCATTAATATGCCATCACTCCTGGAAGCTGAGACTTTATTCAGTGTTTTTTCTCTCCCTAGAGAATTTTGGTGATCTACTAGTGTATTTTCTTTTGCATTTTCAATATAAGACTAAAATGCTCCTGGCTCCATATGCATACATAATTCAGGGCAGAGCAATCCGTGGTTATTTGAACCTCTGGCAGTATATATTTACAGTGTGTTTGACCTCAAAGGAAACGATGAGTGTTCGGCTGGAATATTTGACATTTGAGTTGGGTTGTTCAGCTGTGGATTGTAAAAAAAGGCTGGTCAAAAAAAATGAAGCATGCACAAGTCTTAAAAACCTTTTAGTCCATCTTAGAGGAATTTGAAGTTTTTATCAAAATTTGGAAAAATATCAGATAATGTATAAGGATAACTAAATGCATTTTTCCTTACTTATGACCCAGATTTGGGGAAATATTTGCATGTTGCTAAATCTAATGACCTTTGTCTTGCACTCATCATTACTAGGTTTAGGAATTTTGGAATATTTGCACTTTTCCATGTCTTGAAAGTCCCATACTTTTTCACCAGTAAGTTTGAATGGTCTACTTCTTGCTAGAAAAAAATCAGAAAGTAGAGATCAGAGTAGAGAAACTACAAAGTCTATGAGCGATCCTCCTCTTAGATGTTGTGTTTCTTTAGCAATATAATCTTAGTTTATTGCTGAAACAAGATGGTACTGTGATAGAAATGAATTAGTTGGAGTTCTTAAAAGGGTAGTAGAAGAAGCATGGCAAAATTCACCCATCTTGGATCGTGATAAACTTGTTTTTTCTCAAGGTCGGGGGTTTTCTAAATGATCTTGTCTCCAACAGATACATTTTTTGATTTACTGTATTTCTCAGGGGACAACTATTTGAATTTTTTATAAAATGTAGTTTAAAATTTGAGCATAGAGCCAAAACCTGAGGTCAACTTGACTCAAAGAAGGGTAAAACTTTGACTCACAGAAAAGAAACATGATAGACACTTTACCTGAATTTCCCCCTCCTTTCCTCGCTGCCTGCTATTTGCAAGCACTCCTCTGCTGTTGGAGAAGGGCACCCTCCACTCCCGCCTGAAGTACAGCCAGCGTGGGCTCCTCCTTCCCCCCTGTAAAACTGGGAGCTTGCTCTCCATGTCAGACATACCAGCTCAAATGTCTGTAGTTAGAGTGGATTTTTATTAATAGCTACCAGAGTTCCTTTGACCATCCAGTCTGATAGGTCAGCGAAGCTGAGGGAGCTCCACACACAAAGAGCTTACTCTGCTTCAGAGGTGACATCCATTATTTTGAAGAGTGAGCAATGTGGTCAATAGACTGTTTTATTTGAAATGTGTTCCCTGACCAGCAAATGTATCTCTGAACATTGGAGTATTTAAAGAGTACTCCAAGGGAGTGATTGCTGTCAGTTTTTCAGGTGCTCCTCATGATGTGAGGGGACCACGCACTGGGGCTCTGCTGACAGTCAGGTCTCACATGGCAGTGCCAGATTGTATGAGATGCTGGCAGGGCTCTGCAAGCACCATGGCTGACCATTAGCATGGCACAGCCAGAAAGCCAGAGATGTGAAACCAATTATGTGTGGCAAGGCTGATCCAACGCCCCGACCCTTGTGAAGATCACGGCCAGACAAAGCTGTTAAGGCTTTGCTGTGTTTGCTCAAATGCAGGATGTGTTCCCTCTTCTCCAAAATCAAGATCTGAAAATACCAGGTTGCCAGAAATTCATGGTCTGTAACTGATTTCTCTCCTTTAAGAATCTAAAAAATTTGCATCCCTCTTTGGACATCCTTAACGGAGTGCATCTATCATTGCTACATGTCTGCAAACCCCAAGCATGATGGATATCGGTTCCTGGCCTCTGCTGTTCCACAGCTAATATATACATAAAAATATAACTCTTATGTTAGAGGAATGGTGGTTTTATTTCTGACTATGTACTTACAGTCACAAGCATTGCTTGCTTTGTGGAGCAATAAATTTAATGCATTTGCTAGTGTATTATTTTTTTAAATTATTTATTTTTAGATGATTTCAATTTAAAATGAGATTCTCAGGTAACAAGGTAGGCAAACATGTTTAATAATGTCATGATATAAATTGCTGTAGGTGACAGATCCCTACAAAAATTATAACAGGCAGATTCACAATGCAAAAAATTATTTATATGACAGCAATCAGAAAGACAAATTACTCAGAGACTATGTACATGCTCCTCTATAATTGCTCATAAATTATTATGGCTCCTGTTAAAATGCATCTAGACTCCCTAGACAGTGAGATTTATTTAAAATAAGAATAATAGGAAATTACCAGGAAATGTGGAGGAAGAAGATGCAGTACATGCTTTGGGTGATTGTTGACATAAAAGTACAGTAACTTATTGTCAGCCAACTTAATCTATAATTTGCTTAATAACTTTGAAACCTTCATTTTCAGTTCAGTCCTCCGATTGCATTAGTCTGGACAGATGACTGGGATGGGTGCACTGGGGCTCCACTGTCATTCACTGCTGCTGTCCTTCCCAGCCCATGGGAGACACACTGGGACTCTCTCCTGCACCCATGTAGGGCTCTCGTGTGCCTGAACACTTTCATGTTCTACACAATAGGGTGTAATTTAGTGAGTTGGGGCAGAAATTATGGTAAGGGAGTGGGGACACTGATGGGCAAACCTCTTTACCTCAGGAACCTGGGCTAAAAGTGGGACAGTTTTTTTCATATCCTCTCAGTGCTCCAAATTAAAAAAAAAAAAAGTTTAAAAAAATTATTGAAAGTGTCTAAAGTACACCTACAATATATAGGATTTAATTTGAATGGGCTTTCAGTCAGGTGCTTATCAGGTGATTATAGGGTAACAGGGATTTGGTGTATAAACATTTATTACATAGTGTCTCTCTCTCTAATGCTATTATTTTTCTCTTCTTACAACCCTGATTATATTACATATTGAGAGCCAGCCCAACAAAAATGACAGCAAACTTTGTTCTGGATAATGGAGTGCTGAACTCCACCTAAGCAACTCCAGTCATTTGTAATGACAGCTTGGAGAATACTCCAAACGAATCTAACAATGCTCACGCTCCAGTGACTGACAGCACGGCAAGAGGAAAAATTCCTGCTTCCATGTGAGTGCAGGGAGCCTGACCTAGATTTTAGCCCCTACAGCTTCATAAGAGGAAACATTCTTGACTGTGTATTTAACAAGAAAAAAAAGAGCAGGGGGGAAAAATCGTCTTCTGTTTGATTAATCTTTCTTCGATAATTAAGATTTAGTCAAGGTGCTCTGTGATACTTCTCCCCTCTGCAGATGTCATCAACCCTGTAATGAATGGTTGCTCCCTTCCCTGCGTGCTCTCCTCTCTGTAATTACCACCTTCTGACATGCTGCAGGGAGTGAGTTGTTGCAGGGGGGCAGGCGGGGCAGGCAGGGGCGATGGGCAGGCACAGCCTGCCTGCACCTTCCCCTCTGCTGCGCTCCCTGTGTAGGATCAGCCTTGCTGTGGGCTGCTCAAATTCTTCCACTTGAATGCTGGTAATGGGAAAAAAAGTCTCCAGTGTAAATTCCCTTTTCTTTCTTTCCTTCTTTGAGATGCAGGTGCTGTGCTGGAATCAGGTCTTCGTGCCCAGTGCCTCCACAGGAGCACTGCCAGTGGCCAATGAAGCATCAGCAGCACTGCCTTGTTCTCCTCTGGGGGCACCTAGAGAAGGGTTTTAGCCACCCTAGTGACCTGGTTGTAAATTATCTTTCAAATGTGTTTCATCTCTTTCACTGTGCTTCATATCCTTCAATAGCTCAATTTTTGAAAATTAAACAGTAGAAAAGTGCACACTAGAAGGGAGAAGAAGTTTTCAAATGAAAATGGAAGATGAGGCAGATTGAATGACACTGAAGGATGATTAGTGTTCATTTGAGCTGTACTGTGCTTTGACAAGTTGTTTGGTGTGGATGTGGGTGAAATTTTACTGGAAACCAGCATTTTCAGCTTCCAAAGCTGGATTTCCATATTGGATCAGTACCTAACTCCCTAACTCCTCTAATTGTGACTCTGCTCTGTGAAATAAATGAAAACCTGGCACCATTCTGCTTGACCCCAAGCCTTCCATGTGTGTCTGAATGTCAGTTATTCTTCGCTGTGGTTTAACTTTGCTGAGGCAGCACAGGTTTGAAAGCATTAGATGACATGACAGGATTCGATTGACAACAAGATTGACAGAATTAATTAGTCTGGATCTAAATTTCAGTTCTGGGCACCCTCATTCATTGCAGCTTAAGCCCCTACTTAGACTTTTGTGACTTTGCTCAAGTGTCGGAGGAAGGATGTCTTTGAGAATATCTGTGTGTCCTGGAGAACGAGGGATGAGCCATCTGGAGAGCTCAGCATTGCCTTTCACATCCCTCAATGAGAGAAGGTGATTGTGAGATCTGCGCTGCTCTTTAATTGTAAATCACACCAGCCTAAAGAGCAGAGCTTATAAAAAGCACAGAGCTTTTGTGAGGAAGCTCTGTATGGAGTACAATGATACCTGCTTGATGTAAAAGCCTTCAGTCCACTATATAAAATAATTCATGGTGAGTGAACCAGGCTTTGATGAAAAAGTGGATTGGCTGGGATTGTAGGACTGGGAGATCTGGGTTCTTTTTCCAGCTCTGCTGCTGGTTGCCCATGTCTGTGTAACAGTAATGCAGAGAGAGGCCAGTGCAGTGTTTCGTGGGGTCCTGGCAAGGGCATGTTCAAGTTACAATGTGCAGCCTTGGTCCCAGGGAAGGATGTTATAAACCTGGAGGGGATGCACTGAGAGCAAATACTTCTGTGCAGCATTTTCAAGTAATTTTTATCCAAACTTGTCCTGTTGTGTATGGCACTGAGAGGGAGAACACAGAGGAAGCAGCGATGCTGCAGCAGCGAGGAAAAGGAAAGTCAGTAAATTGCTGACGGCCAGTCAGTTGATGTCATTAACAGCAGCTGTTAAAACCAAGAAGCAATGAATTTTAATTTGAATCAGCGGGATGTTTTCATCAAAATGACAATGGAAAATAAAATTGAAGTTAACTGAAACTGTGTTCATGACTTCAGGTGACGAGTTTGGTTTGGGGGCTTCTCTTGATGAAGAAAGAAGTCAGCTGGCACAACCAGCTGCTGTGTTTGCCCCTGCTGGCAGGGTGGGGGCAGGAGCGGGTAACACTCTGTGGGGCAAGGTGTTGCACGATGTCCCTTTGCCTGTCCAGGTCCTCATGACAGTGGGTACATAAAAAACATAGGTTTGAGTGTTGGGTTTCCCTTCCCTGCAGAGCTTATGTTAGTTTTGGGTGTTTTTTTAGAAATACAGGGTTTTTTGCAACAAGATGTTTTGTGGAAGTTTGTATCAGAA
>JAOXXN010000025.1:8834023-8844185 GCA_026770055.1 Myrmophylax atrothorax | reverse complement strand
GCCCTGAATTTTCAAATCATGGCCTTGCTGTTACAGGCTGTATCGCTGACTGTAGTAGGCACATCCTGACATTTTTGTGTCACATTTCCCTCTTAATAAGGATGTTAGCTGAAATGCACCTTAAATTTAAACTTAGATCTAAGTTCTGGTGCAAGAGACCCAGCTGTGAAAAGCTGTACCCTACTGCCATATCCAAACATCTTTTCTTCTCCTTCCCAGTATCCAAGAAGTGTGAAAATTCTCTATAAAGGGCTAAACTCACATTGAGAAGTAGAGGTCTTGCTTTTAAGTGCCTCTGGTGAGAACTATATTGTTGACATTTAAGTTGAGGAGACATCCCTAGATATCTGTTTTTCAAGCTGTCATTAATGTGATCCTTTTAAAATTACCTTTCATTGACTTTGCTCAGTTCTTCCTTTTGAAGAGTGATGGTACAGCCTTTCTTCAGTGTAAAACATGGGCCTCTGGGACATATAGTATGTTTTAGTCAAGCTCAAATTGTCTTGTTTTTAGTGAGTCTTGTGCAGAGATTGAATCTTAGGAGAAAAGAAGTGCAGAAAGAATACAGATTCTTCATGAGTGATGGATAAGCTCTGCACAAATATTTTTTCTGTGTGAAGGGAATGGAACCTTGAATGGTACCTCTGTCTGGATTCAGAACCGAGGTCTCTGTTGGAGGAACAAAGGAAGTAGAGATAATATGAGAGCATTAGATTAGTAACATCATACTGTTTTAGCACTGCAGTTTCTGAGATTATTCTTCCATTATGTTATTTTCTTTTTACTAAGAGGATCTATAAAACATGTCAGATGCTAAATGAAAGGTAACATGGGATTAGGATTTCTCCTTAGCAGGCACAGGAGTTAATATTAGAATTACTGTTCTAACATCAACAAGGAAGCAAAAAACAGGACAGGAGTGTTTGGGATTGTACCAAGGCCAGGTACCAGACACAAGCTGCAGTGTCACTGCACCTCTTGGCCTGTGAGTCAGGGAGCACCTACAGCACTGCCTGCCATCTGATAAATTGTTCCACTTGGGTGTTGCTCTTTCACTTGACAAACTGATAAGAATTAAAAATCCAAAAACTTTGAATGGTCTGTGATTTGTACCCTCCAACAGTCATTTGCTCCATAGGCAGGAAATTGATCTTTTCCAGACAACAACCCCAAACATGTAACAGTGGTAGTCACTGAGGAATAAGTTAGCACTTGAATGAAAGCATGGAAGAGTAAATAATAATCCATTTGTTTTTAAGATGCTACATTTGTGTGATCTGAAAAAAACAATGATAACTAGTAACTCATTTTTCTTTAAGCAGATCACCAAACCTTGGTAACCATTACGTGAAGTGTAAGATTTGGACAGGAATAAATTTATGAAACTCTCATGAACAGAAAGGAAAACAATCAAGTGCTCAATTAAGTCTGAAAGCTGATAAAACAGCACATTTACAGAGCAGCCAGTAGTGGATTTGGTTGTGCCTTAATGCTGTGAACCGTCAGATGGACAAAGACAGTTGGTGGTGTAGTTATTGCTGTTACTATTCCAACTCAAAATGAGCAAAGATGAATGTAGGTGTTGATCTATGTAGACCTGTAGTCAGTGAGCCAATTGAAATGCCATTAGAACAGCCAGAGTGTTCAGGTACAGGGAGAGAGATCTAAGCCTGAGCTGTGCTGTTCCCTGAGCACTGCTTTGGTAAATACTCTTCCTGGCTTTTGGATCTGCCGCCAAAGTCTCAGAATGTAATAAAACCCCAACGCAATGAAAAATGAACCTGCAAGGGAAAAAAATCCCAGTGTGAATCTTTTTGTATAAATATGCAATTCAAATTTGGGTGGGTTTTTTCAATCTAGGAGATATAAAATACTCAACTACGTTTCTGCCTCCTTCTTTATAAGAAAATTGATAAACAGGGGTTATTGATTCTGTGCATACAGAGACAAAATTGTTTTACTTGACTGTTTTAACAAACCACCCTCATTTAGCAGAAATACAAATGCCAAAAAAAGTTTTTTCCGAAGTTGTGAGTATTTGCTTTTATTTTAATTCAGCCTTAGGGCTGATGAATTGTCTTGAGTCCAAAACAAGATGAAAAATAATTTAGGGATTGATACTCCAGTTTCAAATGTCCTTCTTATCCATCTCTTTATATCCTCCCTTTTTCCCTCTTGCCCTTGCTTCGAAGTCAAGCCAAACTCACAATTTTGCTTGCTTTTGTTTTGAGACCTGTCAAACTCCCTTGGTTTTCCCTGTGGTTTTCTATTGGATTCAAAGCTGGCTTCAGTTTGTGGTTCAGAGCCAGTTCCAAGTGGCCTGGGGATTACAGATGCCTTGCCACCAGAACAAAGGAAACTGCTTTGTGAACTCTGGCAGAGCTAAACCCTTCCTATTTCCAGTTGAGAGAGTAGGCCCAGTTCTCTAACTAGTCCCTTGAAATAGAGAATTACAGATCTTTGTTTCAGTGTGAAAATATAAGACAATTTTTTTCTTTGTACTATGGAGTGACTCTTTTCTTCCCTCTTCCTGTTTCCCATATGACCACTCTAGTAGAAATAGAATCCATTGGAAACCAATTCCCATGAAAAGTGAATGATTTGGAAACATTTCAGAAAAGACAAAGTATCAAAAAACGCACTTTCAGACTCCAACGTTATTTCCTTTGCAGATATGTGGAAAATGTGTGCAGCCTGACAGGTTCTTTTGGGTTCATATATTCTCTACTTAGATACAACTCTTCTTATTTGGCCTCACAATACTAAGATCATCTAAGACTGGAAGTCCTTCAGCTTCTTCCTCATCCACCTGGAAGATACTTCCTTTTTTATTCCTTTCAGCCACTGATTCTGACAGCAGAATCCAGGTTACCAGCCTTCATCTTGTTATCTACTGTTCTCTTTGTGTCCAGTTTTCCTCATTAAATATGGTCATTCAACCTAATATATATAATATATATATTACACATAATGGCCCTGAGATTAACTCAATTGGTTAGAGCATGGTGCTAATAATGCCAAGGTCATGGGTTTGTTCTCTTTATGGACCATTCACATTAGCATTGGACTTGATGATCCGTGTGGGTCCTTTCCAACTCAGAATATTCTGTGACTCTGATCCTTTCCTGCCAGCCAGAGACTGCTGGGAGCACTCACCTCCCCCACCAAGCTCCATGACCATGTACTGAAAACAAATGTGGATCCTCCTTTTTGTAATTCATAGGCCATCTGTTTAGCTTTTAAAAGAAGAAAAGCAAAAAACGTAGGATTCATGCTAATTAATCTCCACACCTTTGCCAAAAAAAAAAAAATCAACCAAAAAACAACCAAAACCCAAGATCCTTAACCATAAACAACTTAAATGCAACTCATGAAGGAGGGCCCTTGTGTTCACAGGGGTCCTGAAAACAACTGGAAAGAAAGAACTGAATGCCTCCCAGCACAGCAGCTCTATGGACTGCTGGTCCTCTTTGTGATCCTCTTTCCTTAGTTCTCCCTCAAGCTGTCACCTTCTGGAGACCATAAGTGCTCCAGACCCCACAAGGGAGGGAAGACAATAAGAAAAAGTCAGCACAGATGCATCACCTGCTCAGAGGACTAGTGAGGAAATCCATACAGCTGAGGAACAGCTTGCCTAGCACAGTGTGGAATGGCTCACAGCTTCAACAGACTCAGCTCCCAGACTTCTCCCTCAAAATTGAGGAAAACAGTGAGGCTGTTAGAACTGCTGTTTCCTTTTGCACATGATTGGAATATAGCTGTTATCCCAAGCTGACTAGATTAAAGGAAGGCTGCTGCTGCTTCAGTCCCTGGCATTCCTGCAGAAGCTGCCCTTTTCTGAATTACCAGCAGTGGCACTAACGTGAGTGGCTGGTGAAGAAGCATTCATAAAGCTTTCAAGTCTATTGCTGTTGGCTTAGTGAGGGCTTTCTTCATCATAAGCCTGAATAGATTTATTGTCTCGGTCATGGAGTGTGAACAAAAGTGATAGTACTCACCAGGCACTTAGTTTCCTCAATTCTGCTCAATTGTAATTGTAACTAATGAAAAGAATACTACATTTTTAGGTCTTGGTTCCAGGAAGCATTTTAAATAGAAGTAGCCTCCAGCACTGTTCAAAATACAATCTAAATAATGCAAGATTGTTAGGAGAAAATGCAGCACTATTGAATAACACCAAGTAACGGACAACTATTCAAAGTCACTATTCTTGATTAGCCTTGATCAGTATTACTGAGTGCATGTGACCTTAGTTGCACTCAGTAATACTTAGAGTCATTCAGGAAAGTTAAATAATCATTACAGATTAACTGGTATTGATTATACTCTGTGATTGTATCATATTTTGTGGATTTTCAGTGCTGTATTAGGAAGTGTTGAAACTTTCAAATATGTTTTTCTTCCTACAAGAACACTGACTCTTTTCAAAAGCCAGTTTGGGAAAAAGTTGACTTATGTTCCCTAAACTGTATAATATTTCTGAAAAGCCCGCCCCAAATCATGGATTTTTTCAGTCCAGAGAATTTTTCTTTCAGGTAAAATAGTATGTTTTGTGCAGTTTGT
This sequence comes from Myrmophylax atrothorax, assembly GCA_026770055.1. Classification (NCBI taxonomy): domain Eukaryota; kingdom Metazoa; phylum Chordata; class Aves; order Passeriformes; family Thamnophilidae; genus Myrmophylax; species Myrmophylax atrothorax. The sequence continues at coordinate 8,839,622 of JAOXXN010000025.1, read as the reverse complement.
GAGGATGAGACTTTATTTTAGCCTCTCAACTGAAACACATCATGGCAGCATGCAAAGTGAGCCTTTCCACTCAGAGGTGAGGGAATGGAGAAAATACCCACTGATTTTATTATATATATGTACAAGTGGCATTTTGAGGAGAAGGGGGTAGGCAGGACAAAGTCTGTGGTTCACAGAATATGTAACACTAATAATGCCAAAAATGGGAGGTTTCTGATGGCTGCCTGCTGATTTGCCTTGCAAATGGCTCTGTCTGCCAAAACCTGCTCATGGCACACCTTTGACAAGAACCCATTTGCAGTGTTTTGTCAGCGCTTGTTTAGCATGAAGCTTTGAGCTGTGATGAAGTGTCCCTGTAGACCTTTTTATTTTCTTCCCAACTACAGGTTCACTTGACAGAGTGAAATGTGGAAACGCTGCATAAGAAAAGATTTGTCATGGAGCATGTTGGATTTTTTTTCTTTTAATTAAAAGCATTTTCATGGGTCTAGTTGGAGGGAGTGAGCAGCCAGCATCATTAGTGTCAGGGTGCGACTGATGGATCACTTTCCAGGTGCACAGGGCACCCTCTTGTCTCAGCTAAACCAGTTTGCAGCAGAGCTGTGATGGAAGAGGCAGTGGCGAAGCCAAGATACCTCCCACAAGAGCTCTCCACAGTTCCCTTTGATGGGAGTAACCACCCAGCATGACTGGTTTACTTCTGGATTTTTTGGTTCTGGTGCAATCAGTTAAAATGACAAAATGATGCAGGATGGGTGGAAGAGCCACATTATATTGTGGGTTGTTCTCCGAGCACGTTGTGGCACGGAGCGAGGGGCAGAGCTGGCAGCCTGGGCTGCAGCCACCCTGCAGAGTGCCAGTGCCTCACAGTAACATCATGGCAAACACCAGTTTGGTAGGTTTATTGTGTGTCTGATAGCTCTGTTAAAGCTGCAAGGCTGGAGGAATTTAATTTAATCCTGTTTTTATGATCATGCAGCACGGTAGCTGAGCTGGTTGTGTTTATTCTGCCTCAATATTAAGAAAAACTGGGCACAGCAATCCTCTCCCTGGATTGACCTGTCAGGGTTCTTGGGTGCCCTGGGCCCCAGAAAGCACTGCCCCATGGCCAAAAAGGGGTCCTGGAGAGCCGGTTTTCCAGACAGGAGCTGCATCCATGCTGGAGCAGGGGAGTGTGTGAGGAGGAAGAGGTGGCAGGGAGTGGACCATACCCCATGCCCAAATCCTATACGACTAGGGGAGGGGTAGAGGAGGTAAAAAAAGATATGAGAAGAATGTGTTTCAGCTTTTTTTATCTCTATCCCCACCAAACCTCTTATAATTCAGAATTAATGAAATTTTTTTTTCAAGTGAAGTCTGTTTTGCCTGTGAAAGCAACTGGTGAGACATATCCTTGTCTTTATCTTGACCCACAAGCTTTTTCAGTTTGTTTTCTCCTCCCCAGCATTGAGGGGGAGTGAGTGAGCAGCAGGGTCAGCAGCTGGTCCAGGTCAACACACCACAGTATCATATGCTTGCAAGCTTGAAAGAGCTGCTGTGCTGGGTTAGATCACTTGTCAATAAAATTTCTACAAGGTTCTTCATAGTAAATCAGAAGTGAGCTTTTATATTTTCTAAAATTCCTTTGTGTTGGAAGACAAAGCATGACAGTCACTATTTGAAGTGTTTGTGAGGATGTGAGTTTAACAAAGAAACTTACTGTGTTTATACAAACACAGTAAAAAGAAGGTAGGATAAATTAAAACATCTTTCTGTCCCTGCAGAAACTCAACATATTGCATGAAGGTGTCCATGTCCTTGACGATAGCTGAGAACGAATCTGGGCTCTGCTACAACAGCAAGATCAGATATCTGGAAAAATCAGAAGTCACTAAGAGAAAGACAATCTCCTGTCCTGATATTGAGGATTACAAAACAGCCGGCCAAGAGCCAGATGTGGTGTGGTACAAGGTAACTATTGCTGTCTTATTGTACTGAAACTGTACAAAACTTCCACTGTTTTCAGTTTGACTCTTAGTGGTGGCTTTTTCTGAGGCATCAGTGATTTGTGCCTGATCTGGAGGTTGTTCTCCCAGTATTACAGTTTTGCAGGCAAAACTACCCAGCATAGTCATGGCCGCATAGAAATCAGTATCAGCAAGGATGTTCTGTGAGGGAGGTCACCTGCTCTAACAGCAGTACCACATTCCCAAACCACAGTGCCTCAGTACCAGTTTGTACCTTAGTGCAATGTCTCCCTACCTGATACAGTAGTAGAAAAAGAAGGGAGGCAACCTACAATAGAGCCAAAGGTGCACCAGCACCATCAGCTTCAGTAGTGCTACCCAATTAATTTTCGTTGAGTCTGTTGGGTAATTTCACCAAGACTTGTAAAATTCTACCAAAGTATGCTGAGTAATTTCACAGAGGCATGTTTACTTTTGCTGAGGTTCATGGGGTAGTTGTACTGAGGCCTGTTAGATACTTTTTTTTTGCTTGCCAGGTAATTTGTCTAGCTGTACCTTCTCCAAGGCCTGTCAAGTATGTCACACCACTTTCATCAGCAGGTGTATCTGTGATGTGCTTCTGTAGCTCCCAGGACAGTAGAACAACTAAAATGTGGGTTGGCAGGTGAACATCAGGTACTGAGACCATAGCAAGGTCTGGCAAATTTTACCTATTGTCTGGACTTGGCCCAATATCTGATATTTGAAAAGTCCTCAGGTTTGAGTTGATGCAAGAAACAGTAGAGAAGAAAGATTTCAGAGTCAGAAGGAATCAGAAATAGCTGAGTGAGAGGAACAGCTCGGTGGAATCTGTGGAAAAAAGAGTTTGGATTATAGAGGAAAAGACAGAAGGAATTTAGAACAAACTTGGTTCAGGTAATGAAGACAGAAACATACAAACTAGTTAAATCCTAAATTTGGAGTGCTTAATTTGCCAACCTTAATAGCACTCTTTAAACATAGTTATTTTGTGTGAAATAAGTACTATGTGCAGAGCAGCAGATTTTTTTCCCTCCTTAGCAGATTGCATCAGAAAAGAGCAATTATAAAAGTTGTCATTTATTTCCATTTTTTACAAAAATCTCACATGTTCTATCTTACAGTGACAAAATGTGTGCCATAACCCACTGTTAGTGTAAACAAAACTTTTCTTTCAACTGTTAAACCTCTTTCTCTCAGCATATGGGTGGATTTCAATGCTGTTCTTATGTCAAATATATGTATTCAGTTGATCACAGAATTTCCTGTGTTGGAAGGGGCCCACAAGTCCAATTCCTGGCTCTGCACAGGAAGTCTGAGATCTTGGAGAAAGGAGGGTACCAAAGAGAAGCTGCTTCTTGCCCTGTCTGCCTAGGTATTACTGAACACCAGATCACTGAAGATCTCATTTTCTGCATGAGCACACTGAAAAATAGTCTGGCAGGAATAATCTTCAGCTGTCATGGAGCAGAAATCAGTGTAAGGGAGATACATGTGCAGCCCCACACCAGTGATGCTTTGTACTGCCCAAGAAAGGGAGTGGAGGGCTCTGTCCCAGACAGCCACATGTGTTGTCCAGGTTGCACACACAGGTGCTGTGACACCAGGCTGGAGTGTGACAGCTGACTGACAAGTCATCACTGTGTGAGATTGAGCAGAATTGATGTGGTAGATGATAACGGTGAGACAGTCAAAGTCTACAACCTTTAGTCTGCCTTGATAATGAGAAGGGACATTAGTGGGATAACCTCTTACAGACACCTTCTTAGCTCTAACTATTAGGTGCTATTACTTTGGCTCTTAGAGAACATCTGTGTTACCTGGACCTGACTGAGTCAGGAAGCTCAGTGGTGTGAAATGCCAATATTAATGTTATGCAGAAGGTCTGTTATGTCAGGTTATCCCTTGAAACTTATTCCTGAACATTCTAGGGAGTATTATGTTAATAACTGTTAATAGAAGTCTGCCTACTCAAAAGAGCAGAAGTTCAGTTTCTAGAAAATAAATAATTAATTTGATTTCAAAATACTGCGATGGATGCTGGGGCAACCCCTACACACTGAAGTCTGGGACTTAAGACAATGCTGTGTGAGGCAATGTGAGTAACATAAAGCAGATCTCCCAGACAATAGTGTCAAGTGATGCTCTGCTTTAGGATCTGACCCTCACTTTCTGAAGGAGGAATGTGATTCCAGTCATACCACGCTGGATCCTCAAAGTTTTCCCGTCTACCTTGGAGACTGAGTTTGATGTGTACATGAAGCCATCTTCTTGTGCAAATCTGCTCCTGAGGCACGTGGGGGGTGGGGAGTGGGGGGTAATTCTATTCATTATGATGAAGTACTTAGAGAAGATTTTCATCCAGGTAGGGAACGTAAGTTATCCAAAAGAGAGCAGTAAGTAAATTAAGTACGAGGAGGTCCTCAATGTTTTTTCTTTATATGCTTGCCTGAGAAAGAGAAATCTTTGTGTACAGGAGAACCTGCCAGTTTGGTGGTAGTCAGGGAGTTTGGACTTGTGACTGATGAAATACCAGCAGACAGGACAGCAGTGGTCCAAGCCCACTGTGTGCAAGACTCACTCTGCCTTCCAAAAGGCTTCTCTGCGTTGAGGGATTAATGAGCCAATAATTGCATCAATTTACAGGGAGTTAACTGTAATTTAAACATGCTCTTAATTATGCCTGAATAGATTTTCCCATGCACACCCAGTAAGTAATAAAACATTTGCTGTGAGGATTTGTTTTAACAGTAGTATGAACTTCACTTCTGGCTAGAATTACACTGCATGAAATATTTATTTGTGGAGATTTTCTCAATTAATGCCATTGATATATACAGAGCTCTGTAATGTCTGTTAGAACTGTTTTGACAAGAATTGTGAGGATTTTTTTTTAAGTAAATGAATGTGTCAAGACATGATTGAATGATTGGGATTTAAGAGTAAGAGCAGTTTCATGAAAAATCAGCTGGCAGAGGAAAAGGTGTATTACATCTTGAATGTGGAGTCTTAATCCATTTTCATCATCTTTTTTCTGCTACTGGGTTGAAGTAAGGGCTGTGAAAAAAATCAAAATGTCAGGTGAAGGACAGGTTGTTGTTATCTACCCTAGAAAAATAGAGTTGTTGAGGTGCTGCCACTTATATTTAAAGGAAGAGAAACAGACCATAATAGTGCACAACTCCATTATTAGGGGAAAAAAAAAACCCCAAACCATTTAAGATGTCTAAGGAGAATAAATAGGCTTGGAAAAGAAACTTTCAGATTCTTCTACTAGGTAAACATAGTGCAAAGGCAGAAACAACCAATTAGTTGGTTAAAGGCTTCAGAGAACTTAGAGCACTTTCTAGTACTTGAAGGGGCTTTACAAGGCTGGAGAGGGACTTTTCACAAGGGCAGGTGGTGAAAGGACAAGAGGGAATGGCCTTAAGCTGAAGGAGGGCAGAGTTAGATGAGGTAATAAGTTCTTCCCTGTGAGGCTGGTGAGGAACTGGAACAGGTTTCCCAGAGAGGTTGTGGACTCCCCATGCCTGGAAGTGTTCAACACATGTTGTCCCTGCCCATGGCAGGAGGTTTGGAACTTAGGCGATCTGTAAAGTCCTTTCCAACCCAAACCATTCTGTGATTCTGTGAAA
>JAOXXN010000025.1:8803020-8825094 GCA_026770055.1 Myrmophylax atrothorax | reverse complement strand
CAATATTTGTTTTGACCATCGTAAATGACAAATTATTCCACATGGCTACATGAATTGAATGATTCCGCCTGAATTCACTCTTTGCTCATAGTTTTTCAATTAAATTCTTTCAAGTCTCATTACATTGCTCACTTTTCAAATTACACCTGCTGCTGTTGCCAGATTTTGTTTGTGGGTTTGGGACCCCTTTGTTAGCACAAGCAGTTGATGGCAATATGCTATTATTAAGCCAAAGGGGTGAATTGGATTTAGAAAGACAAATGATTAGTTGTACTTTCCAGGAGCTCTAGGGATGTATGGTGAGAAGCTGACACAAAATAACTGAGGATATGAACTAAAAGTATGTCTGCTGTTTGGTGGTAGTTTCTTTTCTGCATATTTTTAATGCTCTGTAAACTGGATATGCTGTTTTACATTATTGGAAGTCTGGTGACACCTTGGCAGCAATCACTGGGTGCTGATCAGTACAAATTTACACCTGCAATAATCTGTGAGTGCACTCTAAGCCTTATCAGTTTACACTAGATAAAGTATTGCCATCACAATCATAAAAATGACATGTTGACTGACAACATTTTTGGCTGTTGACAGTTTCCAGAACAACCAAAGCAAGAAGTGTTAAGATAAATTAAAAGCTTGTTTAAACTCAGCTGTAATATGTCCTTTGGAATTCAGACTATTAAAAGGGATTTACTTTCCTATTGTAATATATAAGAATTGGTATTTGCTTAAAAATCTGAAAACATGTAATTGTGGTTCTCTCCCAATGGCATTGAGTTCTGGCACGAACAGTTTACTAATCTGCAATGAATTTATGAAATGGTTCAGTATTGCTTAAGTAGTTACTTATCCAAAAAAACAGTTTAGCTCTGAAAGGTCACTGAGCTCTGAATATTGTTGTGTATATGTCTACAAAAACAGGGCCAGCATAAGACACAGGTTAAAAAAGAAGGTAGCTGAGGAGTAGAAGCAGATGAACTGAACATGTTCAGCAGTTTTCTGCAGTGACAGGTACTGTGCTAAGGACATGCCTGTCACACAGAGCTCTGGTCTGTGGGGATTCCTGAGTTAGCTCTGAAGGAGCTTTTCCAGCAGAGCTTGTTAACATGTTTGCATGGCTTTTGGTACCCAAATTAACTCTGACATCTCTGCCTGGCGTTGCACTCTGCAGAGAGGGCAGAGCCTCTGAGTCCTGGTGGAGGCTGGACACCTTCTCACTCTTCAATTGTTGCTTCATATTCTAAGCTCCAGAGCTGTTTCTTTGGAGATGGGATGAAATAGATGTTGTTACCACTGTTTTATCATCAAATAAGGCAGTAACCTGTCAATTAGAGCACTGTGTGAAAATCACATTCATTTCAATTTATGTAATTTTAACATCAAAGATCATATTGAAACATTTTGCATTTCTTGTTTTGTTATGTCAAATTGCTTCTTTGTTGTGAGCTGAGATATTTTAATTTGACTTGTGGCTGTACAATTTTTAGCAACACATATAGCTACTAATGTATATTACTGGAATTTTTCAGCATTCCTGAAATGTTTTGATAGTTCCTACTAAATTTTTTAATTGATATTTCTTATGAAATGCCAAAATTTTCACCAAATGTAGACTCTTTCCTGGCAGCACTCAATATCTTGTCTAATCCCTGGAATCTGAGAGTTTCTTGGAGTGCAGGGGTGTTCTGTTGCTGCTTTTGGCCAGCGGCTCTGGTGAGAGCTGTTAGCTCCCTACTCTCTTATTTATTTCTATTTTCAAGCATGGGTCAGAGAGCCTGTTGTCTCAAATAAAGCAGAAAACATTTCAAGGAAAGCCTAAAGCAGCCTGTGAATTTTCCTGATGAAACAGCCTGAAAAGCACTCCAAGGTAAAACATGGTGACGTGCGTATGGTGGGAGCTGGTCTGGCCTTCAGGGCTTGCTCCTCCTCACACACTTGCATGGCCAGTGCTGATGGGCATGGGAAGTGTTTGCTGTAGTTGGAGCTGTCTCCCTTTTCCTGGAAACAGATGCTACTTCTAGAGAGCTTTTTTTTTTCAGCTCCACATCTCCTAATGAAAAATTTTCCTTATTTAGGGTTCACCAGAATTCTAAAGCAGCATTGAAGCTGTCAGCAGCTGTTGGACACAGGAATATGCTTTTCCTTCTTTTCCTCCACTCCTGACTTGGCAGCTTTAGCCTTTCTTTCCCTGCTAAGAACAATGTTCTGCTCACTCACAGTGCTTGGCAATCCCTTCCACTTGTGACATATGGCCTAGGGTGCCTGTCCCTCCTTGTATCCCATGCAAGTGTTACAGCTGGAGCTTCCTCTTGGCAGGAAATGTGCTGTTTCCAGCTGAAGGCCCAACTTCTACTCCCTGTGACTTCACGGGGAATTGCATTTACATTCCAGAGAACACTGGATATTGGCACTTTCTGCTTTAGAGCCCAATTTTGTACTTAACAAGCTAGTTTATCCATAATTTGTGACTGTCCCATAGTAAGTAGTACAGACAGCACATCAGTGTGCAGAATGCTTCCAAAGCAGGGGTGTGATTGATGTTTGCACCCTGTCTCCAGGGAGAAGGGGGTCACGCTGTATTTCCCTGATGCCCCTCTGTGCCGTGGTGGGCTGTAGGTATCATTCTGTAATAGCATCATAAAGTAGGATTTAATGATTAACCAGCCAGAGCTGCTGAGCTCAAAATGAAGTATGTATTTTCAGCTTTTCATCAAATATAGCATAAGCAGTGAGGGGGGGCAACAAACTGGTAAGGTCTTTGTAGGGGCTTGTTTTTCCTTTTTCATTCATGCTGTCAACTAATGGACTGCCTTTATAGTGGTGGAGCCAGCAAAGCTTCACTCCTTCTGGAAAACACCTTTTAGCATTGTTTTGTAATAGAACATTTACAATATTTAATTCTGAAAGAGAATAAATGAAAAAATCTAGATAAACAGTTGTTTGGAGGAAAATATTTACAAAACAAAAGGCAAAGAGAAAAGCAACTTGCTTCTGACTACAGTTCTAACTGTGAAAATGAGATACTTTTTAATTTAGAAGAGAAATCTTAAAGGTGAATGAGTTAAATCTGCAAAAATTCTGTACTTCTGGGAGGGATACTACAGATTGTTTGGGAACAGACAATCCTTCCTATTCCTTCTAATATTGACATATTAAAATATATAACATTTGCGTCATATCTGAAGTGACATTTTCTTGCTCATATAACTTACACATTTCCATAGCAAGATTTCATCTCTTCTCCCCTTTTGCAATATCTTGACACAGTTAAGGAATCACTTTTTCATTAAATGCAAAGGACAGCAAAAAGCCTGCTCAAATTAAGTTTTTACTTCGAGTCCCAAACTTTAAAAGATCTGTGGTAGGAGATACTGTTCTTAGCATTTCCTCTGCTGCTCTTTCTTATAAATAATGCATTGGATTTTCTAGTATTTTTATTTTCTAAAGGAAACCTTGCTTTTGTGACAAAAAGCAAGCCAGAAATGGGTTAAGTGCTGACAAATACAGTACTAAAAGACCAGGAAATGAATTTCACAGCTGGGTTCTCAAACCATTGCCAAAATAACTATCTATTTAAAGCGACATATAGGAAGTGCCAAATATTAGAGTTTTATTTTGATATATTTTGTGTGATTTGTATTAATTTTTATCAAGGTCTTTGTTTTGTAAATATTAGCTTTCTGTTTCTTACAGTAAAGCATTTATCTTAAACCTTTAATTTCAATTCTGATTTGTTCCATGTCTCCTAGCACCATCCCATTAACTGCAGCTAAGAATGTTTCTGTGGTCAAAGCACACTTAATAGCCCCTAATTTCTGTAGTGACTTTAATTTTTTTAGCTACCTCAGGCAAGGCCAGTGTGATCCAGCAAGAGAAATGTGCCCATTTGCTTTTGACCCCATTTGGAAAATGGAGTGATTTCTCTGCCTTTTTCAGAGTATTTCTTGTTCAACCATGCAAAAACCCCATCATAAATCTGCAGCAACTTCTGTGCCTGCAAAGAGTCAACAGGAAAATTCAACCCAGAGCATGGTATCAGTACAATGCAGGTGCCCATTCACCTGGAAGAAGTGACACAGCTGGTCATGTTCTGTCTTTTAACGTCTCCTTTTCACCTGATACCCAGCAAGGTCCTCATGAATTGGCCCAGCTCTGGCTGGTTTCAGCACCTCATCAGAGTTTATAAGCTGAGGATCTGGACAGGGTCTGAGGAATGCATGTGCTCCCTGTTGAGGTGACAAGGCAGTATATCCACAAGGATAAAAGCTCCTTGGTTTTCAGTCCCTCAAATGATCCAAATTGATGACTTTTCCATTCACCAGAGTGACCTGTTAATTTCAGGCTCATGAGAAACGAGTTTGGAAGATAAACATTAAGTATTACCTCCATATTTCCTGGAGAAAGTGCAAGTTCTAAGGGCAGTGAGAAATGTAGCAATGTGCTGCAGTCTATGAATTATATATAGTGTCAGTACTCTTGGCGCTTTACTTACAGCTTCACAGACTGCCTTCCTGGCTCATGAACATGCAAAGTAATTAGAATGGCAAATAGCGTTAGTTTTTATTGACCTATGTTGCCCCCTAGTTCTCTGTCATGTTCTTGAACATCATGGCTTTTTCCCTTCCACCTTAAATCAGCAGTTTGCAGTTTGTAGCATTGATTATTTGGTATTGTCTAATTTATTGATGCGGACAGCCAAGGCTTCCACACTTGTTATCCGTTGCTCATTTATCCCATGATCTGTCATTGTGCACAGCAACTGTAGCTCGCTGAATCACTTACTCTATACTGTAAATGTCAGATATGAGCTCCCACTTTAAAAACTGCCTTTTATTCTGGGAGCTGCTGAGCCACATTCTCTAAGTGTATTGTGCTTTCATACAGTGGAGGTGACTTAGTATAAATGATAGGATTGTGGGAGTTTTGACCACAACAGTGAGGTAAAGCACAGCTACTGAAATAAACTTGTACATTTTCATTTCCTATATAAGAGAGGTTTCCTTCATCATGAAAATTAGGCTGGATGCTCATTCTTTTTATTAATAATAGATAGGCAGATAGATGCACAGACATGAAATAACGCTGCCTCTGAAACCATTTTGCTAATGGTAAAATAGATACACATGAGTGAGCAGATTGCTTTTCTCACTGAAAATGCAGCTTTTCCAGCCAGAGAAACTGCAAATCTTGCCTAATGTTTTGTCTCATAAGAAAAGCCTGAGAATAGGAAGCAATGACTGTCTACTTCCTTTGAAATGACTGGGGAAATCTTAATAGGTGAACTGCAGTACTTTTAGTTGGGGATCAGGGTTATGTTTTCGCAGCACAATGTTGACGCCTTTCAGAGCTGGTTTGTGCTGCCTGGCACTTGTGGCTGTGTGTCTGAGATGAAAAGTTCTGCTGTGGAAGGAATAGTGCTCACTACTGAATTGTCAGCATTATTTCTTGCTGCAGTGATGTGATCCTCAAAGGTGCCTTCTTCAAGTGCCTGTTTGGCCTGACCCTGTTTAGCTTATGAGATCTGACAGTAGTAGTATTGCTTCAGGCTCTGATGTTGCTCTTATGAAGTTCACCAGAAGACTGGAGCTAATAACTTACTGATGTTTGTTCAGTGCCTTGCAATTTTTAAGATGAAAGAACATATGAAAATATGCTGGGTGTGTTAAGTAGCTTGTATGTCTTTAGTATCATGGAGCAGCATGGCAGATATGTTGTTAATTTTTATCAGGACCAACCAAGCTATTTTTTGTCTTTGGTAGTATTGATTGACCTCTTGTAAACAGGAGAAAAATAAGCATTCAACTATATTTGTATTTAGGTGTTTATGACTCCAGTCTATTTCGAAGGGATAGGTAGCTACTCAGTTACATTAGACTTTCATGTGCTGACTTATTTACTGTGTGTGTTGAGTGGTTTTTGCAATGCAAGCATGTTTCAGTAAATAAAATCAATTTGTAGCCAATGGGAAGGGAGCAGTAAGTAATTTAACTTTTCATCTTTTCCTTTGGCTTAAAATGAAAAGCTCTCCAAGGTATTTTTTATGACAAGCCCTGTGGGCTGAAGTACTCTGAGAAAGTGCAGGAAATATAAAGTGCAGAATTACAAACCAAAATGATTTAACAGTAAAATTAATAAATAATATAGTTATAAATTTCTAAGACAGCTTTGGGTTCTTATCCTCTCTTTTTTCTGCTACAGGGCAGCAATGGACCTAAAGGACTGTTTCTACTAGTGAAGGGCAGTGTGGTCTGTGTGGTCTCTGATTTTATTTTATTCTGGTTGGTGCTGCTTCTCGTGTGTGGATACCTGTCTGCCAGGAATTGGTCTGAGATAATTTCATAATGGATTGAGCTGATAAAAGAGCTTTGGTTATATTGAAGGAGGCTGGATCCAAGCACCAGATGGCTTTTCATCTTTATACAGTGAATATCACATTAGCAATCCAGTTGTGGCATCCTGGGCCAGGAGTGGTTATGGTTTCTGGCAGGGAAGGAACCAATTTGCCATAAGCCGTATATGCCCTTACAACTTCTCTGGAATACACTAACAGGCTGCTTTTTCTTCCTGTATGGGAGAAGAGGTGCATTTGGAACAAGGGAGGTGTCACCCTGCCAGGGCTGACAGGTCATAACCTCTAAGTGGCCGTAGCAACTGTGTTTAGGCAGATGTTTTTAAGGAGGATATTGTTACCCAAAAATAGGTATGTACACGTAAATGTGCAGTAAAGTGGTCTGATATAGAGATGTCATTTCAGTTGTGCTTCTCTTGGGATATGCACATGTTGCACTTAATTTGTAAATAAAATAGAAGTGAGGGGTGCTCAGTGAGTTTTTCAGCATGATGTTGGATACCAGTAGGAGAGGAACAGAAATACTGTGGGAAGGATTAGATGGGCAAAGAGGAAGACCTTTAGTACTTGGCTGAGCTTTCTGGTATAAAAGTCTGTTTGAAGCTGGTGGGAAACCTAACCAAAGGATCAGGTTGATGAAGAATTGAGAATTTTGGGGGAAAACCCAAGTTTTTTCAGAGAGGGGAATGTTAGCATTTGCCCCAATATGAAATACTTTTTTCCTTTCATAGTAAGAATTCCATTCTGGGATAAAGCTTTTCTGTGGTGTTCTCCAGAGGGAGAGAATTCACTGTTTTTCTAGCTAAAAGACTTTTTCGATCACTTGAAAAAGAAGCTGCCCTAGAGCTCTGGGCAATGCTGTGCTCAGAGGAAATACTGTGATCGTAGACTGCGGGTGGGAAAAGAAGATGGTGGAGAGGTCACTCTGGAAAAGTGGAGGTGCTCAGGGGTTAGAATTGTGGTGCCTACACCTCCAGCAGTGACAAAGCTTCTTATGTTTTTCCTTCTAAGAAATTTCATACAGCTCACACAAAGAAGTGTTTTATAATCTGCTCATATACTGAAATTCATTCCCTTGGGACTGTTTGTTTTAAATACTTATCAAATTGAGATTTCTCTGCCATGTTAGTGACTTGCCATACAGGACTATTCAAGTTCCTGTAGATCATGCCCACATGGTTGAAGCAGTACAGTAAAGCATGGAAGTATTTCCAACCATTCCCTCAAGGAGAGTTGTCAGTGCCTTCATTCCAGACAAGTAGTCACAGAAGCTGAGTACATGTATGATGTACATGTTGAATCATTCTACCTGTAGGAGAGAATACCCATTTTGGGGGGTTTATTTTTGGTGTCTGCTTTTTCTCCATCTTCCAAACATGAACAATTCTATTCCCCACTATCCACTGTTCTGGCATTGCAATGGGAATTGTGCATTTCATAAACACATACTGAGGTTTCAGCTGGAGCTCATGACGTAGGGGAGAGGTTAATGGGACACATCATACTCTGAATATACAGAGTGGGAATTATATATATTAGTTTAATGTAGAGGATATGGACTGGAAAGAAAGTTGGTTCCTTTCCATTAAGTTGTGGGAGGGTCAGAGCAATGTCTTTGAGCACCACCAAAATCTCTATCTGCTAGAGATCTATATTCCATATCAGCCCAGATCTCATTTTAATATTTAAAATGGTACTTGCTTTCTTTTTCTAGTCCTCGAAAGGGCTTTAATTCTTTCCCTTGTTCTGCCAGTGCTCTAGCTGCTACAGCTGTTCCTGTCACATTTAATAAGGGCTTTGTAGAGTTTAAATATTGCATTGCTGCACCAGCTTTTCTTTGGCATAGGAGAAGAGCTTTGTTGTTAAGATGAGGTGCTTCTCACCAACACAGCTGCTGACACGTGGGTTTCAGCTGAGGGTGACAGAAACTTGTCACTTGCCGTGGTGCTCACATGAACTCCCTGCAGTGCAAGTGCTGCCTGGCACCGGAATGCCATGGATGGAGCTGGGAGCCTGTGTGCTCCAGGGCAGACCCATCCAGCACAGAGCCCTCACTGATTTGTCCCAGGACTGTGGTATTCAAAAATGGACGTCTTTCAAATCAGAATATAAAATTGACCACTTCATTGTTCCTGGCCTACAGTTGTGCCATTATGCCAACTTTGTGGTCACATATTTCTCATTTTAAAATCACCGGTGATACTTGGTTCTTTTTTATGTGGCAAACATGGAACTTTCCCTTGCTCACTTGTAGATGAGGTAAGAAACAAGGCAGCAATGTGGACAGTAGCTTGACATTTTAAAATGTCAGAAGGAGGAGGAAGTGAGACTAAAACTTGATGTCCTCATGCCTACAGTAACTTAACTGCTTATTGAAATGTTCTTCTCTCCAGCCTTGAGCTCTGTATGTGTCAATCCAGCTGAATATAATTGGGGCTGTTTACTTTGACAGACAGTTGAAATTCAAGAAAAAGTGGGAAAAAACATTCAGCTCCCAGTTTGCAGTGTACTACTGTATACCCTCATGTGTACATTGTATCTCTTCCCATTCTCCTTCCCCCCAAACTCTTCCATCTCTCTGCACAACCAGGCTAGATATTTGCATTCATTCTCAATGTTAAACTGCATTAGAAAAGCCCATTTCCTTCCTGAAGCTATTCATCATCTCTCTGGACCTTTGATGGTATCCTGTTCCTTTGATTCTGAATCATTCTCATGTTTTCAGTATGATAGAGGGTGATTTTGGTTTTTTTTCCCTAACATTACAAAAGGACCAACCTCTCTTGTTAGGATTTCTTTTTAAGTATCCAGGGTGAAAATAGCTGAGCTGCAGGATAGAAAAGTATTGCTAGAACATGACATTTAAAAAAAATTGATAATAAAGTCTAAGTGAAAAAAGAAGTTACTGTTCAATGCATATATTTTCATCTAAACATTACAAGCTGTTCTTTTGTTTGAATCTTCTGGGTGATGAAGGAAAACAGATGAGAGTTCATTTTGGTAAAAATGCTACTTTTTAGGAGTATTATCAATTATATTTGGATACCTCATGGCATGTTTCTATCCTTTAAAAAGGATTGGTTTTGGCTTAGTGTGCTTGTACTGCTCTGATTCTGCCTTAATTTACAGACATTTGCAATTCTCTGCTTTCTGTGTTGGTGACATGCTTGGTGAGTAACAGCTTGCTGGGTTTACATTATGAAAATAAGAAAAGGAAATAAAACTGCAGATCCTTATCTTCAAGAAAGATGCCTAAATTAGAGAAAATCTTTTTGTTATTCTTGTGTTTGCTAAATATAAGGCGTAGTCAAATCGCAGAAGCTGACACAAGAAACATCTGCAGTTTGGAAAGTGGCAGTTGGAGTTCTCAAATCCACGATGTAGCCATGCCCATTAAACCCAAGCCAAATGAAAGTTAAACCCAAACAGAGATTGTTTCCATCTTTGCATTAGAGGTTCTCTGTCTTTCTCTTGCTTACTTGCAGGTCTGCCTGAGAACTTACAACCAGGCTGGGCTAAATTATCATGGAGAGGGAAGGAGGGAGTCTCCAAAAGGCAGGTGCAGTCACAGTGACCCAGCATCAGTAGTCCAAATAAGTCCAAAGACCTGGTGGAGTCCTTGAAGGAGATGGCTAAAAGAGATGCCTAAAAGCAGTCCAGAGTCTCAACTGGCCCAAATCAGCAGTAGAGATCAAGAAAACAGTGCTGCTTTGTACTGTCCGAGGGTTTTTATATTTAATTCTCAGTTGGTTGTTGTGGAATTGCTTTAAAAAAGTTCCTCCTGTTGATTTAGATTCAGCTTGCAGCTTGCTGTATATGTCAAGGACCTTGCCACCGGAGAGGGCATTGCAAGATAACACAAGTAACAACAAGAGCAATTGTTCTCCTCTCATCTGAAGCCCTAGTGCACCAATTACTATTTAAAATTATTATTTAAAGTGTTTGTCATAAACCCTTTCCTAGCAGGAGCACTTGAAATATTAAATGCTATTTTCCTTTTAACCAAAGCAAGGATGAGGGGGAGTTGGAGTTATTTGAAAGCATGTGGCTGCAATTTCTTGTATGAAGCTCATCTGTCAACATAACAGATGTAGTGCTGTAGTGAAAGGGTTGTTGTGTGTGCTGTGTTTCACTCCAGGGGTTGTCCTGAAGGTGAGATGCACATGCAATACAAAGCAGTGGAGGAATGTAGCTCTGTTCCATCTCTGTCAGGGGGTGTGATGGCTGTCCCAAAGGACAGGGCAGATGCCACCATACTGACATGGTGCTGTGTCCTTGTGGCACTCTCTGCACTGTCTGGTGGGCTGGCTGGCACAGCTCCCCTGCCCCGGCTGCCTGGGTGCCCCTGCATGGCTGACACAGGCACTGCTCGCCGAAGGCGCTCTGTGCTGCCGTCCATCACGTCATGTAGACACATGTACAGTGTGCTCATTGTCTGAGCAGCTGCTAAAATCAAACATGTAAGTGCAAGATGTTTTTTACAACCTTGTTTTGATTTTCTCAAGGCAGTCATTTGTATTAGAGCTGGGAGGCTGAGAGCTGATCTGCGAGGGGGCTGGCTACAGCATCCTTTACAGTGGCTTGTGTGAAGAACAAAGATAATGAAATTGATAGTTGCATTGGTGTAAATTTTGTGGGAAACTCATGCAAGGCTTTGAGTATTTTCAATGTATTTTTTCTGAATTTGACCTTTCTTTTGAATTTCTGACCTTCAAAAGAGAAAAAGACCACCTGAACAGATATTTTTCTAGAAACAAAAATGGCAGCAGCAAAATCAACTCTGGCCTCTGTTCAGAGCCTGAGAAATTTCAGCCTGAAAGAGGAAGATTTCTAAGTCACTGACTTCACAAGAAAGGGCGACCTTGTAGCGTATGTACATGTGTAGCTGTAACTGTTGTAACAAGGCTAATGTGCTCCTACGAAAGAAAACTCAAAATGGCAAAACATAATGTGAGAAGTGGAGGTGACAGAAAAGTAACCAAGTGAGTTAATAGTACAAGGCTGCAAGAAATCCATTGCAGCATGAAACTTAAATTAGGGCACTTGCTGCCTTCCTGAGATGAAGGTGATTGTGCTCTAAACAGTCAATATTAGGAGCAAAAACAAAGGATGCAAAAGCAAATTTGTACTAAACTGATTTTACTGGGGTAGTCTCTTGGATCTAATAGCATGCCACTCCTGGGCTCACTCTCTGTGCCACTGGAGGGGCAAACCATCTGAAATAAACACTCTGGCTTCTGTTAATGTTAATCAGAGTACGTTGTGTTGCCGTCAGTGGTTTCCACCTGTGGACAGCTGAGTGTTTGGTCTGTGGCAGATGTGTGTGCCAATCAATGCTGGAGAAGAGCTGCTCAGATGCATAGGCTGAGTTAGAAAAGTAAGAGTTGAGGGGAGCTGGCAAAAAAAAGTATCTATTTCCAAATGGAAGAGAGTGAATCTTTGATGAGCGTTAAGTTTCCTTTGCCATGGAGAGCAAGGTTTTCAAGCCGTGCTTTGTTCCCAACTGAAGAGAAACATATGCAGTTCCAGCTGTGGAAATTACCATGCAGTAAACGAGTCTCAAATGACTTTGCTGCTTCATTTTATAGTTATAATTTTGGAAGCATATCACAGCAAAG
Organism: Myrmophylax atrothorax; assembly: GCA_026770055.1. Classification (NCBI taxonomy): domain Eukaryota; kingdom Metazoa; phylum Chordata; class Aves; order Passeriformes; family Thamnophilidae; genus Myrmophylax; species Myrmophylax atrothorax. Next base: position 8,813,127 of record JAOXXN010000025.1, on the reverse strand, counting down.
CCCTTCATCCAGGACTAAGTTCAAATCAAGTTTTGACTTTTGAAATTGAAGTCTGTTGTGAAATCCCCAAGCATTTAAAAGTAAATGCCCCTGGAGAATTTAACAGATGAAAAATGTATTTTATGTTAAAGAATTCTTTCGAAAGATAGCAAAGAGGAGGGAAGAAACTGTTGCAAAATAATCTATTCACTTAATTTTTGGATTGTCTTCCTGCTTCTACAGAAAGATGTGATGATATTAAAATAAAAGTAGAAGTAGGAATGCATTTGTACCAGGAGCAGGCATGCGTATACATCTTGAAGTGTATTGTTGAAATGATGCTGCATACATGAGTTTACTCAGAGGTCCTCATTCTCTGCTTCCCCATCTTTCTGATGGTTTAGCTGCTTGTGTAAAAAAACACTTTGGAGCTGCTTGAGCTTTCTGGTCTCAATTCTGACTCTAAAGTCCCTTACTCAGAAATGTCAGGAGGGTACTCATTGACCTTAATTGATTTCTATGGGATCAAGGTTAAGCATGAAGCTATTACCTATCCCTTGACCAATTGCCTGTTGCTGTTCAGCAAAACATGAGCAAGTGTTTCATTCTGCTTGAAGTTGAGGAGGTTTGAGCACAAGGCCTAAGGGCAGTCACACAGCACAAGACTTTGGCAGAAGAGGAATGGAGTTTCAGAGAAGCAGTGCATGTGAAAACCTGTGCAGGGTCCTCCTGTCTCCCAAGGCTGCCTGTGGTCTCCTCCAGTGGCACATGTCAGAGCGCAGCTTTTCCAGCTGGGACAGCTACAGCTGTTATTGTAAAACATCCCATCCCTTCCCTACTGCCCTCTAATCCCAAACACTTGAGAGTAGATGGGAAACTTATTCTGAATCAATACCTTATGAATAAGGAAGCTTTTCTTACAGAGCTCTTGATAGAAATGAGTGTTTGGCTCTTATATTGAACAAAGTGTACTTGTGCAGCAGTTTCATCTCTAAATGGCATTTTTAGCTGCAGCTACTAGAAACATAAATGGCAAAAAAACATGCTCTGTTGTGAAGACCATGCTGAAAATAAAACTTGTCTTGTGCTCTTGTACCAAGTAATAAAGATAATAGAAAAGCTGTTCAGAAAGTGCTACTACTTGAATTAGGCCTGTCTTCATCTCGTTAAAATAAATGTATTTATTAAGTATGCATATCTCTATCTCTTATGTAATGAGAAGAACAGAGCCATATCACAGATCTGCAGTGTCTTTTGTGCTCTACAAATTCGAAGCGACAGTCGCCAGACAAAAAGTGATTTATACTGTGTCTTGTAATGGGTGGAATAATTAGCAGTGGTGGCATCTATCACTTCTGCGACATGCTTATCTCAGAACTTTTCCATTGATTCAAGAGAAAAGCAGGAACAAACCTCAGGAACAGAACAATAAAAGTCAGTTGCATACTTGGTCCTTTGACTTGATGTGTCTGATTTGGACACCTGATTAATAGGTCTCTACAGCTTGAACAAAGTGTCGCTTAGTAATGTGGACACAGTTGGTTTACTTTGTCAAAATTAATGCTGCAAGGCTAAGAACAAGAGGAAAATAACCACCACAATTTCCTATGGAATGTGAAGGCTGTCAAAGGAGTTTCAGTTGTGTTTTCTACCCAGACACTTTATTCACTGGGAGCATGATATGCTAAAGATTTTGGAAAAGTTTCCTGTCATTGTCAAGCATGTGGTCTTGGATTCAAAGGAGACTATGATATCTTAACAAAATAGTGCACATGAGTAAATCATTGCTCAGCTCTGGCGTAACTTCCCTCTGATTTCCAGCACTGTTCACTTCTTAAAACTTCTAAAAGTTTTTAAAAGTGAGACCTATCAGGAATCTGACTCTGATTCCATGCCCCTCTTTTATTCTTCTGGCACACACAGGCAGTTGGGATGAGTGTATTTCTTGCTTCACTTTTCCTTTTTTGTTTGGTTTTTTATGTTTGTTTGTTTGGTTTTGGTTTTGTTTTAAACAACTCTTGCAAAGCTGCTTGCCAAGTTGCAGGTCTGTCAAACTGGATATAAGTGGCAATCCAGTACATTAGTACCCTCTGACAATTTGGGAGCAAAAGAAATGTTACTTGTGGTACAGGGCATGTCCTGGTGTAACCTGCACTCCTGTGCATCTTCCTGCAGGTTTTTTCCTTGTTTTCTGCCATTAATAGCCTTCTGTTAAAAAGTAAAGTTTATTTGCTACCTATGCTGAAAAACTGGGGAGCAATAATTCTGTACAAGACATGGAAATAATGGCTCTCATAAGGCAGCTGTAGAAATTTTAAAATCAGTGTGATTTTTTTTTTTTCTATTTTGAAAGTAAAACACAACAACTCATTACTACTCTGGGAAGTATTAGTTACAGGACTTATGAGTAGCTTAAGTGCAGTATGAAATTGGCTAGCTAAAGATAATTCCAAGGTTAAAGGAGGAGGAGATAATTTCTGACTATAAATAATATTTGTAATTACACAAACTTAAGTTTTAAAGGGCATTTGGATCTTGGGTTTTATCACCTGAGACAGTTCCCTTAACACTGATGATAAGTTATTTGGTGTGAGGTGGAGGGAAGAAGAGCTGGTTAGCAGAGTACTTAAAATGAAATTGGATGTACAGATTTTGAATGTTTTGCACAAGTAGATCTCAGATTAAGGATGGGGCAGTTCCACGCCCGCTCTCTAGGAAAGTAAGACTGAGAAGCTTGTTCATTTACAGGTGTACCTGTGAGAGCTCAGAGGAGGAAGTGTGGTTATCTCTAAAGCCTGCCACCAGTTCTGTGCAAAGAATGCATTCAGAAGAGGAGGAGACAATAATACAGGTCACTGTAGAAACCATTACACATTGATATGAACCAGTACTGGAGGATTTAGTCTGGAAAATCACAGAATATGTTTGCAAAGGAAGGAACCCAGGGAAAATGTTGTGTTCACTCTTATTAAAATTGTACATTCACTTGTACAATTTGGGGTTTATTTCCCTTATGATCTGAGCAGAACAAAAACTTCTTTCAAACAAGAATCTTTCTGGCTGCTGTAACTCAGCTCACATTCAGATGGAAAAAGGAAGAAAATTTTTAGCTCTGTTGCCCTTGAAAAACAATGGCCTTTAATTAAAGCGGGATATTTTTTGTGAAATACAAAATAGCTTAAAAAAATATAAAACTTTTCTAGTGGTCATTGAAATTCAAAGCACTCTGAGATCTGGCATTAGTGCGGAAAGAAATGTAATATAAATATATACATAGTGTCAGTCACTGCTCCCATTGCCTGTTGGTTGCGTTCTTGGGGCACGTGTCGCTTTCTGTGAATCTGCTGACTGTTAAATAATCGTGTCATTTGCTGAGTTCCTGTAACAGCAGACACATCATCATCTGTTCAAAATAATTATGTAAGATTCTAGTTGATCTGAAGAGAGTCATATATCTTTTTAGCCTATAATTAAAAGAGATAATTTCCAGTTTTGCTTTTTCACATAGAAATAGGAGCAGTTGTGTATTTTATGACATTTATCTTTGCTGGAAGTCTACATTCCCAACTCTACAGAAAGCTGTGAAGGTTTTACACACATGATGCTATAAAACAGAGCTTGAAAAAAAAAAAAGATATTTTCTGTGCAAGGACCCCAATTCAAAAACAGAGCTTCACTGCACCTATCTAGATATTCTTTAAATAACTTTTAAAAAAAGATTTTTTAAAAAATAGAAGAATATGAACAATCCTCTAGGGTGCAAGTGTCTCTCATTTTAGTGCACATAACTCTTCATCTGTTACTGAGGTGCTTGTGATCAGTGGGTTAGAACAGATGGAATCTCCATTGGCAGAGAATGAGTCGTTGTCCCCCAGTAGTGGTTGACCCAGGATGATAAAAATACATCACTGCTGGGTGCAAGTAGCAATACTGCCTTTACCATGGCTGCTGTGTGGTCTGCTTGGAGATCTGAAGCTGCCAAAACTTAAACCTTCAGGGTTTCAGCTGTGCTGCTCACCTTAGTCATCTCATGGCTTTGAACAAGTTATTAAATTTGGAGTGCGTCCTTTTCCCCTCCCAGCAAAATCTTGAGCATACATACAGTATGTGCAGAGTGTAGGATAACCAGTGAATTCGTGCTTCCAGTATTCTGTAGGTAGAAGGATAGAACTAAAAATAGTGATTTTTATCTACTGGGGCTGTAACTCTTAATTTTTCCTGCTCTTGGCTTTGGCTAAAAAGTTTTCATGTTTGGATAAGCCATCATATAATCTCAGAGGGTGTTTTAGCTGAGAATGTGGAGGTGATTGTAAGAAAGCCCATGCCCCAGGAAACAACTCTTACATAACTGGTAATATGCCAGCAGGACAGTGTTCACATAGCTTGGATTCATGCCAGTCTGAAGAAATAGAAGCTGGGGAAGAAGAGTGGCCATGTATGGCTCTGCAGTGGTATAGTATTTGTCCTACGTCCAAACACTTTTAGGACAAATCATACAAAATTCAGGTCTCTCCTGAAATCAGAAAAATGGTTATGGACAGAGATGTTAAATCAGTCACCTGGAGTGTGAGGGGGATTGGTGCAGACCTTCCAGTTTTGGCCTGTCACTTTGGGTTCAGAGCTGAAGGGTGCCTTGCTGCAAAGCACCTGATCTCAGGTGGTAACAGAGAACCCAGGGCTGTACCCAGTGATAAATAACAGCAAGGAGCCTGTTCATCATGGTGTCTGTGACATTAGCATGCTTGTTAAAAAGGCAGCTCTATTCATGTAGTTCCATATTAATGCTTTTTCATGGGGAATAAAAATAACTGTGTAAGAACCATATGATTGAAGTCTACTCAGAAGTTAACCCCCACTACAGGAGCAAAAATTTGCTGGTGAGGTCTATTGGTGTTAAATCTCTCTGCAGTCTGGCATCATTTTATTAGCAGATGGGATATGGTGTTAAAAATTATTTCTATTATACCCATCCCAGAGGCATGCATTCAGAAGAGAGTAATGGAGCTCAGCTAACAAAAGAGATTTGTCCATTTGGATGTGCTGAAGGGCCTTGAGATAAGAAATAATTCTCACATAAGCAGTTCCTGAGTTAAAATATTAATTTATAGGAAATACTTTCGAAATAGGTCTTTTGAGGAGATTTTGAATGGCTCAGGTTTCTCATTTTTAGAAGCTTTAGAGCTTAATTCACCTGGTAAGTTTCCAAATGCAATCCCAATGATTTGTGTGTCCACATTCACACTTTTCAAGGCATAGTAACTTCCTGAGTGAGGAGTATGTTTAGTTCAGGACACAGACATGCTGTGTTTTGGGGGATTAGCTCAGGGAGCTCGTTCTTGTGGTAGTTTCAGTGGACAAACCTTTGCCCTGGTGGAATCTCATTTAGCTTCCCTGAATGGTGCAGTGGGGATGGATGAGCATCACTGCAGAACCCTGCCCTCTTTGTTTACTCTCTGAAATCCCTTCCTGAGCAACTGGGTTGCAGGCAATTCTCTGACAGACTGAGTTGTCATTTTTAAAATTACTTGGAGACATGGGCAGTACAAAACCAGTACAGCAACATCTCTGCTTTTCTCTGTGGAGGAGCCCTGCTCCCCTGGTGCTGTACACTCCACTCCACACAAAATCTCTCTGAGGGCTGTGCTTCACTCTGACAGAGTTTGTGACTCCCCTTTCACATCCAACTTAGCAGTCACGTTTCAGCTTTCATGCCAGGGTGCATTTCTTGGGCTGTTTCTATAAATTTTTGTGATTAATTTATAACAGCAGTATCAGGTGCTTTGCTAAGTTCTGAATTTCTGATCTGTGTTTCTGCCTGCCTTTACTGTTCCAATTCTGCCAAAGAGCAATCAGTTTGTCTGGGGTGGTAAACTCTGTACTGTGCTGCCTGCTGCTTGTGTGGCCATTACCCAGTAAAGAGTGGTACTTTGAGGGGTGGAGGAGGAGCTGTGAGGGTCATTTGGCTCTTGTATTTTGCTAAACACACTGAAGAACTATGAAGGCTACCATGCTTCTGTTGAGCTTATTCTTTAATAGATGTAGAGCTTTCCATTCCTCTAAATGAGTCAGAGATTACATAAACTCCAGCTACTAAACCCCCCTGGTCAGCAGTGAACAGGAAAAGGAGTGTATTGGTTTGCCTTTTGTCTGGTTTTGGGATTATTTCTTATTAACTTCAAGAAGGCTGTTTAAATTAATAAAAAAATATATCAGGAATGTAGCTGCTAGGAAAAATCACCCCTTTTCAAGAATTGCTTTTATATTATAGATCTTTAGACATGTGGAGTCTTTTCCATGGAAGAGACAGTGTTGAAGCCCTGTTTGTGCCTGCTTTCTTCAGATGGCAGATTAAAAGCTCTGTTAAAACTGTGTTGGAAAATGCCATTTGTAAGAAAATGCAAGGAAATTGGACTGTGTAAAATAAAAAACGGACCTAACCCAGTTGTCAGGAATGAGCTGTAGAGAGCTTGGGGACATGCACTGTAGCTGCCATCTTTCCTTATTTTGGTTTTGGGAACATCTGACGTTAATCTTGATTGCACAAAATAAAAGAAAATAATCCCTAATTTCTGCAGAGTCCCTGCTCCTAGGGGTTACTATTGTAACAATTTCATTTTCAGGAATTGAGAATAGTTTCTTAGACGTGATCCCTGAAATTAAAGGTTTTTCTTTGAAATTAAAGGGTCTCAAAGCCCCCAGTGAACTCCAGGTTTTTCTCTGCTCCTGATGAAAGTGCTGCTGCATTTGGTGAGACATTTCCAAGTAATATCTACTGTTTACTCACTGTTATTTGCTGTCAGCCAGGCAGAGTGTACTTACCTCTCCAACCTGCAAGAAGTATGAAATTCGCCTCTGGCTCTTTATATTTTATATTAAGCTATTTTTCAGTCTTTAGTGAAGAAAATTCCTTTTCCTGCTGTTCTCTCCTCAGTGCTGGAAGTGGCAGCAGTCTGGTCCTGCCATCTTGAAGCCTTCCTGCCCATCAGCATGTCTCTGACCACTGTGATTTTTTTTCTCTTTTTTTTTCTTCACCATGTAGCTCAAGCAGAGACTCCCAGTCAGTCCTAATAGTCTGTCCATAACATGCAAGAAGTTGTTATTCCATGCAGTGCCACTGCTGTGGTTTGGAGTGAGTCTCTGTGCTGGTTGTGTGCAGACCGGTAATGTTTTCAGTCTGCTTCAAGGTATGGTAGGTATGCAGGACTAAATCCTAAATGTGATTTTTTTGAGAATAAGACATGGAAGCCTCTTCTTCCTTTGTACATAGACTGGTTTAGTCAAACAGACCAGGAAGGCCAGGCGTGGGGATGTTGATGTTGGTGGCTGGAGCAGTTCAGTAGAGCCACTGCTCATTTATAGTGCCAGGAATCTTCTTACCCTCAGATGATCCTGTCTTCTTGTGGCAGCAGCTTTGTCTGCCTGGAGTTGTCATGGAGCTTTCCTGTGGCTGTGGGGGGGATAAGGAACAGGAGAAATATGAAATTAGGAGCCAACAGCAGGTGTTGGCAGTAGCAGGAGAAGGCTGTCTTGCCTGTGAATCCCAGCAAGTGTGTTGCTAGCACTGAAGTGAAAATGTGTGACAAAACCTCAGTCAGGGAGCCCTTCACACAGCCCCAGACACAGGGAGGCAAGACAAAGAGGAGGAAGAGGGCATGTTTTCTTGCTTGTCTTTGTGAGTGATCTTGCTCAGTATCATCTACCTATGCTGATTTTTTTCCAGGCATGTTTCATCATTCTGTATTTTGTTTTGCCTTTTTTGTTTCCCTAAATGTTCTCTGCAATCATGTGTGAGCAAGGAGAATAGATGCATAATTTCTTCACATTCTCAGTATTTACTTAGAGGGTGTAGAGACAGACACACAGACATAGGTGTGCAAGGACAGAATGGCTAAATACTGCTGGCTCAGAAATGGACATCCACAGTGGAACTGCTTCCACAGATCCAAGCTGTCAGCCTCTGCATGTCGTGGCAGCTGCCTGCCTGTATGCAGACAGAGTAGTTCATTATTTGCCATAAAGAGTAGAAGCTTTTGAACCCAGGTATAACAATTTCCAAAATGAGCTCTTGCATGCAGTGGCACTCAGGAAAGGTTGCTGTGCTCTCATCCTGGTCTATGGTTGTTGTAGTCAGTGAGTAGCAATGTGTTCCCATTTGCTCTATGGTCCCTACAGGTGCTTTTTATCCTGTGAGTTTATTTTAATTACCTTGCATTGACCGTTGGCTCTTTGTGTAGTTACAGAACTACTGAAGTGATCTCTCATTATGTAATTTGGTTTAGTCATAACTATGAAATTATGGTGTGTAATTTATTCATTTTGAGACAGGCTTGTGATAAAATCCACAGCTGCTTCTTTCTCTAGGAAACCTTTTTTTATTTTTTTAACTTTCCAGGTTGAGTGGGAGGTTCCACAAAGCAGTTGAGGGCAAATGGCAGCAGGGTTGCCTTCCATGCTGCCTGTTCTGCCCAGCAAGATCAAGTAGCCAGGGCCAAGGGAATGGCAGCGGTCACTGATCCCTGCGGTTTTCCAGCCATCAGTATAGTTTATCTCAGATCTCACATACCTGTCCACACTTGGGCCTTAATGCACGTTTAGCCAGCAGATTGCTGTAGAATTCATTACAGAAGCCAGGCTGTCACTGCATTCAGGTTTTGATAGGGGAATGGAAAAGTAAAACATCTTTTCAGTGAAACAAAGGAAGCTGATAATGTCCTGTGAATTGAATGTTAATGCTGTTAAAGGGCAAATACTTGACAGATTGAGATTTCTGTTGAGAGCAGATCTGATCACAGGCCTTTAAGTGAATACAGTGCCCTTTGACTCCCATCTTATTTCCATTTAGAAGTAATTAAATTACTTTCAAATTAAAATGTGAATTATTTTGTGTTGATTTAGTTTTTCATACAAAGTATGAAAGTATCCCATTTTTTATTTTGTCTGCATTTTAAGAGAAATTTATAATAAATTGAAATGTTGCTTTTCATAGAAGCTTTGGGCATTACTCAACAACTCTTTACAGTTGGAATTGTTTTAGCTTTTTTTTTACTTTAGCAACTACGTTTTAACCCAGCCTTATACAATTACATGATTTAAAGACAGAATTAATTTAAATAAAGTGCATATTTAGTTCACAAGAAAATCTGTCAAAATCTTTGATAAAAATTTTACTTTTTGCTTGGGAAATGCTGTCTCATCAATATGGACCTGCCTGTAGAAACACATGGATATTGCTGGAAATTCCAGGGTATTTGTGAAAGTGAGGGCATTAAGGGAACAGCCAGGAGACTGTCCATGCAGTCACCTTGTGGAGACTGAAGTTCTCATCTCCAATTAACTATCTGCCCTTTCTATCAGACCACTGCTGCTTCTATTCTGGTGTCCTCTATTCTGATGTTTATTCAGTATTTTGGGAAAGAGCAAGATTTGCTTATAGGTTAAAAGCAATTTTGGAAAAAAAATGGTTTTTCTGACTTTCTTGCCAGATTGAATTGCTGTTTTCTGATCATCCCTAAATAATTGCAATTGTAAACAGTGGGAAACGGACATGAAATATGTTTGACCCAAACTCTCAGTCTCGCCTTGCACACTGTGACACACATCAGCCCTTGGGGTATCCCTGGGTGTCGTAGCCTAAATCGTCTCAAGGTCTGAGAATCATTCCTTTTAATGCTGTTGTCACAGGTGATTAACATCATGAGTGTCTTCCCATTGCAGTGTTTCATTATCTGCTCTCAGCAGTGGAAGGGGAATTACTTCGTGCCAGCCCTGCTTGGGGTGAGGTGCATCTTGGAGTGCCAGGCACAGCTGAGCTGACTGCTCCCTGTCAGCTCAGAGACATGTGAAAGGGGACAAATTCCTTCTGCTGGGAATTCCAGTGTAGCCCTGGGAAGCGATACACGAACCTGTTGGGTGTATCCTCCAGGTTCTGTGTACGGTAGTGCGGGGCAGGAGTGTCATATGCCCTTACAAATGAGTTAGCAAGTCCTTCACTGGTGTTAGAAGACAACAGAATAAAGATTTTACCACAGCCCAGAAATCTCAGTAACTCAAACCAGTTCTCAGTTATGAGAGAAACCTTGCCCTCTCTTCAACACTTTGAATGAGGCAGGCTGATGCAGGTACTCTTTC
>JAOXXN010000025.1:8764259-8794933 GCA_026770055.1 Myrmophylax atrothorax | reverse complement strand
GGGCTCACTTTTCATCGTGGGGATAGGGGAGTGACATATTTTAGTTAATTTTACAGTATCCAAAAGGCAGAGCTCCCATGTAGTGCACTTCCACTCAGGAGACATTAGGTTTTGCCACAGCATTTGTGTTTCTTAAAGGAAAACATTAGTCCATGACTGTCACATAAGCAAATGCAGGTAGTGGAATTGCTCCCTACTTTGTTGTGGGGATTTTTTTCTCCTGTTTGAGTGACTTTTCTTTCTCAGTGGAAATCCCATTTAGTTTAAACTTGTGGGAGTTTTTTTTCAAAGTATAACCTCAAGCTAAACTCTTTTGCTTATGTTGCTGTTTTTTGCAATGGTTTAAGCTGAAGTTAACCTTCCTATTAGCATTTTAATGGAAAAGGAGATTCTAGCACTTAGCAAGACGTTTTGTCTGCTTTCAAATGGCAACATGGTAAAGGTATGAAATGCTGCTTTCCAGTATTTGCAAATTCCTTCTTTTCCTACAGCAAAACTCTTTTTATTGATACAAATAAGAACAACATTTGGCAGACACATCCCAGGTCATCTGTTACAGTCTTTTCCTTTATAACCACATAAAATACTTCACTTTATAAGCTAGTGAGTCTTGTTTTAAATGAAATTGAGGTGGTTTTGCTTGTGCTTTCTAAGCCCATTTTAAATGTTCTCTTTTCTGACAGTTAAAATACCTCTTCATAGCTTAAATGAATTCATGGTCAATTACAACCACTCTTTGCAATGCCAATGGTGTCCTTTAGCTGAAATATCATTCTTTTAAATGAAGATGACTTTTCAAATATAGTTTTGGTACCATAGTCCTTCCTTACAAATGTCCCCATTGTCTGACACTGTATGGGAACCCCTTTCCTTGGTGGGGATCTGAAAGTGGGTCAGGACATTGTGTGCCTAAGTAAATAATATTAAATGTACTATCAGCTTTCCAAAGGTATTGCAGGGTCTCTCTAGCACCCTCCCAAAACAGTGGAGGTTAAGCCATGTGAAAGTTGAAGGGCAAGCAATAGATTTGTTATACAGGCAAGAATTATTTACTAAAAGTTCCCAAGGCAAGAAAGACTTTAAAGTAACAGTTATAATAATAGCTTTGTTCCTGCCATGCTAGGATTGCCATTAGATGTTAATTCTATTATTAAAAATTTAATTTGTTTTATTTATGATCCTGTTTTCTTAGAAAACACCTATTGATCAAAACAGACCTTGCCTTGTTAAAAATCCAGAGCTGTTGTCAAGCTGGATATATTAAACCAGGAGATGTTTTAACACTAGCAGATCCAAAGTGATGTGCCCAGCAAGAGGGAGAGCCAGGCACACCGACAAAGTGTATCCCAAAAACCTAAAGCACCCTTAGGGGCACAGGAGTGAGAGCACATTGTGGTGCTTCTGCCAGTGGAGCCACAGTGGTGGCCAGGGGAGTTGTTGGCAGGAAGAAATGAGTGATAACACCTTGTTGAAAGGGCTTACTATTCAGAGAATTTGATCTCTGTACTGATAAAGCTACTGGTAAAGTGTCTTTCTGATGATATGTGTGGTGCTTTCACATAGAAGAGCTGTTACTGGAAAAGAGAAAACAGAAGCGAGAGGGTGCCAAGTGAAGCCAGACAGGTTCGTGCAGGACACAACTGGGAGCTGCTGACACTGGGGCGAAGTGTCCATGTGATGGTGATGGTGCTGTCTCCATTCCCTGGCCTCTCGTAGTGGAGTGGGAGGACAAGCATCAGCACGTGCCAGCCCCTGGCCTCTGGTGAGGGGTGGCATCTCTGATGTGCCCTTCCTTGAAGAGAGTAGGAATAGGTTGGCTTTTTTGTGTGCTGGCTGGAAGACTAGTTGATAGAAAGCTGTATTTTCCTTGTAAATTGGTTGAATAATGGTGTGTTTGGGAAAAATACTGGATCTTGCGCACAGGTATCTGATGAGGCTGTGTTAAAAGACAGAAACCTCCATCTGCTGTATGAGCAGTTCAGTGGCAGTGGCAGAACAGCAGGTCACTGGGGCTTGTGTGACTTAACTGTGCCAAGAGTTATTTATATTCGTTTTTTGAAAGCAAGGTCTATGAAGATGCTGTTCGGAAGAATTGGAATTTCAAATACAGGAGTATTTCCAACCAAAGGATGAACATTGGATTAATAAATTAAATTTAATTAAAAGAGGATAAGCATACATTTTTTTTTCAGTCAGGCACTACCCTTCCTATTCCTGCTGTTTTGGTGTGGGGTGGGTTGATGATGTTGCATTACATTAATATAAAAGTCTTCTGTGAGGCTGAGTGACTGTACTTGAGATTATCCACTCTACCAGAGAAGAAAGTAGCTAAAAAATACATTGCATAGTTAATGTAATGTGTTTTCTGGTTTGGATAAACTATTTTGTTTGGACAGAGAGGTTGCAAATTTTCCAAATTGCATTTTAAACAAAGAATCACGAGAAGAATAAAAACACCAAGACTGTGCATTAGGTCTTGAGATCACTTTTACTGAAAAGTTAAATTGTTTGAGTTGAATAATGGTGATGATAATAATAATTTGAAATTATTTCATCTTTAAAATTCATGAGAACTCCCCAAATAGTGTTATCTTTGTTCATTCTACTCTTCAATGGTATGAATTTTGTTCAGTATTCAGAATTATTCATTTTTAAAAAGATATTTACAGTTTGTTGGTTTCTATATATGTTCTGTTAAAGGAGTGTAACCACAGGCATGTACCCAAAATTACCACATATAAAAATGAAAATATGTCATTTTCATTTGAAATAGCTCAGAAGTACCATTTAAAACACTCAATTCATCCCAAGTTCATCTTACCTGGGGTCATGATTTTCACTTACAAAGCTGTCAATTGTGTCTTAAATGAAATGTGCTTGATTTGTCTGCATTTAAGAGGCAAAATTAGAGGCATGTAACACGAGTTAATTGTGGATCATGTATGCAAGAGGAATGTTGTTATTATACAAGTGCAAACTAACTGGTGTTTGCCAGCTGGTGCTCTGACTCCGCTGTGCTAACAGACTGTTGACTTTGTGTATATGTAATGATTTTTTCAAAGAATCAGTGATCATTGAGGCAGCAATAATTGGCACTGGGGAAACCTTTTAGCAAGTCTTCCCTAGCAGTTAGTGATGTGTTGATTTTCACTGGGTTTTGAATAGCTAGAAAACGTGCTAATTTTAAGTTGTGTAGTAGCACTTAATTAAAAATGCTATAGGGACTTGGAAGGGTGAGCCTAAGTTGGGCAAGATCCTGGTAAGTGAGCAGTGTGAACTGATGAGACTGTAAATGAATTATGGTCTCAGTCTAACTGACAAATGGAGGAGTAGAAGGGCTTGTTTGTAAAGAAAATGCAGCAGGAGGAGAAAAATTCGCAGCAAAATTCATTGTGATGAACTGAGGATGGAATTACATAGCACAAACTGACCAACTTGGATTATTTAGGAGCCAAGCCTCCAACCATGGTGTTCAACAAGAAGCTCTGGGCTTCAGAATGAACACCCACTAGATCAGAGCCCAGCCTTGGGATGTTACCAGTTTAAGGGTACGATGAGTTCTGTGCATGTAGGACATACAAGGGATATCTGGAAATGTCTATTGTCATTTGCAAGCCTGACCATCGTCATTATTTGCCACTCGGGGCATCCCAGCCCCCAGGCACAGAAGCCTTTATGGCTGGTGCACACCAGGGTCAAGAATATTGCACTGGAAATATTCCTCAACTGACTTGCAGTATTTCAGTGCCTGGGATGACTGTGGAGAGCTGCTGATCGGAGCTCTCAGTAGGGAGGCAGCATTTATGCAGCCTCCATCAGTGTAAATGCACTCAGTTGTGTGGGTCCTGTGCCTGCCTCCCATCTTTTCTAGCCCCAAGGCTGGATACCAGATCACAGGAAGTATTCAAATCAGGGTCATGTGGAGGTGATAGGCACCCTGAGGAGTTTTGCCTTGGTCTGTCAACAGTGTGGAAAAGGGTTCCACACCTGTGTTCTTTTGGGAAATAGGCATTTAGATAAAATGCTGAGCTCCCTTTGCTAGTTAAGATGAATGTGATTTGGACCATTCCTGTGACCTTGCACTTCATGTGAGGGAGGGACAGTTTGTTTATGACATGCTCATAGCTCATGAGTGACAAGCTGACATTTCATTCTGCTTCTGTTCGTTCTGTTTGGTCCACAGAGGAATCAGCAAACAGAAAGCAAGACCTTACACTGGGGAGAGATTGTGGATCTCCTCAGATGAACCTGTCTTGTGTGTTCCTGCCTGTCACCCAGATTTACAGCAGAGCCAGGATGGGTTAATTTCATACCTGTCCCCAGATACTTTGACAGAGCATTGTAGAGCATTGTTGGATCTAGTCCTGTTCAAAGTAATGGTCTCTTTTACCCCATAGAATGGGCCTTACGCCTTTTGTGTGATCTCCTAAGGGAAATAACACTAATGAAGGGGACAATGGTGAGTTTGTTTTTCTTTAGTTTTCCCATTCTAGTATGTCATGCAAGTATAGCTGTATGACACGCTGCTGTCAAACTCCTGCTGCATATGGGTTTATTATAAATGTCCTACTTACTTATCAATGTGCTTGATCTGGTATTTGGCATACACATGTTTCAGCTGGGCAGTAATCATTTACTTGCCAGCATTTTGGAAGCGGGTGAGTTATAAATTTTAAATAGACAAAAGAATTAAAGGAAACAAGGACAGTCACCACTTGGGTTCCTTCCCCATTTTAGTAATATGTGAAGTGCTTGTCCAACCCAGCAAGGTCTTTGCAGAACAGAGAATGGATTTACGTTCCTGTTAAATATCAAACATATGCAATGGCTGCAGGTCTTTGAGCTAAGGCTCAACCAAAGACTAAGTTTTAGATTTGGATTGGGGTTAGGACAGAGGCAAATCCTGATTTGTAGCTGTAATTTCATTTGAGCAGGTATCAGTGTAGAGCAACCTTGTTCACAGGAGCAGAACTAAGTAGAGCCAGGAAGTGCTTCTCTGTGTTTCATTATCAAATTACTGCTGCAGTTGTCCTTACTCCTGTTCCTCAGCCATAGCATTAACACAGAGTAGAATTTCACTCATTTACCTTAAATATTGGTACAAAACAGGCTGTACATACGGATAGGTGAATAGGGAACTCTCAAACAGAATCTGTGCATTTTTTCCATTTTCTCTTTCAGTTTAGGCAGTAACTCAAATCAATTTATATTTTGTGTAGATTTGGATTTCAGCATAGGGTTTTCTTGAGGCTCTTTGAAGCAAACCTTGCAAGACACTCAGGCTTCCATTGTCTTAGAGCCCTAGTCTGTCAACCCAAAGAAAGCCTACTTGTGCAGGGACAGGCAGCTGAGTTCTAAGGGATGGGATGTTCCTCCTTTGAAAGCTCTAATGTGGGAGATACAGACAGTGGTTTGGTTTTTCTCTGGATTTCTGGTTTATATATATATAAAAAAAGACAAAAGCAAAAGTTAAGGCTCTAGCTGCTGAAGCTGTGAAAGAAGCTTTCAGAACTAACATGAGTTTAAATTAGGAAATTTTATCTGGCTAAATCTGAAGCTTGAAAATGTAAGAGTCAATTCAGTTGCTTAATGAAATAACGAAAGCATCATATGAAATTATGCAAAATCGGGGGAAATTCAATATCCTGAAATCCTCTGCACAAATTAATCAAATTAATGACAAGGTATAAAAGGACACATTTGAGAGATTATGTAGAAATTCAGCTATGCAAGGTTTTAAGAGCCTTGGATAGGGAAGACAAGCTATTGCTCAATGCTGTATGGCAATTTTCTCAGTATAGTAGTTAAATATAATATTTTGGGGAAAAGAAGTTATATAATGTTTTCCTTCTTTTTTTAATGAAACCTTCTCAGCATATTTGTTTTAGATAGGAGGAAGTTAAATACACTTCAAAGATATTGTCTTAATTTTCTGGAGGAAAGTATATAACTATGTCTTCTATAGTAAAAATGTCACACCAAGGTGTTTCTATTTGTGGCAAAGAGGTAAATTACTCTTCCTTTTTTTATTATTATTATCTAAAACTGAATTTGATATTAAATTGCAAACAGTTTCAGGCAACCAATGACACATTTCTTTTCCTTCATAAACCATTTGTCTGAAAAAATTAATGGGGCTCCTACCTTGAATATTTGGGAACTTCTCAGTGTTCAAACAATGTGAAAATATAATTGGAGTCTCCTAGATTCTGCCTCTTCCCACTGTCATATCTTAAATAGAATAAACAATATGTAGAAGTGGAAAAAAAAGAATTATAACCTTAGAGGGTTGACATCTAGGAAAAGATGTAATATACCCAAAACTTATAATGAAATTTATGAATTAAAAAATGTGCTTACCAAGAGTACCAGCAAAAATGAACACTAAGAATCAGAGACTTTATTGCCAAACAATTAATCCCAAGCTTTAGGAACTTGGAACTCAGGTGCCAGATTTACTCTCCTCTGTGACAGGCTGCTGTGCTAGCACTTAGACCACAGAAAGTCAGGAGACTAAAACCATAAAGGATCAAGATAAACAGCAGCATGACAATAATCAGCTCAAAGCCTCTGAACGTGCTCACGTGTGAGACTGCAGCCTCATCTCTAAAAGGAAACATCCCCAGATGAAATTTCCTTCACTGGAGGGATTCAGGTTGGAAAGTTTCCTGATCTGAGGGGTTTCCCCTACTTTTAAAACCATGCTTCCCCTCCAGCAGTCCGAAGTGCACCGATTAATATGAGCCCAGGCCTTTACGCAGGGTCTGAGTAAAGTTCTGCTTCTTTGGTGGTAGAGAGTTTTGGCTTTTTTTTTTTTTTGTATGACTACAAACCTTCTCAGTACATTTGTTTTAGCTTGGAGGAAGTTAAATGTGCTTCAGGCATATTGTCCCCCATCTCACGTCTCAGTTTCCTGTACGGAGTCCCTTGTGGAAATGCTTCATCCCCACATCTCTGTGCTTATCTCTGACAGGGCCCGTGGCTTGTACTGTCCCTGTAAGTGCCTCTCCTCTTCCCACCTAGGATCCCTCAAGCTTGTTTCCCGAAGGAGACATTTCAGTGTGTGATATTGGGAAATCATCTTTCTAAGAGGCACAGGGAAATGGAAAGGAGGAGGAAGAGGGCTTGTGCTATCAGAAGGATGGAAGGAGTACACTGTTCTACTGTTTCCTCCCACCATAGTGCAGATCTGGTTGAGCATTCCCTGGTGGATGCCACTCACCCTGATCCAGATTTTTCAGCTATGCTGACACAGCAGATGTCAGCACCAGAGAGAAACCTGTGCTTCCCTGGAAACACTTCCTCAGAGCCTGTTTGTTGTGACTGATAGTGATCACTGTACAGAAGAGACTGTGACATCTCTTGAGTTAAGCTGATAATGAAAGAAAAGAGGGAGAATAAATGAGTTTCCTCATATGCAGCCAAAGCTCCTGCCAAGCCAGTTTGCCTGCCCTGGCCAGCTCAGCTCAGTCACAGCAAAGAGCACAGAGACTCCTGACCCTGAGCTGCTGCTTCTCTCATACCTCACATCAGACTAAGTCAGGTTCTCTAACCTAAAAAATATGGCTGCAGAATAAACCTTGTTGGTTCTTTTCCATTCCAAGTCAGCATAAATCCTCTTGCTGTGGCGTTGTGCTGCTGGGAGCTGGCTCTCAGGAAGAGCTCCCATTGCCTCACAGGTAGTTCAGGTATTATTAAAGGCAATGTCAGACTGCCAGCCAGAGGTGGAGAGATGGTGGATTGTGATAAGCATGTTTGTAAAATCTGGGAGGAAAATACTGGGGAGGAAGATGTGGGGGAGAAAACACGCTCTGTTAGATATCTGTGTATTGAAAGTGTCAACATCTAATACCACTATCAGGAAAATTTATCATGTGTTAATTTAATGTGCCATATTAGAGGGTGTTTTTATATAGCAATTTGGCACTCTCAGCAAAGTTTTGTATTGAGAACTAATAAAGAAAATTCTAGTGTAAAATATGCTACCTTCAACATTCATAAAACATGCCATACTTTAAAGGACCTGATCCACAGAAATGGAAGCTTTGCCATTGACTTCTGTGGAAGTAAGGTGAGCTACAAAATGATCAATTAAATAGGATTCCAAGAATGATTTATTGTCCTCATGATACTCATTTTCACCCTATTAGTGTTCCTTTTCGTTAGTATGACCTTCAGTCTTGCATAGTGAAATGCTTATTGCTCCAAACCTTGACCTAACACGATGAGAATGCAACTGATAAAGCAATGATCTGAATCAAACAAGGTAGTACCAGTGGGCAGCATCTTCATTTGCAATACAGTGGACTCCTGGCCTACACATTGTAGGGGGTTTGGACACCCTGGCAGTATAAAATTTGTGTAATTGTACTAAATCAGGTTACTGTGTAAGTCTGAGGAATCAAAATATCTTTTATATAATCCATTTGATTGCACATAAGTTTTTAAGGACTTCAATGATTAAATGTGCTGGCTTTGGCTAGGGTAAATTTTCTTCATAGTAGCTGATATGGGGTAGTGATTTGGATTTGTGCTGGAATAGTGTTGATAATTTAAGAATCTTTTCATTATCACTGAGCAATTCTTACACAGAGCCAAGGCCTTTGCTGCTCCTCACCCCACCCCACCAGCAAGAAGGCTGGTGGGGGGCACGAGTTGCTGGAAGGGGACACACTGGGACAGCTGATCCCAACTGACCCAGGGGACATCCCAGACCATATGGTGTCATGCTCAGCAGTAAAGCTGGGGGAAAAGGAGGAAGGAGGGACTTCAGGAGGGATGGTTTTTGTCTTCCCAAATCACCATTATGTGTGATGGAGCCCTGCTGTCCTGGGGATGCTGAACACCTGCCTGCCTGTGGGAAGTGGGGAATTAATTCCTTGTTTTGCTTTGCTTGTGTGCATGGCTTTTGCCTTATCTATGAAATTGTCTTTATCTCAACCCATGCATTTTCTTACTTTTACTCTTCTAATTACCTCCCCAATCCCAACAGCAGGGGAGTAAGCAAGCAGCAGTGTAGGGCTGAGTTGCCAGCTAGGGGTAAACCATGACACTAAACTGTAACATTCAGACAAATATTTTCCTGGGGAGTGAAATGAATGTTGATGTGCTATTCTAAATAAAAATATCTAGCTTTGTATCTATCTAATGGAAAACAAGCAAAGGCCTAATCCCAGTGGAACAGGAATTCAGTTACGAACCATCTATATCACAGACCTAGGAAATCTTGACTTTCATTTTCCATTGGAAAATAGAGATGTTTGATATAGTGACAGATGATACACTGTACTGTATGTCCTTTTTCTATTGCTGTTGGAATTGTATATTTAGTGAATTAGTCATGATTGATGATAGTGTTTTAAGGACTTGCTAGTTCTTCCAGGGAAAAGATGGCATACTTTAACTATATTAATGGTTTGAGACTTAAGGATAGCACCATATATTTTTGTAATCTTTCAGCAGCGAAGCCACAATTTATACAAATGGATTCACTCTGTCTTTAGCTCAAGCAACTCTGACAAAAGATGTCATTTGAAGTAATGTTGCTCATCATTCATAGATGCAAAAGCTTAAGGCTCCATTGCTTTGATATGAAATTGTGTTGTGGTTTTCTGCTCCTTGCAAGATCAGTATATGATATTAATGATACTTTAACTGTTAAGCAGCTCCAGATTAGCCTTAATTTGAACACAAAGATTCTTATTTGCCAACAGAAAGATATATACTAACTTGGGAGTATGTAGGAGGAGAAAAGCAGCACTCCAGCAACAACTCAGAATTCCCTGAATGTTAGCTCTGGAGCACTTAAAAAATAGTGCTACGATGTGTTCAGCCAAAATTGCCAATTTACAGTGCAGTGCAGTATATTAGATCCCTTTACAGCACCTTGGTAAGGAAGCACATCATTGCAGAGTAATACCAAGGGGTGGGAGAGGTCTCTGACTTACTGTGGTGTTTTCACAGTAAGTGGAGCCCAATCCTGCAGCTGCACTTGAAGACTCCCTTTGGTTGTGATATCAGTAATGGACATATAGGGACCCATCTCTGGATGGGTAACAGACAACAAAAGCATGGGACAAAAAGTAGTCTTTAGGCACAAACTGAGAATAATAACAGATTAAGACAGACATTCTGCCTTAAGAGCATTTCTGACAGTACTGCTGCACTGTGGTTTGGCTTTTGTGATGCAGCCCTTTTACAATACCACTATGCCTTTACTGATTAAAAAACCCCAAACAACAAGCAAGCAAACACCAGCTCTTCCTTTCTGTATTTAATCCACTGATTCTCTAAAAAGCAATGATATCATACAGTGTACAGATAATTGATAGATCTTTATATGGTGCCTGTATTACAAGTGTGCTGAAGCACAAAGATTTCCTTTAATTACTAATTAAAATCTGGGAGAGAGAGTGATAATGTTTTCCAACTCTGTTTTCCACCTCTAATCCTTGATTTAGATTATCACCATATTACCCTGTTAAAATACTTAGTTGTCTAATTATTAATCCAAATATTGTTCACCTCCTGAGCAACTGTCGTCCTCTTTAGCTATGCATCTCACGTCTTTCAGTTTAAATTGTTGGCTGGCATTTCTAGAAAACAGGCCTTAGAACTGATGTCAAAGTCTTGCTGAACAAGACATAGTCTTTTCTCCTGTAACAAATAAAAGGTATGTGATAGCAGTTGTACATCAGAAGGACTTGGTGGATGTGTACGTGTTGATTAGAGAGATCTGAATGTGATGTTGTAATACATTTTAAAGCAGGGAACAAAATGGAGAAAAATTTTCAAAGGGAGGTAGGTGGGAGGTAAAACAATCACATGTACCTGGGCAGGTGATCACACCCACCGTATGTGATAAGTATTGCATCCTTTATTGTTTCCTACACTGCCGCTGCTGAGTTTATGCTCAGCCTCTTCATCGGCCAGTCATCCCATCCTTCGGAATTGAAGTAGGATAGATGGCCAGAAATTTGTGGTTTTTATTTGGGAGGAAATTTGTGGGGGCTTTTCTTCTCAGATTTTGCTTTCATTTTACATTAGGAAAAAGTCAGAATTCTCAAAAATCATGCCATAAAGGCATGTCTGATGAATGCTACGTGAGAATGCTTAAGAAAGAATGTTTAAGAAAGAAATAGAAGTTTCAGGGTGGCATTTTTTGACAATTGGGGGAGGTCTTCTTTAAATGCCTTTGTTGCTTGAACATTGTTCCATGAGGTGAGGCAGTAGTAGTATATACATTATATACATAATAATACGTAAAATATAACATGGCAGTCCAAATAGTATGTTGTGTTTCATTTGAATTATGTAGTTTAGATCTAATGGCAGTTGCTACCTAGAACAGATTGAATTGTCTTGTTCTCTTGTTGAAAATGTCAAAGCAAAATCTTAAATTGCTACTACACATGACAAATAGAAGACACTTTCTACAGGAAAATAAAGTGTCAAGTAGGTTCATTGCAACAAGTTGACACAATTTCATGAAGGATTTCTCAGAAATTACATTCCTGGTGCAAAACTTTAATCTGGCTTCTGGAAAAATGCAACAGAAAACATAAAAGCTGGATAATGAATAGTCCTCTGAGAACAGCAGAGAAATGTAGAAGCTGAGGAAAGTGATATTTATTTTGATCTGCTTCACCAACAGTGTTCCAGGGGCTGAGGAGGCAGGAGCAGTGCTGATTTCTGTCCTGGAATTTGATGGAGAACTTAAAAGGGAACAGAAAACCCCTCTTAGGAAGCTGCTTATGCAAAGGTATTTCAGGCAGAGTGTCTGGGTGTTGGGGCAGCCCATCGGTGTCGTGTCCATGCACTGTTCAGAGAGCTGGTACTGCCTTGTCTGCCAAGGCTGGGGGGAGCGAGCTCCCCATACCACACACTCTGGGGATATAGGCCTTGGCTGAGAGGATTTGTTAATAAAAATAGGGTTGCTTCCTCTTCTCTTTTTCTGCTTGATGTTTTTTGCTCTTTCAAATTTTTTTCTATTTTTCTCTTGATTTACAGATTATCTTCATCTATTAATAAAGGATGGAGGAAATATACTGAAGGATTAAATCCTTATCTGCAGCCATTTGAAGTGCCTGTGGGAGTGTTTAATCTCACATTTCAGGGGATTTGGAAGCTAGGCTTTCCTGCAGTTTCTGCTGCACACAGTATATATAACCTGTGCTCAAATTGACCTGTGGGACAGGTACAATCCATCGCTCACTCTGCTGTTTATTTTATACTCCTCTGATATAAATGTCTGGTGTGTTGACAGCCCACTTAGCAATGGTCACATCGATTAAAAACAAGTATAGCCCCAAAGACATTTTTTTGGCCATGTCTTCACTGTTTTCCATTACTTTTAGTGTTGCCTTGAGGTCTTTGAATTGTTTTGTGGGGAAGTTCTTTTTTACCTCTCAACTGAGCTGCGTATCACTCACTGAGCTTGTTAATAGAGCTGCCCAGAGATGCACCAGTGGGCACTGGAATGACATCCATTCTCATGCTTTTTGGACATATGGAGCTCTATGCAGCCTTTAGACATGTTCCTGTTGGAGGTTTGCTTGCAATTCTTTGCATCCCCAATGACCATTAAACATTTTCAAGTAATATATAAGTTTTTAAATATTAGATGTTTATTGTTGAATAGTTCCATCCTGCAACCTGATGCAGTTTTTTGCAAATGGTGTATTTTTGTGAAAAAGAAATTGCATGCTCAGATCAGAAAACTTCCCTGTGTTTAATGGTAGCTGATACTGAAAGGTTCAGGTCCCAGACTGATCATCAGGGGTTATTCTGCTTCCCATCAGCTGGTATAAACTCTGATGTAAGTGGCAAAAGGCAGCAGTGCTGACTCTGGAAATGGGTCGTCCCGCCAGAGATTTCTATGGATGCTGCTTTTTTTGTTAATTCTTTTAAATCCTTTGCCTCACTCACGTAAGAAGACAAATTTCCTGGGATAACTATCTCCTTCATTTCTTAAAGCATTGTCTTTCATCAGAAGATTTACATTTTCTTGATCTTTGGTCATGAGGCAGGATAAACAATAGTGAGTGTATCTATGATTTCCTTGTGTGCCTTTATTATGTCTGCTTTTATTCATTTTTCTGCTCATCCAACCAACAATGACATGATTCAGCCCAATTTTTTCTTAACAATGCTCCATGTGCTTAATGAATAATATAATTCAAAGCTTCTTCAGTGGAAAAATGAAAAAATATTAGCAAAACCTGGTGGAATACATTTTGCAGCTTTTGAAGGCAAATTAGAGACAAGGAACCTACATAAATATTTCATAAACATTTTATGAAAAGGTTTTCCTTGTCAAGTATAGTAACATTTTTCATCACTGTAACAGGCTTTGGAAGTCAGGGTACTAAACCAAAGAATGGATCAGAATTAATAGACTGGATGGGGTAGGGTGAAACCTGCTCATTAGCCCCCTACAGAGCAAAATCAATTGGCAAGAGATGACTTCACTGAAGTTCCATGTCTTGTGAATGTAGTTAATCTAAAAAACTTACAATTTAAATTCCATCTAAAAATTGTTTGCAGTATGGCAGCTTTGAAATTGTGATGCTGCTGCTGAACATCAAAGCTGGCTGAGCTGTTCCACTGTGGAACATCTAATCTTGTCCAGAGTACAAGTTTTAAATGGTTTCTACTGCCTTTGAGACGTAAGTGAAATACATTTTTAATGTCAATCTTCAGTAGCTCTGTTCTCCTCTTTGAAAAACTGTGTAGGAATGTTTGGTCTTTAGCGAGGGTTTGATCTGGTCTGTCTCAGGACACAGGTGAGCCATGTGGTTTCCTGAAACAGCAAACTAAGAGAGGTGGCAAAATGGCACTGTCCCCTCCTTTGGCAGATTGTGATGAGCTCTGGCTGGAAGCTGCTGTTGAGTTTTCCCAGCTCCAGAAAGAGCACCTATTGGTTTGCCTACGTATAAACCATAGGGGTCTAATGCTTAGTTCAGCTGGTATTCATCGTCCACAATAATTCTCTTTTGATACACAATCTATTTTTAATACAAGTTTTTTTAGTTTCAGAGAATAATGGATTGCTTTGAGTTTTATTAAAACAATGTGTAAAATCTACTCCATGATAATTCATGTGGTTTGAGTTGGGCTGTGGTGTACTAGTTCACTGTGTACGAGTGGTCACATTGATCACGGAATATTAATTGGTTGTGGACTGCAGGCTTTTGGTACTCTGGCTTCAGGTTGACAAGAATGATGGCTTTCATTTGCATGCAAAGTCTCCAGCTGTCCTTTTAAGATGGATGATGGGATCTGGCTTCATCCGTCACCACTTCTTTACTTTTTTATAAGACAGAAAGAAAAAAGAATTAAAAAAGCGAAACCATAAAATGTCATAAAATGTTCTTTGCAGATCTCCTTGAAAAAGAGGCTAATTTCAAGCATCTTATTTCTGCCTAGAGTCCAAGAGAAACATTTTGAGTGCAGATGAAATTATGTGTCCTTTGTGCTAAATACACTCTGTTCATTAAATAAAGCACACTCCATTTCAGATTTTCATGAACTACATTGCAGGAAAATGTAATTTACATTTAGTAAGAATTTATTACACTTTTTTTCTCTACTTCAGAGGAAACTCATGCTTGTTTCATAAAAGCAAGCTGCATAATCCACATTTTGGAAAGGAATAAAATGATCATAGGATCATTTTGGTTGGAAAAGAACTTTGCATAATATAGCACAATCTGTGAAATTTAGAAATGCAGTGAAAAGAAAGGTATGTTGGCAACTGTAGGAGTAAGGAAACTTGATAGCATCATACAGTGAGAGCCCTTTCCAGCACTCACCTTACGACGACTCCAGTGACAGCACCAATGGCAACCCCTACCATCAGTGTCACTGAGTGTTTCACATCAGGAGATGCGTAGCCCTCAGCTGCCACTGGCATTTAACACGTATATTGTAGTTGTGTGAAGTGTTCAGCCCTGTTGTAATTACTTTGTGATAGGCACCTTGTGGGATTTTGCCATCTGTGCTTCAGAAACATACAGTCTGTGCTATTGTTTCTCTTCCACTTCACTGGAGTCCTCTTAAGTCATACTCTATTGCTTAAGGTCCACTAGAATCTCACCATTTCATTTTCCACAGCCCTACATGACTTGATTGCCCTCTGAGAAGGGGGAAAGAAGGTCCAGCAGAAATCAGAAAACTAGAATTTCCCAAACCCAAATTCTAGTTAATTTGTATTTCTCTTAACATTTCCTTGAATTCAACAGAGTTCATCTAGTACCTAATGCTCCTGCTCTTCTTTCCAAAGTCTATCTCCATGCACTCTGATAGATCCCATTTGCAATAGCTGAAGACATCTTAAGTGAGAAGACTGGCAGCAAGACTTTTTATTTAGATATCATTTTGCACCTGGAATTACCAGCTGCTCTTACTAGTTCTAAACAGTTACCATGGGCTGCAAGGTCAAGCCTGCAGCAGAAGCTGTTGGAATAGCTGGCAAGAACAGGCCAGTTGTTTAGAATTTTGACTGCTCTCAAAGTCAAGGGAGCTACAATCATGGCCAGCTTCTTCTTGGTGCTGGTAGTATGACCTGACAAGCCCAGGTCTGTTCTGAGTCATTGAGGGCTTAATGGATTAGAATCAAAACCACCAGTAACAATTCAAGAGCATTTGAGTGCCTCAAAATTCATTTCCCTTGTGAGCTGCATTTCAGCATGGACACAGCATCTTCCTTAAAGCTATGATTGTGTTGTCCTTCTTTCTGTCATAAAAAGAATTCATGTGATAAACGCCAATTATTTACTCCTAATATAAAAGTGCTAAACTCCTTCTTGCAGAAAATTGTCCCATAGAGGCATTCCAAACAGTGCATTAAGGCACTCTTGATCCTGGGTAGAGTTTTCAGAAAGTGATCTTTGTGGTGGTGGTGGCAGAGGCGAGGCATCCTGTTGCTGAATCATTTCACCGCTTTGTCCCAAAAGAAGCATTTCCTGCTTGTATAGTAGTAAATAGAGAAAAAGTCTTTGTCACTGGCTAATGACTCCTGACTTCCACACAAGTTCTGACTTTATTAGGTTGGAGTTTTTTGAGAATAAGTGTTCAGTGTTTATTTTCAAAGATGTAGACATTTATCCTTTGACAACATTTCATTGCAATGGCTTTATTTCTGTTAGAGCAACTGACAGATGGAGGTGCAATCATTTTGTCAGCTCGATACATTGGGGAAGGAAACAGCACAATAGCCAACTGATGGAGAAGTGTATTTCGACTGACTGGTGGAACACACTACAATACAGCTAATCAGGAAACAGGGTCCTTGTGTAAACACAGCCTCACTAAATTGCATTTTTATGAATGAGTTGCTTTATGTGGTTTTCTACTACTTTTCACCTTGTGTGGTAATTTACTGCTGTGCCAAGAAAATGAAAAGCAATCATTCTGATCTGGTAGTGGAGCTTGCTGATGATGCTGTGTTACGAAGTCCAGGTGGAAACCCTTGGCTCTTTAAAAAAGCCTTTAACTCTGCGAGTGCACAACTCAGTCCCTGGCAGCCAAATTATAGCTGTCACATTTACATTTACGTATGCACAATTGGCTCACACATTTGCTTAGGTGTAAGCAGCAGCATGAAGGATAAAGCAGCAGCGGGTCAGGCCTGAAGCATTTTACTGCCAACCATTGATAAATCTCTTGGCACAAGCTGGGAGTTCAGATGAGACAAAGGGAGTTAGGTACATATATTTTTAAAATGTATAATGCTGAGCTTCTCTTAGCAACATGTGCCCTCTGGTTAACATGTTGATTTAGAGTTTTAGATGCAGTTAGTGCCATCATCATCTATGGAGTGAAAGCTGCAATGTCACTGCCAAGATTTTTAGGTGCCAAAGTAGATCTAAGCCATGCCTAGAAGCATGTGTACTTGAACTAGGAGGGAACAAAAGCTTAACTTGGGGTGAGCTAGTTTCAGATTAAAGATTTGGCATGGGATTATTTGCCCCACAGGCTGCTATTCAAACAGATCTGTTCTGTCAAAAGGTTAGCCAGATTCTTGATTGAATGGCACTCGAGGCTCTGTGTTAATTAATGGTGGGAAAATGCCAGACGCTTTGATTGAAGGAAGTAGGTTGGCATGTAATTGTCTCATAGAAGATTTGAAACAATTTTGTTAGATTCCCTGTATTTTTGCTTCATATTTGGATAATTTTTCCTTTCATCATTGCAAATTGCATGATCAAATGTCCAGGAGGTACGTCAAAATTATAGCAACAGCAAAATTATAGAACAGCAATGTACTTTATGTGCTTGTCATAAGCAGAGGGAAAGTCATTATCTACCATGAGAAAGAAGAAGAAAACTACTCCCCAGCATTTGACCAATTCTTACCCTCATGAGAGCTAACATTTTAACTCCCTCAGAAGTTACCTGATCTAGAAAACACTCCAGCTATGCTGAGTCACACAAAAGAGGCCCTTCAAATCATAAGCAGCTGGATTGCAGTGCATGACCCTGGTGCTGACTGGCTTTACACTGGCAGCAGTTCAGGTCCTCAAAGTGCAGGTGATGCCTGTTGGCTTGAAGCATGGCACACAGGACGGTGGTCTGCATTCAGTTCAGAAGTTGTGTTTAGCTGAGCCACTCAAAATACACCGTAAGAGACTTGTGTTCATTGTAGCAACAGCTTGGGCTCTCTGTCACTGTGGCTGCTGCAAAAGTCTGACTGGAGTGGGGCAAGTACTGTGGCTGCTGCAGAGGGAAGGTAGGACAGTGTAGGAAATAGAGCTGTGTCAAATGAACTGTGAAGGAACTGATGCTTACTGAGGAGCCTGATAGTTTTTCTAGCTCGTTATCATTGCTTATCCCTAAGTAATGATATCCTAAGGCTGTTTGTTTTCAAATGCTTTTTTCTTTTTCAAGAGAACTCATTAGTGTGTCAGATACATGACTGAATATGAAATGAGAGATTTTTGAAACAGTAAGGCTGTGGTGGGGAAAAAGTAAGCCTCCAGGCTCTTAGGCTGCATTGGCACTTAGAAGCAGGAGCTGACTCCATCAAGGCAGTTTTCTTCTTCAGTTGGTCCTGTGAGTAGCTAAACATTGACCTGTGCAGCCCATCATGCTCTCCTTTATCTGATAAAGGTCACTGTGCAACTAATTGGAGACCAAATCTTTTACACATCTCTTCTCTGCTTTTCTGCAGCACTTCTGGTGGAACTGTATACTCCTTCTGCCTGTGACAAAAAGAGAATAAAAGTATGTGTGCTGGAGAAGAAAATCACACCCACTTGTGTGAACAGTTGCAGAGGATCAGATCAGTGTATTGTTTTGTACAACATTGTGTCTTTAAAATTCTTATGGACAAACTACATGACAAGTGTTGCTGAAATCACAGCAACTTGACTATTCTTTTAAAGTTTGTGTATTACTTTTGAGTGGGGTAAATATAAGCATAGGAGGAAACAGCAGTTCAGGCAGTCTCCAAGCAGTCTGGCTGATAAACAGCCTCTGGCCATGTTCACTGGGCTCTCAGGGGAGGCACATGCATTGCCAGATGCCTCTGGGTAAAGAAATGTCTTTCCAATTCGCCACTCAGCACCTGCGACTTCCAATGATGCCCCAGGTACTGAGCCTGGTGTTATCCTGGGACAAGGCACAGATAGTTGGTGTGAGCCCTCCTCTCAGTCAGTTCAGTACTGTATCTGTCCTGCATAAACAGGAACCAGCCTGTTCAGAGGATGAAATCCTAGCAGGGCAAGTAAAGGCAAAGCAACCCCATAGTGTTGCTGCCTTGTCAGACCTGGTACCTTGCAAAGGGTGGGCAGGAATTGTTGCCTTGGGAAACTAATGCAATCTTTGTTCTAGTGGCTTCACTATGTAATTGCTGCTCAGAGCAGCCCCAGGACATGGCACATTCCATGGTGTCTGGAAGGAAAAATAAGTAGCTCCATCCCAGTTCTTCCCATGAGAGTTCATGAGATAGATTCAGTTTCATAGCAGAAGTACTGCTGTCCCTTTAAAAATAGGAAGGCTGTTTGCAGTGCATTTAATTGTTTCAAATTGAAGTGGCTTTGTAGGAGATGAAGCAAGAGTTATACAGTTAGGTTTGTTAAATACATGTTGATACAGTAACAGCACTTACCTTTTGTTCTGCTTCCCCTTGTGCAAGGCTGGAAGTCAGTGCCACACATCTATCAAACTGTTCTGAGAATTAAAGAAACTTCTCATAAAGGAATGGGAATTTGAATAAAGGTTGTTTATGGACTTCTGTCAAGTACAGAGATCATGTAAGATTAGAATTCCTTCTAGCTGAGAATATCTTGTATTGCGTTTCTGTTTGAGAAGGACCAGAAGGGAATTTCATAAATGATAAGGAATAAGTGGTCTGATGTATGACCTCTAAAATAAGAATGGGTTTTGTTTTCTGTAAATGCATCTGACATTGAAGAGCCAGCAGTTCATTGCCTTCTAGTCCCAAAACCCCTTTGGGCCATTTAACTTTCTACATAAAGAGTTCTGACAGGCTGCCAGTTCATTATGGTGATTACTCTCCAAGAACAGTATGGCAAAGTATAACCATTTAAAATGTGACACACAGGAGCACATTTAGAAAACATCCAAAGACTGCAAGTAAAGCTAAAGGAAACAGGGGGAGGGCCTGGTCAGACTGGGTTGCAAAGGGTGCAGGTGGAGATGAGATGTGAAGACAACATTAAGCAAGGCCTGACTGCATTGGCATAGCAAGTTTTCTCCGTGTCCTAAAATGCACAGAATACAGTTTGGTATCAGAAATTAAAAGTAATAAGAAAAGCCTAAAGGTAACAACAAAAGCCTGAAAAACTGAGGAAAAAAGCTAAGAAAAAAAAGTACTGATGATATACCAGAAACTAAAACTTGTTCAGGCCCTTCACAAACTACAAGGCACACAGTCAACTGTGATTCAAGGGTTTGGAGGACTGGCCTTTCCCTCTTCTCTCCCCAATCAAATTTCCACCCAAACCAACACTTACCTGGTATCTCAAGTTGTTTAGAACTTTGTAGTCAAGTTTTCTCTTTCTGCATTTCTTCTGTACTTATGAAGTCTTGTGTGTGTGATGAGCTTCAAACATATAATCACATCTTCTGAAAGAGTCCCTTAGGTTTGATGCCCAAAGCTCCTCCTTGGAAGTTTTCAGCTTTGGTTAGGATTGAGATTCCCTAGAAAGGAAATACTTGGACCACACTTATAGGTTGGGCAGTACTTGGTCTCATTCTCTGATATTCAGATGACTTAGATGCTTTAGCACAGCAAGTTAATTATTTGTTTCTACCAGAAATTTTCTACTCACAGGCTAATCCCCAAATGATGTGTTTGTACAGGTACTCTTGCTGTTGCCTTTGGGTCAGTCCTGTGACTCTGCATTGGATGAACATTTTTGAACTGCTGAATTCTCATTAACAGAATTTCCTTCTTATCTTTCATTCTGCTTTTTGTTTTATTCTTAAGAACATGCTATTTAAATCACTTTGGAGATTCCTGTGTTGTCCTTGTGGGTACTCTGTACAAGGAGTTCTTACAAGCACTTATGATTTTGATTTGAAATGCTGGCTGCTGACTTATTACCAAAATGCCTATTTTTTTAATAGGCTAAGCACTGCTGTAGAATCAGTGGAAGGAACCCTGTTTGCTTTTAAATGGCACCAGGGAAGTTGTTTTTGCTGACAGTCACTTCTTAGAGAGTTTTAAAAACAGTGTCAACTGTAAAGCAAAATCAAGCAGGTATTTCTTTAATAGTTTTCATTTTCTGTTGATGTGGATGTAAAATTGTTTTATAGGTTGACAATGTTTGTTGGGTTTTTTGATAGCAGAATTTTAGCTACTTCCAGTTTTGTGCAGCTGTCATTTGATAGCTGGTTATCAGAGTCACATTAGTGAAAGGTGAGTCTGCTGCACATCTGCTCCAGCCTCTCAGCCTGCTTGTTTGAAAGCCCCAGATGGGTGTGTGGAACCACTAACTCACAGCTGAACCAGATCTGGGCAGAATCGTCCTCCCAGCACACCAATGGCTCAGGCTGAGTTGGGAGCACCAGCTTGGAGCTTTCAGAGCTTGAGCTGGCTCTGCTTGGTTCAGGAGACCTGCTGCCCCAGTCATGGGCAAATTTCAGCTCTGATTAGGCTTGTTTCCTCTAAAATCATTAAGTGCCAAGGCTTCTGAGGAGATATGGGAAAATTTGTCATAGTCTTTTACTGAAAAATGCAAATTCATTTTACAAACTCAGATCAAATGTTTTCAGGTGATGAATTTTAACAGGAAAAGTTTGGAGGTAATTTTGAAATGTTTGATTTCATGTGATACACAAGGCTGTATTTGATTAATAACAGTTCTCCCCATTTTCAGGAATGCTCAATCATTTTATTTCAATCTAACCCAAATTTACAAAACCTCATTACACTGTCTGGCCCTAAGCCCTCACACAGGGCCACGAAGCCTGTGGCTGTAGCTATGCTTTTAATAGTTTTATTATCTGTTGACTGGAGCAGCCCCGTGATAGGACCAGGCTGGGGTATTGTTTCCTGCTCTCAGATGGAGATACTTTGTTTATCAGGAGGCAGGATCCCCACTCAGGCTTTGAGAAGAGGGTCCAGTGCCCCACCTGCTGGGGTGGGAGCATAAGCTAAGTGTGGAGCTGCTGGAGTCTTCAGGCACAATCATGTGCAACTTTATTACATACTGTTTTGAGCAACTATCAAGACATGTTGGGACTGGTTACACTAAAATAGATTTGTCTGAGCTTCAAATTAATTGTGTTAACTTTGTAACATGAGCATCTAAACTGCTTGATCTAGTTATTATATGTAGGTTAAAAGCGAGAATTTGAGTTTGTTTGGCTGCTTTACATTAAAAGTGTAATTCTTGAAATAGCTCATTTCTGTTGAATCAAGGGATCGCCACAGCCACGAGGGAAATGGTAACACATTGACAGTGTAACAGGCATAATATGTGATAAATGTTTACATGCCATCAAGTGTGCAAACATTTGATTGCTTACATAACAGAGCTTTTCTTTTGCAGTCATTGGTCTCAATTTTTCCATTACATTTTCTCATTTTCTTTTCTAGCTTTACTCACAGACAAACCTCCAAAGCCATTGTTCCCCATGGAGAACCAGCCAACTGTTATAGATGTCCAGCTGGGTAAGTCCCCTTCTGGGAATAATAGATCCTAAAATTCCACTCCGGTAGCAGATGGGATAAATTGAAAGTGGTAAGAAAGGTTTAGTGGAACTGTTATTACATGTAAATCAATTTGCAGCTTCTCATTTGTAACCGTAAAATTTACTGCCACGGCAATTTCAGGGAATGAACTTGTGTAATATCAGGTGATGGCAGTACTAATTGGTTATAATGCATATTAAATATAAATTGCTGATGCTATTTTAATATATGATTGATAGAGTAATATATGTCTGCATTGGTGCTGTATTGATCAGTTGATGTTCACCCTAAGACAAATATTCTCATAAAAGAAGTGCTGATTCCTTGAAAAGTGAGTTTAAGCAGTGCATTTTCTGGTTGTTCTGAATGTTTACCAGAAAGGGCTTTTGACTAAAACGCTTGTATGCTTTTCTCACTCCTGTTATATATTCTTCTGTGAATGCACATCTCTGTATCTCAGCTGGCAGCTTCTGCTTTCCCTCATGTTAGAAACTAATGCTAGAGAGTTCTGCTAACTTTGAGGAACTGTGGGGCATCTTGATGCTGAAAGAACTGCTCAGCTTTGAAGTTCCAGAGGTTTTTTTCAGTGACTTGAAAATAGATTTCTAATTTTGAGAGGCAGAATTGGAGTCTCTATTGAGGACTGTGGTGCCATGAGCTTAAATTAAAAGAGATGCATTGCAGATGGGGATTATTCACTTGGTGCTGAAGCTGTGGCAGTTTCCTTCTTGAGCTTCACTTTCTTCCTCCTTTTATGCTGAAGTTGGCCAGGATGCAGTGGTGTAATGATGTTCAAAGGAAAGCAGGGTCAGCATGAAGCATACTAGAAGAACTGGTGACATTGTGGTAAAGCTGCTTATATCTGTGAAACTCTACAGGGTTCTGCTTGAGCTGAGTACAAAGGCACATCCTTGTTCATAAACCAGGTGTTGTCCAACAATGTCGGTGAAGCACTGTAGGTGCTGTGAAGTGTTGAAAAAGGGGGGTTGACTTCTTGAATGTGAGAATATAAAAGAGAATATGATTCATTTATGACCTTAGCTAATCTTAAAGGTTAGCTTTCTCTCATATACCCAAATTGACTCAAGAGTCTTCAAGGGCTTGCACAGGTAAGACAGCAGTGGATCTGGGAAGCAGCCAATGCCACCTGAGTTCTCAGAGAGGTGCATATGTGCCTATTTAGGTGTCCCTCCAGGCTCAAATGTGTGTAGCTGAGCAGAAATTGTCCCTGAAAGATGATACAAAATAGGTCTAAAGCTACAGTCAAAGCCCTACCTGAATTAACAGCAAGACACCCTCGTAGAAGTTTGGATCAGCCCAGAAGGCTGAATTCGGTCTCCTAGTCCAGCTTCTTAAAAGTCAACTTTCTAATGATTTCCTTTGGGAGCACACTGTCCCTGCATACATCTGTGTAATAAAGGCACTCAAAGAGTACACATCTTTGTTTCCTTTGTTTTCATTTCATCTTCATTTTCTCTTCCAAGTTACGCTGTTCCATCAGGACTTTGTTGGTTTTTTTGCACTGAATTTTTTTCTGCGTGAAAACATTTTGTTCTAATTAAAAGGAGGTTTGATTAAAAAAAATTAAACAAACCCCCTCCTCTCTACAGAGTTGTGGCTCAGTAATAGGATTTTGGGATGTCTCTGGAGGGAAATATGAATCTTGCATCTTTATATGCTGGAATTTAATCCATTAGTTTCCCCTAAGATCAGGGAATTTACATACGGTGTGCTTTTTTCCCCCCCCGATATGTTAATGAGTTTGGTTATTGCCACTAAACCATATTCATACTACGTGTGAAAGAATGCTTGTGAAAGAACCTGAACTCCTTTTGCAGTGAAGTTCATTGATTTCCCCCTTGATTTTACTTGGCAAATAGATAAAGCTGGAAGATTCTCAGGGAGCACCTTCATCTTGTGGAGGCACCTGCAGCTTGGGGCTGGGAGGCTGTTCTGGCCTCTGCAAGTGCTGCTGACCCTCACCATGTACCAGAGCCTTGCAGGAGAGAGAATCATTTTATTGCAGCAAAGTAATGGAGGAGAAAGTTGTATGTAAGGTCACCTGCTGGAATACTTCTTTGAAATCTTGTTAAGCTCCTAGGAGTTTTGAACAACTGACATTCTTCAGTATTTTATTAGAGATCAAAGCAAAGTTTCTGTGTGTTACAGGCTCTTTAGCACATGGAGTCAAATCACCCAATATGCCTGATCTTTTTCAGTGGTTCTGCAAGTCTGAATGTGCCACTAAACTACAAAAGAAACCCAGTTTAATCCAGCTACTTGTTCTGCAGAGATTATTTTAGTTTTCTATTGGAAAAATTAATCTTTAAAGAAATAGCTGTCTTTGCTTTATAAGCAGAGGAAATTAATAATTATTTACTGTCTTTATCCTTAATGATTAGCACAATGCAATGCAAAGTCTCTCTAGAACTCTGGGCAATGGCCTAATTATTTAGCAGCTTTTTGACCTTACTGCAGACTTCACTATTCACCTTTTAGCTTTCACCTTTTATAAAAAGATTCTATGAAAACAGGTATTCAGAATTCTTATTGACAGTGGATAAAAGAGCTTCTTCAGGCTTCAAACATGGTCCAGAGCCTGCCTTGCTCTTCTTAAAGAAGAGTGAATGTTATTTTTACTTCTGTTTTTCTTTGGAACGTGACAGAGATCAAAACCAACCCCATCAAGGTTTGAGAGCAGCAGAAACTGGAGTTTGCTTCTTTCTTGTTTTCCATATTTGCTTGTGCTGGAGAAACAGAGCCAGGGAGAGGAGGGTTGACAGAAGGACAAAAGAGCATCCCAGAGGACTAAAGAAATAGTCCAAAACAGTTTTACTGTCTCAGTTTCTAGTTGCTTATAATCATTTAATCTCTTGGCTAGCCTAGGAAATAATGATTGATTTTTTGTTGTCATCCATTTGCTGTTTTCATAAAAAAAAAACTAGAAAAAACCCCTTTTTATTTGTGTTCTGGTTCCCTGCATTGTGGTCAGTATAGAAATAGTTCTTGATCGCATTTACATTTATTCTTAACTGTATGTTGGTTTTAACAACTAATGTTTATTCTTACTGTATAGTGCAAGTTTTGCAAATATGTGACATTACTGTGAGAATACAATGTTCTTACTGAAAAAATATATCCCTGAGTTGACTTCATGGCAATAAAATGAAATATAATAGTACAAGCCAAAATACATGTAACTCTTTTGCCCAGGAGACAGTGTGGCTTTAGCAGAAGACATTTAAGATTGTCACCCATGTATAGCTCTGAATGTGAATTTATTAAAGCTTATGCCAAAAGGAGTTGTTCAAAGACCCAGTTTTTTAGAGAAGGAAGTTACTGTTGCTGTGACTGACCATATAAACCTAAGTGTGTGTACAGCTTGTTGTACCAAATCCATGAGGTTAGAGAATTACTTATGTGATTTAGAAAAGTAAAGATCAAGACCTCAGTCAGAAGTCTCGAGGCTGTGAGCACTGTTTTAAAGATCTGTTATCTGTTTTCACATACAGCTGTCTGACAGTAACTGGAGCATGCTGTGCTGTTAAGTCTTAAGATGGCATGTTGCTACATTGCTCTGCTGATTTTTTAATTTATTCTTTACATTCTTTTCCAGCTAACTTTGCTAACTCTTAGTGCTTTGAGAACATGGAAAGAAAGAAAACCAATCCTTTGTGTTTTGATTACATGATGACAGAGCAGGTTTCTTCTCTGAACAGACTCATTTGCCCAATTCTGGTAGCACCAGGAAGACAAAATCTGGCTGATACCTGATATCTGTGAGCTGTTGTGCTGCCAGTTCTTGGTTGGTGTAAAAACAGCGTAGCAGAGGCATTTGCAGGAGGAAGTGAAGCACAGTTTGCTCTGCTGATTTTTGGCTAGACACGGATCTGTAAGGATCTTGCAGGAGCTGCATCTAGGTAGTCTGTGTATAAGCAGCTGCCAGAGTCATCTAGCTTGCACCATGGCTGCTATTTTACACTTGTGTGTTCCACAGGGTATCAGAAAAGCTAAAATTGCAGTATCAAAATAGAAGCTGCATCTGGCAATTCTGTTCCATGTAGTACACTGAGTGCAATGTTAAATTAGTCTTTTCCTTATGAATGAGTTAGCTGAGACTGGAATGAATGTCTGCATATTTGGATCTGTATTAATTGAATATATAGTTGATGTATAATTTGCTTTTCAGCTATGTACTGGCTTTGCTTTCAGGTGTTTACTTAGGAAATGTAGCAGGAGTCTTATAAAACATAGCAAAAATCATCAATGTAATTAATTTTCTAACCTGGGAAAATGTCAAGGGGTTTAACTTGCTTTTGTTGTGGTAGTTTCTCTACTTCTAAAGATGCTGAGGAAAGAAAACACATGGTTTATGAGGATTGTCATTTTTCCTAATAGCTGACCTGTTCAGAATGATTTTGTTTCTAAAAGATTTAACAGTGCAATTCCTTGGGACTCATTATTAAGCAGATCAATAAAGATCAATAGAGCTACTGTAAAACAAGTGCAAGGGAATATATAAAGTTACATCTGCTGACAGGTATGGGAATAGAATAAAAATAGTCAGGAAAAAAACCCAAACCCTTTTTGTTTGAGGCACTGGCTGGAAGGAATTATTTAGGAAGTGAAAATTCATGTATTTACTGACATTTTAAATATACTTCTTCACTGTTCACAGTCTTAATTTTCATTGAGACCTCACTTCTCTTCTTAAAAATAAATTGTTTAAAAAACCTGCAAGATGTTTGAGACATCCATTTCATACCAGGCCTGTCTATTCAAGACAATCCAGCAGTGTCTCATTAAATCTTCCCTTCTTCATATTTAAAGATACAGATATTTTATACACAGTTGAATAAGGTGGTGATCTTGGACAGAAATCAATACAGAAATTCTGCACTGTAAAGTGATTCAAATAGAGCAAGTGATTTGAAAGGGAACTGCTCAGGAATGTAGCAGGTACCTGTGAAGAACAGGAATCTTGCATGTTGGTTACTCCATGCTAACCCCCTGCCTTCCCTTCCTCAGCTCCCCACAGGCGTTCTCCAGCCTAGGGCTTAGCTGGGGCTCTCAGATGGAGATCCGGTTTCTGTGAGCTGGGCCAAACCCAGAGTTTTGCACCTCCTGAGGGCAGTATTCTTCCCTTCCTGTGCTGCTCCTGCTCCCTCTGCTCAGCTGGGGCAGCACAGAGGAGAGGAATATTGAGAAATCAGAGGTGACCTGACAGAAATGTGCCCCGAGTCGGCAAAGAAGCTGAATTGGGCAAAAGGTGAACCTGAGACTGAGAAATAGTGTCTGAGGAGGAGAAAATTAAAACTTAGAGGGCAAGGAGAAGCTAGGACTGCAGATTTTTAATTCCCTTTTTTGCTTCTCCTTGCCTTCTCTGTTGAGATTTAGAGCTGTTGTCACCCTGTATGAAATGTAGTGACAGCCTAAGTACATGTTTGCAAGGAGTTGTCCAAGCCCATCAAGAGGTAGGCACGGAAGTGTGCTGGGATTCTGCAGCTGATGCTCAAATCACCACAGAACATGTTCAGGGTGACACTTCTGAAAGATTATAGCCTGATTAGACTTGGAAGATTTTCCTGGAAGTGTTTTGTAGAGAGATTGTTGGCTGTCAGATTAGATATCTCTTCTCTAATTGTGGAAAGAACAGTGATGGAAGGTAGGAAATACCTTTTTTCCCCATTTTCTTCACCCACTCTGTGAGAATGCTGGATAGTTTTGATGTAGAGTCCACCCCTTTTATGTGTTCCAAAATTAAAAAGCTCCAATTAAGATAATTAACTAATATCTCAGCTTTGAGTTCACCTAACAGATCAATCAGTACAAAGTCATAAGCAGATAAAACCAGATCCTTATGAAGAACAGCTCTGTTAGAAGATGATGATACTTATATGTACACTGGGGCTTTTTTGTGGTTGGGAAAGTACAATAGCAATCAGCATACTGTTTTTTGCAATTGAATCCAGGTTTCAAGATACCACTCCTTTTCCTAATAGAATGGTCTGTAAATATTAAAAGCAGCTGTACATTAAGTGGAGTAGTGGCTTATGGTGCCCTATCCAACTGGCTGAATGGTGCACTAGTGCCCTAGGCAGGAGACTGAAAATTATCCAGAGAGATTCATTACTTTTTTCTTTTGCAAAGCCTGAGTGTGAGATGAGGGACAGTCTTGCCCCAAATCATGTTCTACTACCTTACTCTGTCTGTATGGAATAACCTCTAACCCTCATACAGATCTGTGTGATCTGAATGACAGAGCAGAAGGGAAGTGGGATTAAAGGCAGAGAAGGCCTTGGTTGGTGTCGCCTCCGCCCAAACACCAGCAAAAATTTGGTCCCCTCCATTCCCAGTTCTCCCCACACTGGCCCTTCATCTCCCAGCTGTGTCCCCCCTGCACTGTTGCTGGCTGGAGGAGCAAGCTGGTACCCTCACTGTTGTCTCCCCGACACCTTCTTCCAGTCATCCATGGCTTTCCACTGCACCCACATCCTCCCATAGATAATCTGGGAGATCCTTGTTCTTCCCAAACCTCATACACTGTTCTCCTCCCTTCGAGTACAGGCTTGCTTTGTAAATTACCCAACTCCGTGCTGGAAAATCATTTCCTCCCAGCAGTGCAGACTCACATACCAAAAGCTTCATGTTCCTGCACAGGAATACATGAAGGAGCAATTTTCACTAGGAAATGAAGAGAAACTGGGGGTATAGTCTTTAGGATCTGCCCTTCTCTGCAGCACAAGGGATACAGTTCCACAGCTATTTCAGCCGTACATGCCTGCAGGAAAGGAGGCAGGATTTACATCTATTACAATCATTTTGTACTAATCTGTAGGGAATATTAGAGACAAATTGTCTGACATTTAGGTTTAGAAGTAGTTCCCTAAATACCCAAAGTGTATTACTGCTAATGCTTTGATGCTAATTTGGTATGTTGTTAATATCCCTGCCTCTCTCAGGGATAATGGTGAAATGCTGCTTTTCAGAGACTTGGGCTGGGATCTATGGTTCAGCTGGTGTAAATCCATGGTTGTTCTGCCTTTTGTGTGGTTAATCCAGGTTTACATCTGTGAAAGAGAGAAGAGTTCATTGGCACACTCCTTTCTTTTGTTTTAATGGACTTGGAAAGCTAAGCTAAATTCTGACTGGTTTTTACATCCATTCGGATCTCTGAGATTGGCACAGATATGTCAGAAAGGAAGATTTAGCACTTTACAAATTTTTTTATACTTCTATAAACTATTTATTGCTTTTATTGAGTTCAGTGGTTGTTAGGTCAGTCCTATATATACTGAGAGTAAAATGACTCTGCCTTTATAGAAAAAATTGATGAATTTATGTCAGATAGACACCTTTGCAGTTAGTTTTGAAACAGCAATACTATAATTCAATCTGGTGTATTCTTTTCATTCCAAGAAAGTAGTTAAGAAACACTCCAGTATATCCTGACTCATGGTTGTTCCAAGTCATTCATCCAAGGACATTAGCTAACTTGTCATGATAGAGAAATGTCTCAAATCATCCTGTGCCAGTAAACGTTTCTCTGAAAGTGGTGGCTGTAGTGCAGGGGTGTCCAGGACATGGACCTACAGCCCTTCACTAGGAGTAAGCTGCCATTAGCAAATACAGCCAGCACTTCAGCTGCCACAGACAGAGAGCTGTGCTGAGCTTGGCCAAAGGATTTCTTGTTTGGTTTCTCGGTTTACTGTGTTTGACTGGTGTCTGGGAAATGGGCACAAGTTTGTTTCTGCAAAAATGTAAGTGCAGCCAACAGGATAGAAAATAAAGATGGTTTTCATGGGGAGCAGGCTGTTGGTAAGAAGAGTTGTGGGGGGTTTTCTGCTATTTCTCTCCTGACCTTGGCTGGGACTCCATGTCTTCTTCTAAAGTGAGGATATTACTTCTCCAGTTTTCAGGAATGTTGTGACAATAAAATCACCTGGTATTGAGGAAGTGCTCCAAGAAAGGCAAAAAAGAGTGCAGCTAAGGAAGGCTTTGACCTGGATTTTTTCCTCAGGGACATTGTCCTTTGGATTCTGAGCCTAACTGCAAGCACAGACATTTGACTGCATAGTCCACAGACATATGCTATTGTTCATTGAAAGCCAGACAATGTTAATGTTCCAAAAAAGAGAACCACAGGGCAAAGTTTGCACCATTTTCTGTGCCTGTTGGAAACACTGTCACTGGAAGGAATTCATGTGCTGCCATTTTACATTCTCTCTACAGTGTTTGTCATGTGAATGAGTTATTAAGCTGTGAATGCCTCATATATTCTGTAAATTACAGAGTAGAAACATTCAGCACTACTATTTTGACCTTTTCAGCATTCTGTGATTTGCTGGGCATGCCACTCCACATCTTTTGTTTATGGCCTCACTAAAGTGTGGGGATGGAGCTGAGTGGGCAAACAGTCAAAATATACAGGGCTGTGAAAGGTCAGGGTCATACATCACAGCACTGCTGTGCGGTGGGCAGGCAAGATTAAAATCTAGACTAACTGTTC
>JAOXXN010000025.1:8732213-8764159 GCA_026770055.1 Myrmophylax atrothorax | reverse complement strand
GGCAAGATTAAAATCTAGACTAACTGTTCGCAGGATTTTTTCCTTCTTCACTGAAAAATAATAGAAAATTGCATTTTTTAATCTGTTCTGAAGGCAACAGTGCAGAAAATGAAGACTGATGGTATAATTTTTATTTCTTAAAATTTCAATATCGTAATGTCATGATCTTAGAGGCTGTGAAAATCAAAGCTGTCATAGTATTTCAAAAGAATTGAGATGGAATTCCACTCACCAAATTTTTGCTTCATTTAATCCATGTTTGATAAATGTCGCTCTTAGCTTCATCCTCAATACCCTTGCATTTGTCTCCATCCTACAGAAACAAATAGTTTGTATTAGGCAATTGAACTTCGACCATTAGAACGAGGTTGATTTACTGTACTTGTGTTAGGCAATGCAGTCCAACAAAGACCAAATGAAAGATTATCAAAGGAAGATTTCTCTTAAAATGAAGAGGTACTTTTATTACCTTCTGTAGACACACGTTATATGATTTTGCAGGACCCCTAATCAACTAGAAAGTAAAAAATATAGCAAGCAGCAGCCTGTGGAAAGGCAGCAGAAGCACACTGGTTTCCACCACACATTTTTAGTTTAAAAAACAAGCTTTACAATGAATGATGGCTGTAACTTTATAGTACTGAGTATAATTTTGTTATCTGGTTCCACTGTATGGAAAGCTTACTAATTTTTATGTACTTGGCTCTAGTCCCATGAACAAATGAATATTATTAGTCATGAAAACATCCACAGAGATCTCACTAGTGCACAGCCAGATGTGCAGTTACTTCAGCTCACAGGAGCTTAAACACTTATTCTTTGAGCAATGCTTTGTATTACTCAAATAAAAATGTCACTGATGGTCTTGGACACTGCATCAATTAAAAGGCCTAAGAAAATTTCATTTCATATCAGCCACAAGTTTAAGTGAACTGCATGTGCCACTGTTATATTCTCAGTGATGAAGTTTGTAAATAGTGCTACATGTTTTACTGTGCAAACTCAAAGAGTTTTCCATGTTTCTCTGATCAAGCTCGGTGGTTTGAGTTGAGAATTTAAATATTTAGGGTGCACTAATTTTAATCTTAAAAAAACCCACAACTGGTATGTAAAGCATGCTTTTTCATTGCCAGCGAGCTGAGTAAATAATAGCAAATAATCTATTCTGTCAATTTTGTTTCTCTTTATAAAGCAAAAGATTGTTCATGTGAATCTTTCCTTGGATACATCCTCTAAATGCTTGTGGACCTGACACACTATTTTAAATAGTTTATTGCTGAGTCCTGAATCTGCAGGATTTGAAAAGTGAAGCTGTTATGATTGGGCAGGCTGATCAAATCAGACTTTGTTTCCTGATTACATTACTGTTAACTCTTTTTAATGATTTCCTGGTCTGCATTGATGAATTTGAAATCAAATTTATACATAATATTCTGTAGCCTGTCATTCAAATTGTTGATAGGAATAAGCATTGCAGGCAGAAAACTGCTTTGCTGGAACATTTGAGAATGTCTCCAGTGAAGTGAATGCATATAGAGTAAGGAGAGGATTTCATTTGTACGTGCACTGGGTACTTGTGGTTTAATTTCAAATGAATTCACCTGCCTTTCATGCTTTACTCACTTTGGAAACTAAGTTGTGGAGACTGCACTGTGTGCAATAAGAAATTTGCTTTACTAAGGATCATTGACCAAGAGCTTTTATTTAGTACTGTGGTTTAACTTTTCTAAATATCTTCTGCCATAGCAAGTGGTGTTTATCTATCAAATTGTTATTCAACCTGTGGGCACATTCCCTCTGAGAAGGGATCTGTTGCATTTGAGCAGTTACTCAGAGGCAGGCAAGGCTGCTGCTCCTCTGTGTCAGGATTTCAAATCTCAGCGTCTCACAATCCTGCTCGTCCCTTCACAGCCTGAGCTCTCCTGTGTGAAATGCATTCTCAGTCGGAAGGCTCTTAAACAAACTTGTGATTCCAAACTCTAAATTTGCAGCAAGCATTTGGGGGTTATGAGCCATAGTTTTTCCTGTACAAAACCACAGGAGATCCTCAAGTGTATTACAACATCACAGTGTTTAACAACAGGCATTGCTGTCTTAGATTATTAGAATAGCTTTTTAAGAGGAGACACCAGTAAGTTCTCCCTGGGAATTTGCAAGTGTCTTGTTTTCTGTGCTAATTTTATATCAGGAGCTTGATTCACACCTGTCTTGTACAATTTTCTGTGCCAGCTGTGTGGTGAGGTGTTCTACCAATGTTTCAGCAAAACTGGCTTTTGCAGATTCAATTTTTTTCTGTGTGATGTAAGGCTCATCTGTAACTAACTTGTAAATATGGGTGTATGTGCATCATTGTCTTGTTTTCTATTCCACCTTACAGTCTCAAGCACTGGAATCCCTATCAGAGTTTCTAATCTTGTTTTAAGGTCACATGAATTAAAACTACAAATATCTCTTGATTGAGAGAGCTTTAGGGAATTTCTGCTGCAAATAGTATTTTTGAATTATGACACTGTTATCCTACATAATCATCTCAAAAGTATTCAGAAACATCCCTTTAAATGTTTGGGG
Source organism: Myrmophylax atrothorax (assembly GCA_026770055.1). Classification (NCBI taxonomy): domain Eukaryota; kingdom Metazoa; phylum Chordata; class Aves; order Passeriformes; family Thamnophilidae; genus Myrmophylax; species Myrmophylax atrothorax. Next base: position 8,761,591 of record JAOXXN010000025.1, on the reverse strand, counting down.
GGCTGTTATCGGAAGCTTGGTGTGTGTTGACTTTTGTCACAGCAAAAATTAGGTGACGAATAGGAGAAGCTGAAGGACTAAATTATAAGCAGCATTGAGATACCCAGGTCCAGTCTAGTTCACTATGTTCTAAGAGAAGCCAAAGGTATTTCTGTAGAGAGGGTGGTGTGTTTGATCATGAATGTTTAGAAATATAGATTAATTGTTGTCTTTTGTTGTGTCAGAAAATGATATGCCCTACTGTCTTTGGCATGGTATTACATGCTACTGCCACTGTGGCATGCCTTTTACAGAAATAATGCAATGATGTAAACTTTCAAAATGAAGATTTTTATTATTTTTTACTTATTTGGCGTGGAAGCAGGCCAAGAAAAGGGCATGGCATCTTCTTGGCATTGGAAGTTCAAGAATTTCTTTATTTTTGACTCAGAAAACAGTTGTCAAGATGTAAGTTAAGCTTAGACTATCTGACCAGTGTAGGCTGCTACCCATGTCATCCAAGGGATGGCACTTCAAACAGACCTAGCACTGAAGTGGCAGTGAGAGTGATGCCTCCTGTAGGAAAGGGTCATGTTCCTTCTCTGGCATGAGATAAGTTTCCATCTGTGAAGCCATTGCTCTCCTTGTGTTCCTGTTTCTGATGATATGAATAGGATATATTTTGTCTGGATCTTTGGTAATTTTAGAAGTATGCACGGGGGAATTGCTTGCTGGTTTTTGTAGTTGTTCTAATGGAAGCCAGAGAAACTTTTTTAAGCAGGTTTTTTTTGACCAGACAATAATAAATGATTATGAGATCAAAAGTGGGCAACAGAACAGCTGGCATGGGTAAAGACTTATATTTTTTTGCTATATCCCTGATTGAAATCACTAGTTTTCAAAGCTAATGCTGACTCTGTTGAATCTAATTTAGTTCCTACATCAACTCAGTTGAAGTGTAAGTGTAACTGGGAAGGAAATTGCTGTTCTCTTACGCAGTCTCACAGCCGAATGCCACATCTGCAGTGTCAGACACGTGAGTCCCCACAAACACCTGTTTTAATAAACAGCCAATTTGCTAATGCTCAGTTATGCCCACAAATAGCATCTGTTTCTGGCCAGTTGTCTACCTGAATATAGCATCCTTCTTAATCAGTGAAAGCCTCTGTTGCGTAACTAGTCTGACTCATTTTCCACCCAGAGATGGGAATTACCCACTCTGCTCTCTGCCCTTAATATCCTTGAGGGAAATGGTGGAAAATAGAAAGTCTGCTGGAACAGTTCCACCCTCCCTTCCAAGCAAATAAAGCTGTCAGGGCTTTGATATGTGCATAAAAATAAATACATTTTTAGAGCTGGGTGTTATTAAAACATCACATTGGCTGAATGATAATTAGTGATGGACCAGTGGAGCTCCCAGGGCATTCCCACAGTGGATATTGCCTTGATGATGCCTCCAAAAAAATACCCAGACATTTTTAACGGGGTTGGATGCTGGTGAGAGAGAGACAGAAAGACCTTCCTGACACCTGGAAGTCAGCACCACCTTGTCAGCTAAAAGGACTCTGGACTACTGATCCGTGCAAACCTGGCATCAGAAGCTTCCACTGTGCTAAATATGTGCCATGCACTCTTTGCCCATGGGCTTTCAAGAGTGCCTGGCATACGGACACAGTAAAAACTCACTGTTCCTCCACAGGAAAATTTTGTATCTTTAGGTTAAAATTTTTGATCTAGTAATAAATTCTGTGTATAAACCCCTATTTTTCTGTGTACAGCCTTACGGTGCCAATAAAGGAGTAAATAAAGCTATTACACTATATAATCTCTAAATAATATCCTGCCTTCTGCTTTGAAGGAAACAACCTTGTGGGAGAAATAGTGGTGATAGAGGTAATCCTTTTCTCTTCCTGCCATGCCCCACTACTAACTATAGAGGTGCAGTAAAAGTGGATTCAGTTATTAAACTGTTTTATTGCTTTTCTTATTAAACATTCCTAATGGGATTACAACTCTAGGCCATTGCACTTAGACAAGAATAAAGCAACTTCTGACTCTGCCTACGCATGTAATAAGTAATATATTGTCTGCTAGGTGGTTATTACAAGGAATAATAAATTGAGGATACGGGAGTGAGGGACTAGAGAGACAGAACAATGAAATAGCAAGATTTTTGTAATTTTAACCTTTTGGGAGCAGCATTGCAGCTGACCATGTATCCAATAAAATAAACTGAAACAACACAATTTAACCAGGGAGAAACAAATCTTTAACAACAAAAGTAAAGCTGTGACTTAAACCTTGATGTGAATTTTTGTAAGCCAGCCTGTGCTGCTTGTTAACAGTTCCTAAATCTTTCATTCTCCATGCTAATTCTGCCCAGCAGATTGTACCTGGTGGAGAATCAGATCAGGGGAAGCCAATCCAAACTGCTTTTGGCTTTATTTATATTTTATAGAAATCAACCTGCCCAAAGTGTTACGAAAAAAATGTGTTTCTGTGGCCCCTGATTAAAAAATATGATGGAGCTGATTATTCATCATTTACATTACATTTTCAAAAAGAAGAATTCTTACAGTGCAAACTGTCTGCTTAGTGAGAGATGAAGCCACCAGATGCTTAAACCACTTCTGTACCTGACTAACCAGCAGTGGTAGATGTTCATGTTCCGAGTCCATGATGCACCCTGACAAGGGAGGTCGCTGGATAGAGGTAGGCAGAAATAAAATTAAACTTGAATAAAAACAACTGAAGCCCTGGGACAAAATTGCAACATTCTATTTTTATTTTTGAGACATCTGGGCTCACTGGGATTTTCTGAATGTCTCTCACCGAAGTTGCATATTAAGTACCTTGAAAGCAAATGATGCAGCACAGAAGGGAGTTGGCTACTCGCTGTGCACTGAGCAGAGATTTCTCATTTCATCCATCATTCACAATGTGCTGCAGTACTTCCAGAACTACTGAACTTATCTAACATAGGGTGGAACAAGACCAAGAGCTCCATTTGCAATGTGTGCTCTGCCTCTGAACTGAATGCAATAAGGTAGTTTGTAATTGCTGGGTTTAGTAGCATGGTTAATCCTATAGAATAGTGTGTGTGGTTGTGCACTCTGCTTTTTAGGATACACAGAATTATCAGGTTTCAGGAGTCATGAATTGGTTATTTATAAATCACAAAATTGAATTACATATCAGACTCAAGAGGGTTTTTGTCTTTTGTTTCTTGTAAATGTAGATTGCACTCTACCTGTAAGAACATCATTACAACTGCACTTTAACAACTGCTATCCAGCTTCTTCATTTCCCATAGTATATCCCATAGTGCCTGTGTTCATGGATTTATGGCTTTCCAGGTCATCCCACATCTGACTGTCTGCATAACAGAGGGCACACTGTATAATCATTTACTTCGAGTAGCAGCAAAAAAATGCAACTGGGTCTTGCTAGTTTACCAGTAGTTGGCCAGCTTTGGAAGCTGAGGATGGATGAGCTGATCTCTCAAGACCATTCCTGGTTCAGCATCCATTGTGTTATGATTTAAGAAGCTGGAGATTTTAAAAAGATCAAGACTCATGGTAAAATCCCAAGATGGTAATGGATTTGGCATCGTACGTCATCTTTCTCCCTGTTTTCTGTAGACCACTTAATTGCAGTTAATTTGAATTCTATAATCAAATAATTAAAATGGCTTTCATTTGTCAGTTTGTTAAAAGCACTTCTGATCTTTGCTGTTAGCATGTATCAAAGTGTGGTTAGAGAGATGTTATCATCTGTAGCATCCAAAATTATAGAATTGTAGACTAGCTTAGGTTGAAAGGGACCTTTAAAGTCATCTAGTCCATTGCCCCAACAACAAGCAGGGACATCTTCCATTAGATAAGGTTACTCAGAGCCCAGCCACCTGATCTTGAGTATTTCCAGGAATGGGGCATCCACAATCTCTCTGGGCAACCTACGCCAGTGTTCCCCACTCGCATCATAAAAAATTTCTTCCTTATCTAATCTAAATCTACTCTCTTTTAGTTTAAGACCATTGCCCCTTATCCTATCACAACAGTCCCTGCTAAAAAGTCTGTTCCCATCTTTCATATAAATCTCCTGTAACAACTGAAAGGCTGCCCTAAAGTCTCCCTGGAGCCTTCTCTTCTCCAAGCTCAACAGCTCCAACTCTCTCAGCCTGTCTTCATAGGAGAGATGTTCCATCTTCTAATTGTCTTCATGGCCCAGTAGGTGCAATTGAAGCTTTTTTGATTTCCATCCTCTACATCCCATAAATGTTTGTGATCCCTAAGGCATAAAAGGAAATCATGAAACGTGTCAGTATGGTTGGAAAATTTTCAATCTTGGAGAAAGTGGAATTTGGGTGATTTAAGTCATTTTGCATTTGTCTTTTACTAGTGAGTGAGCCAGGCTGAAGAAAGTGGCAAGTGTTATTCCTGGTATCATAGGGCTTGGGGTTTCCAATATTGCAGTTCCAATCAGGCACAGGAGACAGACAGAACAATAGATTAAAACTCCTGCTCAGTGGTCTCAAACAGAAAGCTGTGCCTGTGCACCAGCAGGGCCTACAATGCTCGGGGCAGGTTGGGGTCATGGGCTTGGATGTTCCTGTTTGTCGCTTGAGCCCAACAAGCACTGTTGAAATTGCTTTCAACTGCACCGAACCAAAGGCCTAAAATGATTTACCTTTCTGTCACTGTTGTGTTCAGGCTGTATCTGGCCTGCTTTTCAGATCTCCTGCAGTACAGAATTATTCTTTTTGTCATACTGCAAGAGGTCAGGGGAAGGGCAGCTCCTAGGAGCGGAACAATCTCACTTAAACAAGCTTCTGTTTGTTTTAGTCTTTGAAAAGGTGAGGATTTGCACAGCCCTTGGCACCCTGGGTGCCTGCTCTGCCCTGGCCAAGCAGCAGCATCACTGCATCCTTTATCTTTTTTGAAGTAGATGGAGTTGTTACTGTGGAGAATGAGGAATTAACTGTTCTGTCCTGTGACTTTGGAATGGTCATTCCAGGCCATGCTCAGGTACAGTCTGGCAGCCACAACAGGTTCTTAGACCTGAAGCACCTGCCCCATGCCTGGATTGTTCAGGTTACTGACAGACAGAACTCACTTTGACTTCTTTGGTGGTTAAGTTTGGGAAAGAATCTACAAATTGAGATTGGGGGTTTTCCTGGGGGTGGGGAGGGGGGAACTATGGGAACTACATTCTTCACATCCCCTTTTTGTCTCCTCTTCTTGGAGAAGAGATTTGTGGCCTGTCACAGACTGGCTTCCACCATTCATGTGAAGTACCTTTAAAAAGCTTTGTAGCACCTGCAGCCTATTGCAGGAGACATGGTTTCATGTTGTAGTGTCTGACTGGCTCCATGTGTCACATCAACCTGAGTTTTGGAAATCATCATTCCTTGCAGATTTTGTGCTCACCTGTGAGGACAGTGTCTGTAGAAACTTGAAGCACATGCAGCAAGGTTACTTCAAGATTTATTTTATGGCAGCCTTATTTCTCTGCATGCTCTTCCCTTGCCTCATGAGATCAAAGTCAAACTTAAAAGTATCATTTTCCAAAACAGGAAGCAAACAATGGTTTAGCAAGTCCATACCCCATCCTTCCCCATTCAGACTTGGGACAATGGCAGCATTGTGTCACTGTCTTAACTGTGAATGTTGCCTCCAAATTTGTACGTTCTAAGGATGAAAAGTGAGGCAGCCTTTTTCTGAAAAAAGAAAGGCTGGTTGTCTTTGATATCATAGATAAATACTTTGATAGTCACTTTTAAATTGCTTTATTGCCAGAAATTTTCAATGAAGCCATAAAAGATGAAAAAAATTATCAGTCTAATTGCCTCAAGATGGATATGTAATGCATAAATCTCAAGTTTAATGGATCTAGTAATAGACCACCTGTTTCAGTTGCCTTTTCCCATTCAGAATATATATGCATGATTCTCTCAGATGATTACAAAGAGAAAACACAATTACACCATCAAAACCTCAGTGATTCTTTTTACTTCTTTTCCTTGAGTTTTGTTCATGCTTGTTCTGTATCAACCAATTTTGGTACATTTAACCTTGGGAAAATGAAACAGTTTGGTATGATGTGTAAAGCTTCATGCATTTTTGTTTTCCAGTTGTGTTTTAAATGAGAATAGAGAGCCATGCACATTAATAAAACATTGGCAAATCCCCAGAGAGTTGGGCCTGAGTTACACATCCTTCACACTGTGGTCTCTATGTATTTCCCAGCCTGGATTCCAACCCCCTTGCCCAGTTCTGTGTTTTCTAGTATTATTAATAGTCTCTGACAGGGTTCAGTGTAGTGTGGGTGTTTGAACTCCACAGTCTGTTTTAAAAATAAAAAAAATATAAATTAAATAATAAAACCCACAGAACTTTGTGGGTTTGGGCTTTTCCTTTTTGAGGGCATGGGGAATTCCTGAGCCATTTCTAGAGACAGTGAATTTGAGTAAGTAGAAATTTTAGTATTTTCCTCTAGTATTGTTGGGGTTTTTCATTGGTAATTTTTTGGGGGAAGAGGAGTTGGGTGTTTTGGGGTCTTTTCCCTTAGGGATGGCTTATAATACATTTACAAACAGGTAAAAGTGGATACATTGCTAGTTACCATGCCCCACTCATGTGGGTAACTTTGTAAGACATGCTAACTTGCTGTCTTTTTAATTATGAACAGCCCAATTCTGAGGTTACATCCTGCTGTGGTTTGAGCACACCCAGAAAAGCTGTCTCTGTGTGGCTTTTCCATGTTCCCTGTGGTAACTGTTTCAAAGCTGTGCATTTTCTGTATGAAAATGTGTTCCAGCCCCAGAACAGTAGAAATTGGAGACTCGGAGGGGTTGTTGTGTCTGGGCACTTCAAAAGGGCTAAAGATGAATGGATGCAGCAGTCTAGTAGGCATTAAAATGGCAACAAATAGGAAAGGTGGGAAAGAAACTAACAAGCACTCATTTAGGAAAAAAAATCAAAATATCATGAACAAAATTAATCAAGCCACCAAGGGATGTAAAGATTATTTTTTAATTTAATTTTTTTAGATGTTTACACGCCCATGAAAGGAGCCTTGGTAATAAACAAGAAAGTGAATGGCACATTTATGGGCTTAAATTCAACTTAGTTGATAGAAAAGAAATCTGGTGGGAATGGTTTGCCTGATGGAAGTATTAAAATCCATGTTTATAACTTATTTAAGAGCAGATTAGGGGAGGAGGAGCCATCTGTCAGAAGTGGAGTTTGCTGCTTCTGGGAACCTGTAAACATTTCTGATGGATGTGTATCAATTGGTGCTGTAGCCATGAAAGGCCAGGAGGAGGAACAGGCTCATGTCTCTGTAGACCACAGTGTGGCAGCGAGGAAGAAGATGACCTGTTCTGAAACCTTTCACTGCTAGTAAGGACTGGGAGAGCTATTCCGTGGTGTTGCATTTCATTCCTGTTGTGGCAAGCTGGAAATCACACTTTGTCAGCAATAAAACTTCCCCTAAAGTGTTACGTCCTTAGCAGGGCATTTATATGTAAGCTTCATCTTAACCAGCAAAGAGGAATAGACCAGAGCACTGGCTGAGGATGAGTAGACGTACAAGTCCTGTGGTTTGGGGATCTTGCTTCCACATGAGATACATATATATATACAGAGAGAGAGATGTGTGTATGTATGTATATATATTTAAAGCCCAAATGGGTGAAGAAACCTTGGAAAAAAACAAACCATGAACAATATCGCATGTTATCAGCTTTATTTGTCACCGGTATCATAAAGTTGTGCCTATGTTTTGTCTCCCTGCTACTGTATCCAGCCCTCTCCTCCCATTGCCCAAAATGCCTGGTTTATGGTAAGTCTCCATAGCATCATTTGTTCTAGTCATGCAACACTGAGATGGTGTCAGCAATTGCCAGTTCTGTTTCAGTAGCTGCTGCACTCTTTCCCTGTGGATCTGAGCTCCACAAAAGAATCCAGTGGTTACTCTGCTAAGAGCAGGTAGATTGTCAGGTGTGGGAGATGCACAGTGGACAGATGAGAGAGCACCCAGTCTTGGCTCTTTAAACTGTAGTAAACCATATGGTTAATAGCACTGGGATGCTTTGTTGTGTTGAGAAATTATTCTTTTATATCAATTTCATTGGAAAGTTTCAGTTGTATTGTCTGTGACAAAATTAAGATTAAAAATTGCAGCTTTAAAGGAGCCACATTCAGTGTTGACAAAAGTGGTATATTTGTAAAAAATAAAAATTATAGCTAAGAACTAGGCAAAGTTAGGGAATACTTCAGTAAAAACCTCAGAAGCCAATAGTCAAGAAGACTTTACTCCTGAGTTACACTGAAAATGGAGACAGCACACAATGACATGGACACACCACACAACAAGCATTTCAGTACAGCTAAATCAGTCATGTCTGCAAGAGTAGAGGCTGTAGAAAGGATGAGGGGGTCTGCTTGGGAAGTGTTAAGGGAGTGCTGCTGTGACCAGAAGGACTAATGCAATCCCTGGGGAGTGCACTCATGTGGGGTTGGAGAAATGATATTTCCGCATCTGGCATCTTGATGGGGTCCTTGCAGCAGTTTCCAGGTCTGGCTGTAAGTGCTTTAGGGAAGCTGAGCATGTGGAGGGCAACTGGAAAGGCCCATAAGAAAACCTGAAGAGCTGGGAAGAGTTAAAGGAACTCTGCTGTGTTCAACACAGTGCCACATGCCTTAGTCTGTGAATTACATGTAGAGGGAATTGAAATTTGGTGATGGAGAGCTCTTGGATCTATTAAGCTCAAGTATGTAACAAGGTCTAATTACTGTGTGTTGATGCTATGAATGTATACCAGACTTACAGTACAGGCTTTTACCAGGGAAGGGAATAAAGCAGTACAGCAGCTCATCAGTGCTGATTCTTTAGTCAAGAATTTGGCTTTGCCCAATTCAAGATATGCTGCAGTCTGAGCTCCTCTTGTGGCTTGTGTAATGAGAGCTCCAAGTGGGAGATCAGTAGGCCCTTCTACCTCTGTCCTCTCCAAAAAGCTGGATGCCCACTGTTAAGCTCTTCAACCTGTAGTTATAAGTGACTTGATTTTCAAAACCTTTCAAAGTCAGTGGAATCTGGGCCTTGGTGCATAGCCAGAGTGAAATTTTTGGTCTATAATTGTTAATTCTGTGTGAATGCTCAATTATTTAAACATACACTCTGTAGAGGACCATTACATGAGAGAAAATAGCCTAATTCAGGCTAAAATGTCCTATTTCTAATAGCTGATGAAGCCAGAGTATGTTTGAGATGTAGACTCCAGAGGCCTAGGAATTGTCCTACTCCAGAACAAAACAGGGCTCATATACCATAGGGGTCATGCCCCAGAATCTTTCCAGACCTCCGGTTTTGTTTGCTACAAGCTGACTTGTAATAGTGGAATATCTGGGAAATGCACCTGCATGGTAAAGGTGTGATTTAATAAGTTTTTGAGGTTTTTTTTTCATAGAAATATTTTTTGCATGCAGTCCCTACTATAGGGTTATGCTAATATGAAAGTATCTTATATTTCAGAATACTTTCATGTTCGTAGTGTTGATTGTCTATGCTTGTGTGTGAAGATTCTGAAGAAACATATAGTTTTAATAAACCCTTTTGATGAGCTGAGTTTACACAAAACAAGTATCAAATTATGCTTACTTTTTATGCACTGACTCTATTTCTGGCTTTATTTCTCTATAAATAAGGAGCTAAGCTCTAGTTACATATGCCTAACCGCCTGCAAAGAGGGATTTGATTCCAGAAGTAGTTGTTGTAATGCAGTTAGCTCTGATTTTCTGCTAGCAAATTCCATTTTGAATCATTTTAATGTAGAGTACTGTGAGAGTTAGCTATTTGTAGTGTTCGGAAGAACCTGCTTTTTTCATCCATTCTGTACTTTATGAAGGAATAAGTCTAAAACTAAAGTTTTTTCGAGCTATTCCCAAGGAAATGGAAGTTCATACTCTGAGTCTACCTCTCACAAGAAAAAAGTAATATATAAATCTTGTGATTTGCCTAGGAGCCTAAAACCTTATCTTGTTTAGTAAATCTCAAGTTTGGTCTGTATTACCTGAAAAATGAGTTCATAAATAGCTGTACTTGGAATGGGCATGTTCATGTACCTGGTGGGTTTGCCATCATCTGCAACTTCTGGTGCTGAGATACCCTGATAAAATGAAAATAGATGCTCATAGGCTTTTATTGTCCTTTCCTCACTTAGTTGCTTGACTATTAATTGTTGCATTTTAGGCTGTGGCTTTTTTTAACATCCAGGAGTGTTGTGAGTCTTTCACGTGTCTGGAGGCAGTATGCTTTTCCCCCAGTTCTCAGAGGTAAAGAGCCAAACTTTCAACAGTATGGCAAGTAAGTCATTAAATCTGAACCTGGTACTTTATCCAGGACTGCTAATGAGTCAATTTTATTTGCTTCAGGTGAACTTTGCCCAAAGTGAGTTGCCACTTTCCCAGCCAGCCCCCTCGTGCTTCCCAATGTCCCCGTCTGTGTCAGAAAACGATGCAAACCATAGCAGAGCTATTGCCTTATTTGAACAACTTGTCCCTTTGCCTGCAATGTGCTGTCGTTGGGTATTCAGACAAAAGGACTAATTCATTATGACCAAGTTGTCATTATTAAGGATAAATTAGGGCAATTATGCTGTTATGTAGACCCAGAACATCCTACATCCGTTGCTGTATTGGCCACAAATTGTATGATTTAACAGAATTCTATCGTCCCAAAAAAGGAAGAACCGGTCAATGACGAGGAACTAAAGCTTAATAATTATGTACAATAAAATGTTTAACAGGTTTGAAAGGGATTTCATTTAACTACAACCTGCAGCTCCAGCCATGAAGGCAGTGGCTACTCAGCTGGATGCTCTTTGGGGACCTTCATAGCTGTCATTCTGTTCACTTTGTTTAGCACCATTCTCTGTTTACCTGGATTAGTTGTCAACATTTCCATGTGCTACTCAGAGAAGGATTCACATAAATAATTCATAATGCTAGTGTTAAAACATCTAAATGTCTCAAAAAAAATCATAATGTTCTTTTAAAGTTTGTGAAAATAGTGAGATTGGGGGTTTTGTCCTTTTCCAGGTACTCCAAGAAGGGTTCTGCACAGGGGCTTTGGTACCATTTAACTATTCCTAAAGGAACATCCTGTAAAAGGTAGTGAAATGATGGTTACAGCAGCAGGAAAGAAAGTGAGAGACATGAAGAAATATGATAAGAAGTGGGGCAGAGGTTGAAGGGAAGGAAAGAAGAAGAAAGCTGTCTGGGGGGAAAAAAAGAGAAAAGAAATGTCAGAAAGACAGAAGGAAAGAAACAGAAAGCTACAGGCAGTCGTCATCTATCAGTAAGAAGAAAAGCAAAATGAAAAGGTTCTGGTGGAGTAGTATCTTTTTAAAAAGAAAAAAAAAATAGAAAAGGAAAAGTTAAAGAATTAAGAAATGTCTTTACCTAGCATCCAGCCCCAGGAGAGCTGTCCTAAAAATGAAGTACATAAATAGGATACATCTTTTCTCCTGGCCATTTACTCAGATGTATGTTTTATTAAAGTCTGAATAATTTCCTCAAATTCCATTCAAACAGTGGTGTTGTCTGTGTTTGCCACTCCCTGATACCTGGCAGGATTGCTTGGATACTTGCAGCAGATCCTGACTCTTCTTCTGTGACATATTTATTGTTAAGTGTGTGTGACTTTGAGTTAATCTGTCCTGGGTGTCAGTAAAGGGATGAGTCTGCATGTCCACACGTATCCTGAGGAGTGCACAACGTTGTGCCACAGGCAGGAAGCAAGTTTGTGTGTGGTTGGATTATATAACTCTTCCTAAAGAGCACAGATTCTCTCTCCAGTTCTTCACTCTGAATCATGTAGTATTGTAGTTATTGTTGATTATTGCCTGTGAGGTTGAGCATATGGGCCTAAAAGAGTTCTAAATGATTTTGCTTTCGATTTTATTGTTATCCATCTGATACATACAACCAGGCAGCATAAGGCACTTGATTCTCTTCACCAATCCCTTGTGTACAATATTGAAAGAATTCCAAGCAGTGCATATTTTAGCTGTCCTTTAGAGATGAGTTATAGCTGTTTATGCTTCTTGTTGAAGCTTGGAAACAGATTTCTGCATATATATGATATTTTGCTTGCAAATAAGTGTTCAAAGCCACAGTAATATGAGATGTAAATCTAAATTATTCTCCATTTGTTTCAATCTGAGATGAGTTTTTAATTAGCCATCAGCAGTAAATCTGAAATGAATGAGGGGGATACTATGAACTTAGCATAACTATTTCAAAATCATCTCTTGGGAAATGAGTCAAGATTCAGATAAATGTCCTTCAAAGGAGATGTGCCCACACCCCTGAAAATATTTTGTTTAAGAGTTCTTCAAACTCTCTCATATGCTCTCCTCAGCTTGATTTAGACTGAGAATTCAGTGTTAAGGGTGAAATATTAGTCTTGGAGAAGTGAAAGATAAAGCTGAGGCTAATGGAATCAACATTTTACTCTGCTGTTTGTATCCACATGAACAACTGAGCAACAGAATTCTGCTTTTAGCCAGAGAATATGCCAGCATACACACACACACACTGTGGAAAAGTTCTGCAGTCATATGCTGCATTTCCATGGTGAGGTTAACAACTGTACTGGGTTTTTAATTTTTTTTCCTCCTTCACTTAAGAGCAGATAGTGGTTAAGGAAACTGTATGGATAAATCACAAAAAATACCTTCTGTCCCCCTGCCTTGATAGGGAAAGTCACTGCAAAACCTTTTTTTTCTTATGTACAGTATTGTGTTATCTGCGTCTTTTCCTCACTGTAATCACTTTTTCTGTGTCACTTATTAAAAATTCTGACTTTCAAACAGCTACATAAATTTCTTTAAACATCTCCCGACTTAATAAAAAAAAGGGAGGAAGGGATTAAATTGAACACTCAAGCTTCATTCCATCGTCTCACAAAAGTGTTCAGATAAACTATGAAATAAATCTTTCTGTCCTGTCAGGTCATTTCAATAGCTCTGATATTATTTATGGTCTCATCTGTATAATCCTCACTCAGAAGTAATCGCAAAGTTCCCCTCAGTCAGCTCACATGATCTTTAGAAGTGGAAAGTGCAAATGCTTTTGCTTAAAACTTCAGCTCAGATAAGGGACAGGGATCACATAGTAGGAATGTGTGGTTATTCTCAAATGATAATAATGTTCAATGAAATGAAAAATTCTGGAGATGATTCACCCCATTTCTGTTCTGTAGTAACAAAGCTGGAAGTGGGCTGCTGCTGCACGAGCTTTTCTGAAACAGGATCCTGTGATTTACATTGTAATTGTGATGCTGTGGGGAAAGAGGCCCATTGGGGATGTGTGGCTCCTGTTCTGCTTTGAGCTGTGAGATTCCAAGTAGTTTGGGAAAGGAGGTATGGACTTGGTTGTTTTTTGCTGTAGGAGCAAGGTTTTTTGAGGGAGAGACATAATTCCAGGGAAGTTCAGTCCAAAGGAGAGCATAAGGTAAAAGAGAAGGACGGCTTCCAAAACCTGGTCTGTGCATTTTTGACCTGCCTCCTAACCCAGATTTGTATTTAGCCAGAGGTTGTTGTTTGATTTTAAACCAGAAGGTGTAGTCCATCCAGGCACTCCAGGGAAAGTTTGTGCCAAAATGTGCTCACACAACCTGCTGCCCACTTTCCCATCCTCTGGAGGCTTCATGCTGGGACACAACTCTCAGCTGCAAAGATGGGAGATTTAAAAGTAAATGTCTGGCAATTAAAGAACCTTTGGAAAACTATTGGCATATGATCCATGCCACAGCACATCAATATACCAAAGAAAGGAGTTTGCAAACATCATTGCACACTACTCTGAATGTTCTCACTCTCCCTTTGAGTAGACTTCTTCTGGTGGAAGAAAGTGATATTGGCTTTTTTGACTTGAAAGTCTTTAATGGCTTGAGAAACATGGTTTAGAGAATTGGACTATTACTCCTTAAATTAAGTGTACTAAGATTATCTCGATTTCTAAATACAGACTTCAGTTTTTTTTCACTCCTCCATTACATAACTCAACATCACTGAATTCAATACTGTAGCAGCAGGAAAATAATGATTGTCTTTTAAAATAAGGCTTTGCTACAGGTAATGGTTGGAAAATAGATATGTTCTTCTTCTGGACTAGTGAATACTCATACTTACAGCAGATATTCTCGCCCATGCCTAAGAGAATTATTACAGGCTGCTGCATGAAAGACTTTCATTGTTTTTAAATGTAGAAGTCTTTCCTACAACTACTTTAAAAATCGAATCTCATCACATCTGTTTCATGCCATTGAGAGCACTGTTAGGCAGCTTTTCTGCAGGTGTTTGCTGATTTTTTCCTTTTGTTTCAGTTGTCCCAGTTTGATTATATCTGAAAATCTTGCAGTTTGATGTCATCCCATACATTGTGTGGCTGTCATGGTTCTGACTGGCTGAGATTCCACGGTGCCTAACCCTGTTATGCTCCATAAAGGCAGAACTTAGAATCCCTCAGCATAATCTTAGCCACTAACTCTTTTCTAAGCCCTTTACAAACAGACACAATATCATTTGTCATGTATATTACACTCCAGCAGATCATGGAAGAGAGATATCTCTTGTACTGTCATAATTTAAACTGCAGTTTTATTTTTCTGGACAATAATAGGAAGGTGGTGTTGAACACATGGGGTGCTTATATGCTTCTGTTTAGTGGGTTTGGTAACACAGATTTATTAGGGCAAATCTTGGGTGTTACTTACTTGGTGATACCCCAGTTTGCATCATTCTGTTTTAAACAGTACAGTTCCCCACTTTGCCACGTAGTAAGTCAGATCCTGTCACTGTTGGTCTGGCAGAGTCTCAGAGTGTTATGCTGAAAAAGATCATGCACATGCCAAAAATACAGACAGGTTGGGAGGGAGGGGATGGGTGCAGTACTTATGGCTCTATGAAGAGGCTGCCAGCTGTTAGCAATTTTGAGGGCATGCTGGTCCCCTGCCTGCTCAGACATGATGTGTTTCACCTCTCTACTTTTGCAATTCATGCCCCTTGCAGACGAAAAGACAGTGCCTTTGACAACAGTGTTGCTCTGGTCAACCCTTGGGTTATGGTAACATGAGTCAGAGTTTTTTCCTGTAAATGAAAAGCTCATCCTTTATTTCAAAACTAGGTGGAAACTCTGAGTATGCCCAGCTGCCACCGCTCATTTAACTTCTCCCATTTACTTCACAGTGACTGTTAATTACATAGTTCCTGTTCTCTGGCATCTATTTTCCAGTATTTTGCATGAAAGTGGTAGATAATATGGTATGTGTGTCTCCGTGGAGATTTGGCACTTCAGAGAGCAGAGTTGCAAAGGGATTTGGTGATAATCCATATTGTTTTGAAGAGTTTATGACATTGGTAAAAATAGTTGTTAGGCTTTCATAGAAAATTGCTGCAGGTTTCAAGCAAGTGTCGAATTTCTAATAGTACTTTGCAAACTCCAAGGAGTTGCCTTGGAGAAGGGAACAATTACTTCATGGCACTAATTAATTTCTTTTTTATGCTACATACATGGTGTCAGTGAGATGAGGCCACTCTGAAGAAAGGAGCCCCCGTCCAGGCAGTTGCAAATCACCTGCAGCTCAGCTGTCACTCCAGGTGGCAAAAATCACATCCCAGTGAGGTGGTTTCCTTCACTGAGACACACTTTTGGTGCCCATAAGTAGATGAGGAAATCTTTGGACCCATATTCAAGGCATTTCTTTGGAACTAGGATATAACTACTACACTGCTGCTGCTGTGCCCCTGCTGCCAAGGGTGGTGTGGCAGAGTTGAGATTCCTGGTAAGGACCCAGCCCAGATCTCTGACCCACTACAGCTGGATTCACAGACAATGAAATTCCTTGGAGAAGGCAATGGTAGCTTCCTCAAACTGTCTTTGAATCATCTGCAATGTCTGACAATGGCTTCTTGGAAAAGGCACAAAGAGACCATGTGAATTTAGAAGTGCAGCCAGTTTATGGGATAATTATGCCTGTGGCTTGGCTGCCATATTTTATTAGCCTGAAGGATCAAAGGAGACTGAATGCTAACTGACTTTCAAAGAATCAACTGTATCAATCACTAGCTACTGATGACATTGATGTTCCAGCAAGCTGATGTGACACCAAGTTTTGGCTATAATGAGAAAAGACAAACTACTGATGTGTCACATTGATCTCATTTTAACAAAATGCTTGCAGATCAGACATGCCACAGTGCCTTTAAATATTTATCTTAATGCGAAGTCTATGGAAGTCATCAGTACCATGAGTTTAGAAAGCTAGAGATGTCTGTTTGACTTAATTCTAAAAGAGATTTTGATGATTTAGGCATTTGAGAACTATATTCAAATTCATAAAGCCCAAGTCCTGACCTTCCTTGTAATGAAGAACTGAGAGACAGATAGTCTTTTCCTTTGCACTCTGCCATGCCATCACCCTGTGTGAAGGTTACAAGTTAAAGTAGCACCCTGCATCCAAGAAATAAAGTCTAGGGGAGAGAGACAGACAGACAGACTGTGCTTATGTAAAACTTCTGCCTTCTCCATACGAGGGATTCTCCTGCTTCTGTGCTTCTCATGGATTTGTGAAGTGGGCAGTCTTGACTTTGGTTTTCCAGTGATGGTAATAGCTAGAACACCAAAGACCCCAAAGTCCAACGTCCCAGCTTATGAGCATGTGAAAATTTGTAGGGGGATTGGATCTGTGGCAGATTGTGAGAAAAACAACTAAGTTTAGAGACTGCCTTAGCCACAGCAGGTGCTTGAATAAGTATATTGCAACCTGAATAGATATTACTGTTTTTCTCGTTTTTTTTTTAAACCCTGGCCATACCCACCACATTAAAATATGTGTTAAAGATAATTAGAAATATTAATACACTACAGAAAACTGGCATCGTATTTCACTGTATTCCTTCTACCAAAAATAGATTCCCTTCAACATTAAAGTGGTAATCTCAGAGGTATTTGTTATTTTCCAAAGGATTAATGATCATTTAGTTAGCTAACAGCCCAAGGCAAAGCAGAAGTGTTTAACATTGAGCCAAGTGGTAGCTTCTTGTAGGAATGACTGCTTTCAAAGAATTAGCGTTATGCAAAATGCTTTCAGGATGTGCCAGTCAGCTCAGTGGTTTATAGCACTAATAGTCTGCTTGTTTTTCAAATCATTTACCCATGTGATTTAGATGCTGCAAGTTACATTTACAAATCTAATCACTGCTTATAAATGAACCAGTAATTATCCAACCAGTAAGTATATGAGCTTACTCTCAATTAAAAAAAAAAAAAAGGCAACAAAAAAACCCAGCCCAGAGGTATGTGCAGTTGATGTTGGAAAGCTTGCCTGAGGACTGAGTCCTGGAGATAAACCGAGCCCCTTGGGTAGATTTTTTTAGAAAGCTGATCTAACTTAGAGTCCACCGAAATCAGTATTTCTGCTTTCACGGAGAGCAGCAGAAGTTTCTCTTGTGCATTTTTGTGGGTAGTGCCAGGACTTTTACAGAACATGTTTGTGTTCTTTATTCAGACAGAACTTTTAAAGCTTAAAAGCATTTAGTAATCACATTTTGAAACACCTCCAGGCCACAGAGATGCATTATTTCCATATATTGCAGCATCACTGGGAACACTGTATCTGGAGAATACCTTCAGACCTTGAAAGTTTAAGAGACACTGTTCAGAAATACTGAGGCTGCCAGATCTAGAGCCTTGGTTTTACTCATAAAACACCAGCTCAGTTCATGTGAATAAGTATTATATGACCTATAATCTACCTTTTTCTGAAAACTGCAAATGGAATATTGCTTGTGCTGTCAGGTAACAGTTCAAAACATTACTTACCCACCTCAGAACTATTTCTTTGTGTCTGCTAAAGCCCAGTTCTATGTGACTTCTGTGGTCCAGATTCACATTTTGTTAATGGAAATGGCAGTCGCTTCATAATTCTGTGGTTTAGGTTTGTTGGTGTTTTTTCTGGTCTCTGCAGATGTGGTATGGACAGTTGGTGTAAAAGCAACACATTTTCACTGGCAGCAAAGAAGACACATCATACATTCATAGCTGTCGGAGCTGAAGTTCACATTTGGCATTTGCAAACCGGGACAAATTCATTACTTTAAATTTGTTAAACTTGTTTATGATCTCTGAGGTCAGCAAAACCAGTTTTATGGAACATGGCTCATTTCCTCAGCCCTCAGCCTTGGGAACAAGAGTGTATCCTGGCTCATTTGACAGGACAAGGACTGTCCTGCATGACCTGACAGTGATAAATATCATCCCATCCCGCCACCACAGAGATGGAGTGAGTCCTGGGCTGTTTTCTTCCATATGTGACTGAACAACATGAAATCTTATACTTTCATTACTAGACCTTTCCAACTACAGCATATTTAGCATGTGCTTTGTGGGTCTTCATCTTCACTAAATGGTGCTAAAAAGTGGTAGTAGTAGACTCTGCTTTATAAGCAGAGCTCATATTGTTTTCTTACACTCTCCACTATAAAACACTGCTTTTATTTGTCTTCATTTAATTTGGGTAAAAAATAACCTTTGAACTTAAATTTCCCATTCTGTGGGAGTGTGCCTCAGACAAACAATTAATTTAAATCCAAACAACTCAGATATATCTGGGAGGAAAGCAAAATCAAGTATTCTGTTTAACTAGGGCTTTGTAAAGAAAAACTTGCCAGTCTGGGAAGAAAAGCTAACACAGTATTCAGGAATGTATTACCTGGCATTGCCTAGGAAATCTGTTCAATTTGACCAAAACCTTCAAAGTACAGGTGAATCTCCACCCTCTAAAAGGCATTGTGTTTGTTGTCATTATTTGGACACACACGGTTGGATCCAGCTGGCCAGGCAGAGACTGACTGTGCTCTGGGGGACACACAGCTCTGTTTGTCCAGTCTCCACATCACCCGGAGGAGAAAACAGGTTTTCAAATGTTTGCTTTCACTCTGTCTATAGAAAAGTACTTCATTCTATCATCTGGCCGTTGGAGAGGATAGAAACCAGCTGTGTGAAGTGATGTCTCACCAGTGGGCCTGTTGTCTGGAGCCAAGTCAAGAACCCTCTTACAGATAAGGGCAAAGTTGGGATGTTGTCTTCTTTGCCCAATCTCTCTACTTTCTAGGATGTTTCTGTAGCACTAGGAAAGTATGTGGAGGGTTCCTGCTGGCCACGTAAAGAAAAGTTTTGTGATGAGAAAAGGGGTTTGTCTTCATTGGGGGGGAGATAAATCAGCTTAAAAATCTCCTTGAAGTGGAAGAGGGCCAAAAGCCAAAAAATGTTTAAAAGGTGGTTTGGGGGCAGACAGCCTTGTATTTGTTTGGCTGAACAAATTCCACAGCTACACAGTAGCTGTTAATCCTGAGATGGATTATCTGTTTTGCCAAAAGCACTCCTTTTGTGGCTGCTGCTCACAGCTGCATCCCTGCCCTGCTCTGCTGTCTCGCGGGGACCGCAGCGCCGCAGCCTCGCCCGCTTCCGAATGCCCTCCCGGCAGGAGGGGATGGTCCAGCAGGGCAGGGCAGAGTGGTCCACCCTCCCTTCCCAGGAAATGCTGATCGTTATCCTGGATCGGAGCTGCCTGTAAACTTCAGGATGGTATTTGCTATGCAGTTACACTTCCTCCAGCTTTTTAAACTGAAGCAGATTTCACAAGAGCTAAATATCAATTCAGTGGTTTGTATTTGAAACTTTCTTATTGCTGTGGGAAGAGCTGATGTCTTCATTGTATTATTAATCTTAGATATTTCCTGCATACAAATGCATCATTTAATTTAAATGTCTAAGACTTCAATTTAGAAGCACTACAATTTTATATGGCATCAGTCTTTCCTGCATTTTTACTTTTTAAATATTAGTTGAATCCCATGTGAGCATTTTTTTTTCTCATCTTTTTGTTGATTTCAAGTCAGGTAATAATCATCTTTGGGTTTTGTCTTTCCAAAGTGGGTGCTTTTCATTTGAACAAAGCTGGGGTGTCTAGAAAATACTGTTTATTATCTCACCAAACGTATTGTGCATTGGTACAGAGAGTCCTGCCTCAATCCTTGAAGGGAATAACAATAACAACATGAAGCAGCTTAGTATAAAGAGAAATTGAATTAAAGAAGAAAATAGCTGTAGACATCCAGGAGCTGGTTCAGCCCATGTCTCAGAAGTCAGTGCTAGTACACTCCTTGGCAGGAATTGGTTTTAACTAATGATAGTAAAAGGAAAGACAGGACTTGTGGAGTGGAAAAGAAAATTAGAGACAGTTATCAGAGAAACTCACAGGCTCAGAGAGATGGGATTTTCAATGCAAATCCAGTTGCTGTGTAAGTATGAATATCCCTGATTTTTCAATGGAAACCAAAGAGTCTTCAGATTGCATAGGTGCTTTTTGAAAATCCTCTTATAAGATACTTACATTGAGTTCAATAGCACCTTCCCTGCAAACTGTATTTTTTATTTACTGCAAGTTAATTGTGTAAGAAAATGTGTTAAAGCAGAGCAACTCAACAGGGCAGGGGTTGGGTCCCACATCTCCCCCACCCAGCCAAAATGGGGCTCTGGGGCTGCAGTGCTCCAAAACAGTCCCTTGTCTTATAATTCACCATAAAGAAGTGAGCCTAATGCTGTGGTCACCAAGCCGAGTTACCTCAGCTCTGAGACAGCTGAGCAGTCTGGCAGAGTCACTGAATTTAGTGAGGAACGTGAGCTGGGATTCTCATGAACGTGGTGACAGCTGTGCTGCCTTCAGTGCTGATCTGTCTGTGTGGTGCTTCCCACATCTGTGTGCTACTGAGGACAGCCTGCCTCTCTGCACCCAAAATGTGTGCAAGTCAAGGCCTTTTTGAATGTTTTTGCTATAGATAATCCCTGTGATGGAGAGCTACAGCTTCATTCCTGCAGTAAGTTGGTTTGGTTTGTGTTTAAATGTTGAAAAATATTTGGAGCAAATCTTCTTTTTTGCTCCTTAATAGGCAACTTTTAGTGAGACCTAAGAAATCTCCCAATTATGATATTTGTGCATGTGCATCTAGATTTGTGCTATTGCCTAATCAGCTTTTAAAGAATAATAACAATAATCACAGAAAATGGATTTAGGAAATCTGTAATTAAATCTGCCAAGTGTCAAGTTCTGTCATAGAACTTTCACTCGCTGGCTATAGGTTTTGTCTTGTTCTTACAACAAAATTAATCATGACCTGGGGCAGAATTATACCTTACATTTTCTTTACTCTGCTCAAACCTATTGACTGAGGAAATACTTTCATTCTGCTCAAAGTCAGACACATTTTTTACTGAGATTCATAGGCCTTCCCTTTAGAGTCTGTGTGCTGCTCTTCACACACAATCTCAGCCACATTGTAAAACTCGAGGGGAAACCTAGTGTAAAGCTGTTGAATATTATACATTTTCCTCCTGGAGGAAGAATTATGTTTCTAGTTTTTTTAAGGATTGCATTTCTGGGTTAAAGCCTTAGTATTTAACAGTACTACAGTGAGTTGGGATCTGTAAGCACTGCTATGGTGCAAATCATTAATTCAGTGCTAGCAGTGTCCTGAAAGCCTCACACAGGCCCGGGATGCCAGCAGGGTATGGCTCACACACAGGGACACAGGCAGTGAAGCTGCTGTCCCCTCCATTTTCTTGGAGACACACAGAATTTTTTGATATAAGGCATGACTGGGCTCTACATCTGTTCTTCCCAAGCTCCCACACTTTGAAACAAGGCCTCCCCAGTTCTTGGTATTACTGTGTGATGCTGCCCCTTCTATACAGGAGGAAGTTGGGTTTAAAGGCCTTGGTTGTAAAAATAGTTTCTGGGCAGGCCTGACACTGGTGTCACCTAGCTCGTTTGTCCCCAGGCATTAAATCTGTGCAGTGGGCAAAATAAATAAATAATCAGTCTTTCTGAACTATAAATGTAACCAGCAAATAGATAAGAGTTCAGTGTCCTATAATAGGATGTCTTTTCGCTGACTAGCAGAGAGGGAGTGACTCAGCCTGACTGTGTACACACACTGAAATAGACTTTTTCAAGTTTGGAGACAAAGGCCTTTACATGCATTTACAAAATTGCCTTTAAAATGCTTGTGAATGAGTTAATCACACAGCCATCTGATTAGACATGAACAGCCTCCCTATTTTTTATGCGATTAGGTCATCCCAAGAGAATCATAAAACAAAGAAGACGCAGATGTGTCATCCAAGGGTGACTAATAAAATGTAGTTGAAAACAGTGCAATTAGGAAAATAGTTCAAGTAGGAAATTTTCAAGCCAATTTCATAACTCTGTGTCCTTCCTCTGCCCCACCGGAGCTTTTTCTTCAGGAAGTTGATGGGAAAAGCTCTCCATTCCTTGCACAGCTTCAGGCAGGTCTCTGCTTTCTCCTTGCTCCTCTTCATTCCCTCCTTGGGCTGTGTCCAACTCTGCAGTAGCGTTTTGAGCATCTGAGCCTCACGGAGTCTCTCCACTTTCACATGAAGATTGTACTTTCCCATGAGCTCGCTGGAGTGGCAACGGCTGCAGTGGAGGTTTGGGAAAGATTGGATGCCACTCAAATATGGAAATCAATAGAAATTGCACAACTGGCGTTGTCATAAATGTGTATCTCAGTAACAAGAGCAAGCACAGATCTGCTCCCTTTCCATAACGTTGCAGTTCTCCAAACTGGTTTTGTGCCCACTGTTTAACAGTGACTCCAGTCCTGACTTGATCTGTGCTCCCCACAGCTCACCCTCCACTCACGAACTCCCTGAAATTCCACAGAATATCCTGAGTTGGAAGGGACCCACAGGGATCATCAAAGTCCAGGTCCTGGCCCGGCACAGGACAGGCCTGGGAATCACACCACGTGCCCGTTCTCCTGCCAGTTCTCCTGCCCAATGTCTATTCCCCATTCTCCTGCCACACTGTCATTCCCCAGCTTGTCTGCAGACTCCCAGCTCCCTACTCTCTTGAAGCTTCAGGGTGAATTGAAAGGCAGCTAGTGGTCAGCTTGCTGGGAGGGTGCTTTGTCAGACCCTCACAGGCTTTAGCCCATCATCTATTTAACACATTTCACCATGTAAAAGACAAGGAGAACAGTCAATGACAAGCAAACAGGCCAGGTGGGCTCTCAGAGTCAAGAGAGGTACATGTACATAGAGGGCACTTAAGCATTTTTTGAAGTACAAAAGTGGAAGATCTGAACCTTCTTACTTGCAGGCTTTCATCTTACACTAAACCCCAGTGATGTGAAGTTTGTGATAAGCTTTATTTGTAACCTGCTAAACAGGCTTTCGATTACAAGCTCAGAGCACGAGAGAGAGATGTCAAAAGAAACATGATCTTCACAGTTTTCCTGCAGCTTTAATTGTGAATGGCACCTAATCTCTAGCAGTCATCTGTCAGATGCAATGCTGGGAAAGAAAAAAGCCCCTAGACAGCTGAGAATTAAAAAGAAACACGCAACTCACTTGATTACTGGTGTAATCTTTGAGGTGTCTTTGCAGTCCTAAGAACCTTGTTTTACAGCTGTCAGCTTTAAAGAATGAATGTCATCTTTCCCAAGCCTCTTTTTCTAGTGGTGATAGTTGTCTGAGGCAATAAAAACTACACAGACTGACACAGTTGCTGGTATGAAGAGGCTTTCGATGGCTCTCTAACCACTGCTGTAATAAAATGAAGAAGTACTGAGTCCAAGATACCTTGTCGCAGATTTTTAGTGTGAAAAAAAGCTTCCCAGAGTAAATCTGGTATGTGCTTAAAATTTTTTACAGTTGAAAAGATGCTGGTGGAGGAAGAGGTGAATAGGTGACTGGTTGGTTGCTACTCTACAATACGTTTTTGTGCTAGTGGAAGCCCTAAACTAGGTCTGATTGTTCTGAAAATGTTATGAATACCGTTTGGGAGCAGCAGCTTACTGGTTCTGGGTGGTTCTAATGTGGAAATATTGGGTACTTGTACTGCTGAGCACTTTTATGTGCTCATTCTAACATTCCACAGGGAGTCCCTGACAGGAAAAGTACTTCCCTGCTCAGCAAAGGTTGTTAGTACGTATTTAACTTCTCTCCTCAGACTGATTTAAAATGAGGGGCACTCGGTTGCTTTAATTGAAAGGACTAACTGGGTGCCTGGTGTTTGACTCAGTGTTGGGATGTGTCAGCCACGTGGTGTTTGGCAATATATATTAGTGATTTAGACATCTGTGGGAAAAATCAATGGAACACTAAGTATTAATTCACTCAGGTACTTTAACAAATGTACCCTGGGGTTGTTCAGTATGCTCTGTTTTGCTATGATGAATCTTAGAATTAGACTGACCCAAACCTTCCAAGTGTTATTAATAGCAGAGCATTAATATTGTGTGCATAGTTGGGGCTTCCTTAATTTAACTTTATGTTAATGTAAATGAATTTTTACCATGCTGGCTGATGGCACTCCATAATTCCAGTTTGTCCATGTAGTGTGTCACTGTTTTTCAAATTAGAGATTCTGAGATATTGAGTTTTAATGCTGCCAAAATTTATCTCAAAAGCATTGAGATGTGCTGTAATTAAATGAAGGAGAGAAGCATCCTTCCTGGCTTTTTCTTCAATTCTATCATCTTTTCTACTTTTTGGAAATCAGATTTAAGTTCTTAGTTTTCAAAAGGTGACTATGAATTCTTATTCTTGCCAGGAATGTAAAAGTAATGGGTTCAGGTCTTAAACATTTGTTCTCCTGTCAAGAACAGCTCCTCTAAAATCATTCTCCCTAGAGAAAAATATGAACAATCCTAAAGAAGAAATCTGTAGGCGGAAGAGAGCTGCTAAATAAGTAGTCCTAAGAAAGAGAAACGGTGAGCTGCAGCCTTCAACAGCCAGAAAAAATATATCTTATATAGACACTAACTGTGGTTTGCTATTCAAAGAGCTGGAGGGAGAAGGGAGCTAAGGCTACAGAAAAATTATTTCCTCAGAGACAGACTCTTGCCAGAGTTTACGGGAAAACTGAAAAATCGCACATTTGATTCAGAAGTTGCTGTAAAGAAGAAAAAAAATAGCTTTGGATGTAGGGTCTTTTCAAGAACTTATTTGTTAACATCCCACTATTCTTGGGAATAAGGCACTGACCCCCTCCTGACAGACTGTGATGGGCTTGATCTGATCCTAAGGGCATTTAAAATAAACCCTTTCCCTGGTTTTAGCTAGTGCAGGAGCATGTCTCGAAGGCAGAGTGGTCAGTCGTTCTGTATTTTCTTCCCTTGTCTGGAGAGGAACTCAAATCCAATTATTGTATTGTATTCTGACGCCTCCACATGTGCTCCAGAGCAGAGTCTGTTGGAGAGTCTTGTGCTTTGCTTACATGAACAGGACTGGTGAGGTAAAATCAGAGGCTGGACATCAGTAGCACTTCTGCAGCTGCAAGAATTCAGGTGGTATTTGTGATTTTCTGCATGAATGTGATGCCTTAGCAGAGGACAGAGTCTTGGTGACACTGCTGTGTAATTAGAGAAGTGGCTCAAAAGTGCCTCAGTTACACTAATGACAAATCCTCTAGTTGCTGAATTAATCTTCCCGGGTGACCAGTAAGGCAGTTTGAGATGGCACATTACAAGTTACCCTCCAAAAAACAGGCTGTAAGTAAGAGAAAAACAACTTGCAAAATGCCACAGACAATTAAACCCTTTTTTCAGAGCAAAAAGAGATTGGGAGTTGATGTGCTCACTTGGAAACTAAGCCAGTGAGGATTTGCATGTTCAAATAAAAATAAATAAAAAATAGCAGAACATTTAAAAGAAGCTTATTTCTGTAATAATGTAAAATGTTAAGCACAGATTTCCAAGCATAAATAAGAACTCAAGTCACTAAATGGGTAGAGACATTATACCAGAAACATTAAATGGATGAAATAGCAGCAGTCAATCTAATAAATAGTTTTCCTTTGCTACCTCTGAAGCCAAAGAAATTGTACTGCTTTAGGGACAAGTTTGAAAAGAATTCAGAGAAATATCTGCTCTGCCTTCCTGCCACTGGCGAAAGGCACCGTCTGAGGTTACAGCACTGAACCACTTTCCACTGTTTCCCTGGCCATTGCACATATAGCAAAATCCCACTTTTAAAGGGCAGCAAAAATGATGAGGAAAATGTGATGGCAGAGACTGGGGAATTCATCCTGCTGGAATCAATGGCTGTTTGAATTATAGTTGCTAAATTAATCTGCTTACTCCAGGAATTTCTGAAACGCACTTTCTTCAGTGCAACTCCATTTTAACCGTCTGGGTGCTGGTTTGCCACCCTAATTCTTCCAGAGGAAAAATAACATCCCATCATTGCTCAGGGTTGGTGGAAGCACCGATTATTTTGTAGCTCTGCGGGGACATCTGTTGTTGTATCAGCTTACTCTGAGTTAGTGCCAGCAAAACAGCTCAGGTCAAATCCTCCTGTTCTGGCAAAACCAGGTTGGAATGCTAGTTCTAATTATCTCCTATTTTCAAACCAAACACTTTTTTTTTTAATTTGGTAACCCTCAATTACCAGACGCTTTCAATTTCCAGTTACCTGGAAATCACATTGTTGTGTGGGTTTACAGGGAGAGCAACACAACGGCTGAGTGACAGTGAGCAGAGTGTTGGGGTGTGTGGATGCATTAGGCAATCTGTGAGTGCTTTGCTGATGAGAGTCAGTAAAACTTGAAATTTTAAGGCTCAGTTCAGCAAAGGTTGTGCTGAAGTCCATTGCTGGATACTTGAGCACGTGTTTATATCCCCTGGTAGGCAGCAAGTCTGAGTCTTCTATCTGTTGTTTCCTGCACTTTTGTGCTTTGCAAAATAGAGCTGGGGAGCTAATTTGAGGCCTTGAAAACAAAACACCTCCCTCTTCAGCCAGGACTTGGAGACACCATGGAGGATTTCACTGACTGCTACTAATCTTTCATGTGCTGTTTTGCTGAGGTCTGGGTGGGTGCTGAGACATGTGCACACCCACAAGGAAGAAACATCCCGCAGAAGAAGAGTCCAGATTTGCCATCCCGTGTTAACTTCATGACAGTAAAAGCTCTGTCTGGCACCATCAGCCAACCAAAGGGCTGTGACCTTCCCTATACAAGAGGAGCTTCCACTGCTTGGAGTTAAGACCCCACAAGGGGAGTAACTCCTTTGTTGTTGCAGTTTCCCTAATGATGATGTGTTTTCCATTTCCAAATCCTCCCATTATGTTGCATTGGAGGCCAGATGATATTTGTGATGGCTTGTTTTGGCACTCAGAATTCTATTAATTCATTTAATGAACTGCAGGCAAACATCTTGTTTGGAAACCCATTTGTATGAAAATAAACAAACTTGGCTTTTCTTTTTCTTTTTTTCTTTTTACAATTTCCCTAGAAATCTGTGTTTTTAAGTAAATACTGTCCTGATTTCCAAAAACTCACATGCTAAGGTTTGCTTTGACAGAGAGAATCTGTGGGTGCCTGCAGTACCTTGTTTTGAAGGACTACCTCTCCATTTACAGGGCTAGGTCATGTTTGACGTAGAGTGCTCTTCATTTTAATTAAATAAACTATAGCTTTGGCTTCTGTAACAAGAGGCTGATTCTACTCTGCTTGAGGGACAGAGGAAGACATCTTAAGTTACTACAGAGCACCATCAGTCTCATTTTTGTAATCTGATTCAGTTGTCCCAGTAGTCAGTGAGGACCAGGATCACAAGAGTTTACAATTCAGGAGTTTTGTGGAGTAGAGGAATCCTTCAGTGTCACTCTCGGGTGCTACAATGACAAGTGTGTTGTGAGAGACAAAACCCTGTCATGTCCTGTGGTGGTGTCCTCAGTGACACCCTTCCTATGCACATAAGGTGTGAGGGATTTCCATCTGGCACATGCTGCTGTCCTGCATCACTGAAGTGCAGTTGGGGAGTTGGCAGGGGACTTGTTAAGCTCATTCAGGCACTTCACCCAGGAGAATGTAAGCACTCCTCAGGGAATTCATGGCAGAACACATGCTGCTGCAATCCTGGGGAGGGGAAGCAGTGCCATACCATTGTTACTGCAGGGACTCTGCTTACCAGCAGCTGACATGGGTAGAGAAAGGTCTAAGGCATGTTTGAGCAGCTCCCCTTGTCAGCTTTTATACATGCTAATAAGATAAAATGAGTAAGCAAACTCTCAGCTTATTTTACAGATAACAGTAGACCATATTTTATGTTGCAGAGACAATGCTGTTTCATTCAATTTCTTTTCTCCTTTTGCAGTGCCTCATTTGAAATGACTGGATGTTTTCTATTTCAAAGCCTGTTCCAATATTTGCCTGCTTTTCTGTCATGTAAAATCGTCTCTAAATCCATAAGGGTTTCATTGGAGAAACTAAAATTGTTCAAGAGAGGTAATATAGGGACATCCCTATACTCATTTCCAAAAGCAACATGAGTGTAAAGGGTTCCCAACACAGTGAGGTGCTACATACAATGTATATAGACCAAAGTCTTTGGGTTTGGATCCTTTGCTGTGTTTCTCACAGGCAGGCTACCCAGGTATCCTGAAGTGCTGAAGCACGTCTTCCCAGTATAAACTGATGAGCTTTTAGGCTTGGAATTTCCCTCTTTTCTACAGTGGCATGCTGTGGATTTTGTCCATTCTTGGGAATATCGTATCCATTACTGATTGACAGTGGAGCCAATCTAGAGTACTATTGGAAGTCATCTGGTGTGCTAAAAGAGAACTGAGCAGCTTTGGGAAGCCCCTAAAGGGCTCCTAAGGAAAACTAAATCTACTCCAGAGAAGAGCATGAAAATGCCAATGAGAAATTGTGGGAAATATCACCAGGAAGGAACTAATAATGCTAAATGAACTGTCCTTTGCAGCATAAAATTAAAAGTTTACTAATTTAACCTGTCTCCTCAGTAGCAGTGGTGGCAGACCATTTTCATGTCTGGGTCACTACCTGTTACTAGCATGTTTGTCAATAGTGCTGATGGGTCCCCATTGCTGCACTGCAGTGTTTGATGATTACAGGAAACTCTTACATGTGTTTCACACTTGCAAAAGGTCTATGTACATGGATAAATTTATTTGCTCTAAGGTAAGGGAAAAAAGGAAGATCATTGTATTTGATCCTCTATTTTAGAGCTTATCCTGGCACTCTGAGACTGAGCCCAAGAACTTGTGCCTGTGCAATACTTATTCTCCGAAGGCATCCTCCAACTGAAAAGTAAAGAAATAGAGAACTCAATGTATTGCTTGGCTCAGCGTTCAAAAGCATTGCCTTGTTTCCCAAATGAATTTGTCTGGCTTCAGTTCCCAGCCATCAGTGCTTCTTGTGTAATTTCCCTGCTGGACAAGAGAGACTCTAAATACCCAGTGTTTGTTTTCTCCCCGGGAAAGTGCTTACACTGTACAAAC
>JAOXXN010000025.1:8708306-8724141 GCA_026770055.1 Myrmophylax atrothorax | reverse complement strand
GATTTGTTATTGTTTGTGAAGCCATTAGAAACTAGAGGGACTAACCCAAAGAAAAGATGAGGAGGAAATTACAAATTCTGTCATCAGTGTAGTGTTTGAGTGGTGTGAAGTAAATAAAGCATGGAACCATGCAATGAGCAAAGGGGAGACAACAGAATATTGAATAGCTTCTCTTTACATGGATAGCATTCCATCTGTGCAATGTATGAGGCAGTGGCTCTGTGGAAATATACACTGTGTATGTGTATCTGGACTGTCTGCTGCTGCATTTGCACAAGGAGGCTGTATTAAGGTTGCAGATGTTTCCAGCTTTCGCTTTGCACTCTTTGTTTTTGGGGGATGCTTTCTCTGACTGTGTTTGGGATGTGTTGTGGAAGCCACCTTGAAACCTGTCTGTAATGAACTGAGATCTAATTACAAAAGGTATTGTCCAAATGCATAAGAAGATGCTGGCCACAAGATCATAAGAATTGACCAAGTAATTTTTAACTCTTTTTTTTAAGGTTAGTAGTCAAAGCAAAAGATAAGGGGAACTAATTTCATCTTTGATTCAGTGACTATATTTTTTGAGGTTCACAGAGAAAGGGAAAAGGAACCACTTGGAAAGCTTTGTTTCATGGCCATATTAAAGCCTAAATGACAGGTCTCATTTTGGTCACTAAGATGCTTGTATGCAGGGAAGGAAGAAGCGCCATAGAGAAAACTGTCACAGAAGTAATAACGAGGGGGATGTGGCAGTGCAGGTACAGCCTTGTTGGTGAAGCAGCCAGGATGGATTGGTGCAGCTTCAGGTTCATGTGTTCATAAAGGCAACAGAGACCTGTGGGAGCATCCATGGCTCTCTCCCACACTGATTTGCAGGGTGAATGGTGTGGTTCCTCCTCAGGTGCATTCCTTGCTATTTAGTTAAAAGACTTTCTTTTCTCCTACAGAATTCAAATAAAAATAAAGTTTGGTAAATTTAGGTAGCTTTTTTGGATAGCTTCACCTTTATTTTTTCCCTTGGGGAAAATTCATCCATCTTTACCTACAGTTCAAGGGAAGATTTTCATTCTGATTTAAGGGAGGAGCTCTCAACTTTCTTACCATGATTTCTCTCTTGTCACTGCTGTTCTGCTTTATACCCTTCTGTTATCCTATTGTGATACAGACAACTGTAAAATTCCCTACTGATGTCATTTCTCATTTTTTTATTTCTAGAGGAGAAGCTTTATGACAGACTTTTGATTGTGGCACATTCCTTCCCTTGTTAAATCAGTGACAGACATTTTTAGCTGCTCAGTCTGCTTTTTCCAGTGAGGAGCATTCTCACCACAAAAAGAAATAACAATACACTGCAACCCTGCTGCAGATGAGAGATGTGCTATTGTGGGAGTGTCCAGAGTTGGTGCTGGTTTTTACCTCAGTCCAGATAATTGCAGTTGAAGCCTGTGTCCAGAAATGAGATGACTTCAGCTCATTACAGTAGTGTAAAGTACTCCTATCACCAAAGTGATAAAGTACCATATCACCCAGGAGCATTCATGTTAAAGCAGCTGACACGGAAGTCTCGATGCAGAGAGAGACCTGTTTTTGCAGTTAGATGTATCCCAAGGCCTCCACTTAGCAGGACTTTCAAGCATGCAAGTAGTCCTTTGACTATTTACACCCTTTTAAGCACTCTGGTGAGCAGGGACTTGAGCAGAAGCTGTTCTGGTATGGAACAGAAATCATGTGAAACCCTGGACAGAAGGTATCAGTAAAAACATTTGCAACTTTCAAGGCTCTTTTTTTTTTTTAATTCTGTTTGGACCTGGGAAGGTCTGCAGCAGAGTGTTTGAGCTCTTGGACTGAATAGCATTCTGACCTTGTGCAAACTGGGTGCTGCCCTTGCTGTCTGATGGTGGGCAGGCTTTGTTTTGGGGCACTACATCAATTAGGAATTTTAGTTCTTAGTGTAGATGTAATAAATTGCCTGCATTTCAAGGAAGAAAATGAGGAGCAGCACCTGGGACTGCATGGGCTCTCCACAGATGCCACTTTAGCCCAGCAGTGCATCCCATGTCAGGCCTGTGGAGCTGGGCACACCGCAGCTGTCAGCCTGCAGAGAGAGCAGCAGGAGCGTGTTCTGCTGCGGGAACCGCTCTGTGCTCAGCCACTTGGACTCTGAGTATTGCAAATGATGTGCAGATTAACCTGAACGCAAACAATCCTGCTGATGGAGGCAGGAGGCTGCAACCCTCTTTCACTGATTATTTCCAATGGGTAGAGTGTACTCTTAAAGGACCAGTAGGTTATCGGAATGTGTAGTGGGATAGATGAACTTCCCCTTAGGACAGGGGACAGCATGATGAATGAGAGACTCTCACTGACATCTATCAGGACACTTCTTGGATAAATATGCCATTTATCTTCTCACAAAGCACATCTCTATCGTGGAGCATCAGCCATGTCAGTGTTAGGAATATTACCAAAATCCAGGCAGCAAAAGCTCCAAGAAACAGGCAGGCTTTGGTGCTATCATGGTGCTTCCACCTTTAACTGCACCTGCCTACTTGGTGAGTTATTGTTATTGTATTTGTAAGTAACTCTACGCAGACAATTTGCATCTTAACCAATGCAGCACATTTGCTTTGTGACAGCTTTAGCACCCTGGTTACATATAATGTGTTCAGGCCTTAGGGAAGAACTGCTTCTCTTCTTCTTCCCTCATCATTCACACGTGCCCCTCCTGTCTCTCGCCCTCCTCAGAGCAGACACGCAGGAAGCAGGAGGGGAGGCCAAGGGGAAGCAACACTCACTCCCCTTGTCCTTGGCTTGTTTTGAAAGATGTCCTAGATTCCTGGCATGACCTAGAGGAACCACAGCAGGACCCATGCAGACAACCGAACTCCACTTCATCCCAGGGTTTTGCCCACAACAAATTCCTTCCCTTTTGAGGCTGCCTGAGATGTTCTATTCTTCCCCAGTGCAAGGGCAGTCTCAGAGGAGGTACTTTGTGCAGCAGAGCTTCCAGCAAGGGACACTGTGTCCATCCCAGCTATTCCTTCAGAGAGGAGTGTTTTTCTAGAGTACTGTTGTCTGCTTAGGCAGAACACAACCCTTGGCTTTAAAGCTACATTTAGAGAGGATGAGACCTTGGCAATTTTTACCTAGCCCCTGGGTTCACACTGAGCCAGAGCTCAGGCAGCTCCAGCTCAGCACTGCAGGAACTCAGCAGCCATCAGTGTAACAGTGCTGCTGGTATATCACCATTTACTCTGTCCAGGAGTGATTAACTGTGCAATACCCCACAACTCCAGGAGTGCCTGCACTGCAGAAGGCCTCAGATAATCACTTTATAAAATACAGAAGTATAAAATAAAACATAGTTTTCTTTCAGGCAGCAAAACACTTGTCAAAGATACCTGGATTTAGGCTCTGGAGAAAGCATGAGTTTGAGTCTCTGTCCAAAGAATTACAGTCTAATAAATTTTAGCACAATTAAGTAGATAACAAGGGCGATTACTGTGTAAATTAACTTTAAGCCATCAGGAAGAGTGTCTTGTCACAAGCTGACTTTTGTGTGTGATAAGACCAGAAATACTTTGGTAATTATTATGCATCTATTATATAACCAGGAAGAATGGTCATTGTCAAAGCTACTTTCATTTGTGTGATAGCATATTGGTATTTCTGTGCAATTGATTAATTTTATCACTGAAAATTGTGACCATTTTGCCTCTAGACACTATTATAGAGAGGCTCAGCATGTCAGAACAGGTTGGCTGGTAAGTTTTGACCATCAGCAGCTGTGAAATGCCATTCAACCTGCAGCTCAGGAAGTCCTTACAAAGCTGATTGCTGAAAGGATGAAGTGTGTTTCAGGGAAAGGGTTGTTGCTTTCCTTTGGCATTATCCCAGCCACTGTCAGAAAAAAGATAGGAGGATAGATGAACTTCTGGCCTGACCCAGTAAGGCTGTTTTTATGTTGCAAGGATATTGTTTAATTATTCAAGAGCAAAGAAGAAAGTATTTAAAAATAGTATGGCATCAGTGAAAAATGATATCAGACTGCGACAGCTGCATAGGTTTTGACTAAGGTGTTGCTGATTTAATAAGCAGACAAGTCTTGATGGAGTTCACTGTCATTCCAAATGCACTTTTAAAGTGTGGCTTTAATTTTGGAGTAAGATCTCTCCAAGCCGAGGGCTGTGTGCCAGTATCATTTGTTAGCAAAGTGCCATGTGTACTGTAAGTACATCTGTGAAGAGGCTGATGTGGAAGTGAAAGATGGCAAAGACTTTAAAAGCCTTAATGAGTTTGAAACAGGTCAACAATAGAATCCTGGCTCGTTAAAGATGTCCTCTTGGATCAGAATAATTGCTGGTGTAAGTTGGGCTGACACCCTCCGTACAGCAGACTCAGAGGAACTGCAGGATTAGAAATGAATCGCCAAGTGTCCACTACCTTCTGCTGCTAGAAGGATGGGGAAATGTCCATTTTTAGCATTACTGGATAAAATGATGCTTTAATACTTTCACAGCCTTTAAAAATGTAACCCTCCCCTTTAAGAATTGTTTCATCAGTGTGAAATCCAGATTTGTGAAATTATATTGGGCTAGACCCTCAGAGTGTAAATCCCAGAGAATTGTCTATATACAGCGAATGAGAATATGTCCCATTAATCTTATTGCTCTACTAAGAAAGCAGCCGTATCATCTAGACCTTCCCCCAGGCCAAAACTGCCAAGAGAACTCAGAAAAAGGGCCCATTTAAAGATAAGCAGGTTTTCAGTCAAGCCTGGGGACTGCTTTTCTATTTGTTTGCTTCTCCTCTTAACCTAAAACTAATTTAAGTATTTTCATGTTTTGTATTTTGAATAACTTTTATTCTGCAGATAAATTGCTAAAATTACTTTTCCCTAAATCCTATTAGTGACCCCTACATTTAAGGGGTTATATGTTTTGTTCCTATCTGTAAAATAGGAAAAAAAATCAAACAATGTGTTCAGAGTCATGAGAAAGATGATTTCATTAGATGTGTGAAATTCTAAAGATGAAAAATGTGCTGAGATTAGATTTGGACAACTGTACTTCAGTAGTGAAGTCTGCAGAAAACAGAACAAACCTGAGCAACCAAAAAATTCTTTGGTGGGGAAAAAAATCCATCACGAACTTTTTACTACAAGTCTTCGTAAGTCCTGTGGGTTTTACTGTTTCCCTCTAAATAAGGATGTAGGTCATCTTGCTTCATTGAGATGGAGTATATGACATAGCTGATATCTGTTGGGAGCCGTTTTCACTAGCCACGTAAGCTCTCATTTATTTTGGAATTTTTCATGCAAGTAATCCCATCAACATTAGTCCACAGACTCTCGGAGCTTTGAGACAGTTTGTTAGTTCACCTGATTTTATCTCATGTGCATTATGGACAATTAAATTTTCAGTCACCCCCTGAACAGAGGGTATTTTGAAAAGTTCATGTAGTTCAGGAAGGCAATGTGTCTCACAGGGTGGACAGCTGGAGAATTTGCTGTTTCCCAGAGTCATCTCTTCTGATTCCTGTTTAGATTCACTGTTTCAAACTGGTACTTTGTTTGCAATTAAAACTTTCCTGGGTTCCCCTTTTAGTTCTTGAAATGCCTTTTCTGCTGTGCTAAGAAATCTTCCACTGTTTTGCTTTTCTTGCCAGAGAAATCCTTGTACATTGTAACATAGGCACTTTCCAATCTTCTTATTGACCAACTGAACATACCAGTCCTTGAATTCTTCCTCTAAAGCCTCTCCCTGTCCCTCCAGGGGTGCTTGCCTTTCTCTCTCCAGTGGTGCCAAGTCCAACACCTCAGGACAGTTCCTGTAACACAACTAGCTGCATAATTAAGGACATTTTCACAGAATTGTGACCAAAGATGGTAAATTGAGGATTTAGCTAAGTGGGTAAAATAGCATTGACTGAATTCCTATTGGATAGGATGGGAGCTGGACTGTGCCTTTGCACAGGAGTAAAGAGAAGAGTTGTTCAGCACTGGATGCTGCCAAGTAGTTTGGTTAAATTTGCTGCAGTCAGCCAGTCCACATTTGGCATACAAAGAAATTGCACACAACTTGCTGAAATGTAATCACTGAGTCACATCATTGGGTGCTTAATCTCTAGGAAAGTTAACTTCTTCGGCACAGGGTAGATCACATCAGCAGGATTCCTTCTTATTTATTCCCAGGTGCTGCTAATGCCTTCTCCTTTTGGAAGAGATTGTGGGCAGTGCTATGGGAGCTGCTTTGATGTCATATCACGTTGCTTTTACACACACATCAAAAATGCAAAAGCACAGCTTGTTTACTGTAGCTCAACAAAGGGACAAGTGCACTTAAATCAAAGAACTTGCCAATACCAACATCTGAGTGTGTAGGCTTCATTATTAGACAGATCTTCAGGGGCTTTAAAACATGGTGCCGTGTAACAAAATCCTCAGATGGCACAAATGAGGCTATTCCCTTTACTGTACTTGGCAGGAATCTGTTAAATGAGCAGCTCTTCCTTTGGCAGCTGTGCCAGTAGGAATAAAGTGAAATGAAAAGGCTGTGCCAGTATTTACTGACCGCACAGCTGCACTCACAGGCGGACTTACAAAGTCATTTCTTGACATGCCTCCTGTGACAGTCAGGCTCCTGCTCAGCGTTCTGATTTCCTTGATGCCCTCTTCCCAATGTGTGATGTTCCTTTGAAACGTCACTATTCATTCATTTGACAGTTGCAATGTCAATGACAAGGAAAGAGAATAACTGTTACTTTGCAAAACTAAGTTGGAAGTGAGAAAGTCAAAGTCCTTGCTGAGTTTTGAATCTTCATCTCTCTGTTCTACCCCAAGAAATATGGGGGTTTCCCCCATCTGAAGATGCCCCAAATGACTTTGTGTATTTGGGTCATGTACATTAGAAGGTCATTTTCTGTTCTTCAACATTAATTCTTTTCTGACAAATCAGCAAGGAAATGGGAAGACTCTATAGCCTGTAAGGCAACAGTGGTATTTTTGCTTCAGTCACTTGATTTGACATTTCTTTTTCAGAGACTGTCCAAAAAAAGCACCCCTGCTCCTCCCTTTACCCTCTTTTGACTCCAAGTAGAGCTTCTTACCTGTATTTCTGTTTGCTTTCTTTGATACTTCTAAAGCATCACCCTGAAAGTGAGAACAGGCCCAATGGAGGAGTTCCTTTTCTGTGATTCTGGTTGGATCTGAAGGCAATAAATATTTTCTAAATCCCCTCTTATTTCTGTTTCTTCAAGCCACTCTTAAACTAGCAATACAGAGCATTTGCAATTAAACTGCAGGCAGAATTTCGGAAGACCTTCAGTGTCCATGGGTGTTTGTCCTCCTGCAAACCTCCTCCAGGCTATTCAGACTAAAACTGAAGTGCTTTCATTGGAAGAGGGTGGAGAGAGAATGAGGTGACTGAGCAAGTGTGACTTACACAACTATAATTAATCATAGGAGATCTTTCATCTTGTTCCTCACTCTTGGGACCTGTGGAGTTTTAACAATCAAAATGAAAGTGGGGGTTTGAAAGACAGTTGAGAGGTTTGTGCGTCAGGTTTCTGTTCACCTGCAACTGGATGGTCATTATCTGCTTTCAAAACACTGGCAGCTTAGCCAGATAATGAGGCTCTTTTTTTAAGTGAAGAAAAGGAAATTAAGCTACAGTTTCTGCATTCTTAAATCCTTTTTTTGAAAAGGATTTTTGAAATCAGTTTAGTAGTTTAGAAGGAGGAAAGCAGTTACAATCTATCAGGTAGCCAGATTGGAAGAAAATACAGATAATCTCATGGATGGCTTCATGCTTACTCAAACCCTTCCTGCCGAGGGGGCAACAGGGGTTTAAAATGACGTTTGTAAATGATGTGACAAATGCCCCATTTTCCTTCCTGTGGGTGGTGGTAGGGTACTGATTGTGAAGGTCAGTCCTGAAGACAAACACAATTGAATGAGAAATACTGTGCTTTCCTAGACTTCTTTGTACTTCATGAGAATTAGTTCAGGAAACTAACACAAACATATTCAAAATTATTCTGTGTTTTGGAAACACAGCCATCCAGAATTCTCTTTTTATTTTGTCCCCTAATGGACTGACTTTCTCAATTTTCTTAATGAATTGTCTCCTGAAGCACTTATTAAGAAAGGCAGCTGCTGAGTGCTGCTGGTGCATCCCTGTGTATCCCAAGGAAAACATGTACAAGATTATGATGGCACTGAGATAATAATAGTAATGATGGGCTGAAATCACGGAAGGGATGAGACTCTGGAGCAGCTGTGCAAGCCAGTGCAAGCACTGTGAGTCTGTTGAGGGCATAGATAGCCCATAGATGTTAGGTATGTAAACACAGTATGTGTATCTGTGAGTGCTAAATTCCCAAAGAACTGTCCATAAGAGTATCAGTGCATCCTTACTAATAGCCTGTTAATTGTTTGCTGGTTTCTATTGATTTTTAAATTGCATAAAGTCAAGATCAATTTCCTGAGTAATGCCTCTGACATTTGTAAGCAGTACCCAATATAATAATTGATCTTGGGCCATCTTGTCTGGGACTGACAACATTGCTAATGTCCACTGATCAATACATTCCCAAATAGTGCTTTAGTGGTACCTCTTGGAAGCAGCTGTATGTCTCATAGAAGCAATATACACTTCAGGAGCTTTTCTGAAAGCATAGAAAGAAGGGCTCACTATTCATTCTCTGACCCTCACATGTACCCATTTGGTCCCTGTAGAGTTGTTGTTTTTCCTTGAACCTGTAAGAAATGCTACACCTGTATTTAAGAACAACTTGATGAGCATTGTAATGAATTATGTAAAAAAACTCCCACACATTCCAGTTTGGATTAGATGGTAAATTGCATTACACTTCAGTGTGGGTTGTTTGTTGTAATTTTTCCAACCAGCACCGTCTTTGCATGAGTCCTTCTAGGACTTCCTCAGCTATCCAGTCTAGCAGTGAAGAAAGAGGGATCAATCATGATTCCTTCCTTAGACTCATTCCCCAACCCCAAGCTGAGAGCACCTGATCTGATTCTCCACCAGCTGTACTTCCTTGAAGGGAGCTGAAACACGTTATTCTTTTCTACTACTGACAATGCAGAGTTAAAAAAAAAACCAAACAAAACAGAAGCCAGGCTCCAAAAATGCATGAGGAGATAGTTTTAGTGTACATTTGAATGCCAGAATGGTCTTCAGGCATTGTTGGGCATATCATCATAGTTGAATTAGATCACTGAACTTCAGTTTTCTCTATAACCAACAGGATAAAGCCTAGCATTCTCCTCTAGATCTGTGCCCCAAGGAGGTCAAGTATTAGAGCACCAGTCTATGCAAAACCTTATATAGTGGCATCCCACAGTGAAATCCCAAGAGAGGGCATTGCCACTTTTCCATCTTCTAAACCTTCAGCATCATTGGCTGCTCAGCAAAGAATTGAAGCAAAACTGTTTCTGCATTTCAGCTCTGGCTGGGTTGGTACGGTGGGTGAAGGATAGGGTGCATGTCTGAGGTACCCAGGAGCATGAAGGGAAGATCTAGGCACAGAGTTGTCCCGGCCTGCCTCTTCTTCTTGCTTTGGACACAGTGATTTGTTTTTCAACTAATGGGAAAAGCTCAGGAAGATTTGCAAATGGAAAAATTATGCCAGCTCTTGTTAATCACAAACTGTAGTATAAATTCAGTCAGATGCTGCTGTTGTTGCATAAAGTTGTTCTGGTTTGAGAGGGAAGCTTTGGAGTGCACAAAGGACAGGATCATGACTCTTGGTCTCCACTTGGGTTTTTTCAGTCCCTCTTGAAGTACTTCTGCCTTATGTTCTTTCTTGCAGTAAGCATCCAAAGCCAGTGTGGGTTTTGGCTGATATCATTAAGATAAGCAATAGGCAGTGTGTGTGCTGAGCAGCTCCTGCTCCCTGAGGTCACACAGTAACCTTAGCAGCAGCCTATGCTTCACTACCACTGCCTGCTGCTATCCCTTTTAATCCCTCCCGACATTTGGATAACCTTGCTGAAGCCAACAGACTTAAAACACATCATATGAACTGCATAATATGAAGGTTATTTTAACCTCCATATGCAAAATGATGCCATCTTCCACCAGATGGGAGGTCCCTGCTGAGTAAAGTCTCTGTGAAAATTTTGCACCAACTAGGAAGAAGTTGGAAGCAATGCTCTGGCTCTCTACAAACTGTCTGAAGTTGTGAAATAACAGCCCTGTGCTCATGATAGGGAGGTCAGTCTAAAGTGGGTCAAAACATTGCAATAGCTTCTTTTCCTCAATCTCATGCAAAGAGGAGGATGTCTTAAAGTGGTGGTGATTGGCACCATGTTCTTTCTAAATGAGAATATTTTTTTTCTGCTTGCCTTTCTAAGTTTTAGATGTGGCTCTATTAAGGTTCTGCACATCCCACATCAGCACTCAGTTCCCAGATTGGAGCCTGGCGTTCTGACTCATTATGATAGAAGCATTGCTACCATACGTAATAGAGGGCATGCATCAAGAAAGACAAAACTAATTTCCTTGAGCTTGAGGATCTACCTCTGGGAAACACTAGAGTGACAGAAATTAGGCATACTGCAAAAGCAACAAGAGCCTTTTCTTCCTTCCTTAAAAGCAAATCAGGCTTCAAAAAACAAGGATCATTATAACTGGTCACTGGCTGTCGATTTGACTGAACAGGCATAACTGCTTGAATTGTTAAGAAGGGCTTTGACAAACAGGAATAGCAAAGTACATGGATAATTCCCCCAACAAGAAGTTAATAGATGCTAACGATAACTACAAGAAATAGTATGTCATCTGGTGACATGATATGTGCAGGATTAGTTTCTCATTACTACAAGCCAAATCATGTAGAACTTGTAGTTTACCCTTTACCATAATTTATATCCACTGGAGCTGTAAGCAGATTCATAAAAAATGGCAACCAATCCATATCTATCATGTTTTATGTTTGGGCAAAGAATATGGGTATTACTTTTATTAAGTTTCATGAAATATCTGCTCTTATATTCATAGTGATAGATGACTCTGACGAAGTTTTATTTTAAGGTGGGTTGGGGGCAGCGTACAGAAGCGAGGGATACTAAAGGAGAGAAGGATGTTGAGTACAATTTTTATTTTACTGAGGACAAAGGAGCCATAAACCCTTCTTGCCTTGGGGGAAGTGTATGCAAGAGACTCTCTGGCATAGCCAGAGCTATCTATAACAGGATAATATTTTCTGCAAGGCTTCTTAAATACATTTTGCCAAAGTAAATTGATCCTGACAGAAGCCTTCCTGTCACTACGACGTTCTCTCTTGAGCAAAGCCTTCCAGCTGTGCTGAGATTTGCCAGATTTACAGATCTCTCCTGGGGACTGGACAGGGTCTTTTGATATTAGATGTCCGAGTATGTAGCTGTACCTGTCTTCCAAAATATATTTACTATCAAATACAGGGACTGCATATAGCTTATACCTTCCTAATTGCTACTTTAAAAATACTTTGTCACAGAAGTATTTTCTCTAGAAGCAGACAAAGT
This sequence comes from Myrmophylax atrothorax, assembly GCA_026770055.1. Taxonomy (NCBI): domain Eukaryota; kingdom Metazoa; phylum Chordata; class Aves; order Passeriformes; family Thamnophilidae; genus Myrmophylax; species Myrmophylax atrothorax. Next base: position 8,712,629 of record JAOXXN010000025.1, on the reverse strand, counting down.
AGGCTAGTATGTTTGCATTTGCTTACCTTATTAACCTGTTGTTCTCTTTCCATTTTTAAAAAATTCAATGTAAAGATAGCCAGCACCTAAAAAATCTGCAAGCCCTTGACAGGATGGTACCAGAAGTGTTGCTTGCAAGCTTCTTTAATTGAGGTGTGATAGGACTGAAAACAGGTGCTGATCTCTGTTGTGGTGCCAAGGGGTGCACAAGGCTATCAGCCAGCCCACAGAGGAGGAGGATGGAGAGCTGCTGGGGGCACGCTCTGCTGCTTTTGTGTCTTCACTTGTACACCCCAGCTTTTCTGAGCAGTGGATCGGAGATCACAGAGCATTTACCATTCCCAGACACAGACATACTCAGCCTCTTTCCCAATGTACTCTCACCAAAGCACGAGTTAATGAGCACAGGGTAAGGATCAGTAAGAACACCGTTATTAACAGAGGTAGTGAGAGGTGGTCTGGATGACCCGTTCCAGCCTTAAGAAACCTGTGACACCTGCAGAAAGCCCAGTGCAGCTAACAGAGGAGCAAACCAGCATTACACAAGTGAGCTTCTGGTTGTTAGTAAAGCAACACATTAAATAGCAGGAGAGAGATTCAGTTTTCAGCTTGAATCACATTGGCTTATAGAGGCAACATACTATGTGGTAGACTCCTGCAGATTTCTAAGACCTCTTTTCTTGAATCAACCTGAGCATCAGCATGTTCAATTCCCATTCTCTGTCCATTGTGTGATTTCACAGACTGTCACCGCTATTCCCATTTTATACCACAATGTGTGGAAAATTCAGGTCAGTGTCTTACAAAGCACAGCAGTAATAGGGTTGCTCTATCTGCAGTTGTTTAAGGAAATAAGCAAGGCAATGTGCAACATTAGTGAGTGTCCTCACACTGCTGACTTTGGGAATGTGCAGAATAGCCCAGTATTCACACAAATAAAGGTCAAAATTGTGTTTCCTTGCAAAATACAAGGTGAATAAATAAATAAATAGCTACATTTTTCTCAAAATTGTAAAGCAGTATTGTACCTAGCACCTGAATCTGGCAAATGCATGTCTGTGAAGGTAATCTTCAAATCTTCTGAAGCGTCTACTTTGTATTAGCAGGAGTGAGACTTTTCTTATACAACATAATTTTATCTTTTTTTTAAATAAAATTCTGCAAGGCATAATTTAAAGGATTAAGGGATTCGCTTGCTAAATCTATTAACTGTGTACTGCTCTGGGATAAAAGTGTGAGTTTACTTTTGACAAGAAGTAAGGAATGGGGCGTTGTTCTGCAAGGGTCGGACAAAAGTACAAGGCCAGGTGCTCTGAGGCTGGACCTCCTGCTCTAATCACAGAGTAGGTGGATGCTCTTTAGTGGTTGCAAAACCTCCCAAAATGCAGCTGGACATGCCTTTCCTTATTGCCTTTTAAAGCAGCTGTTAGAAGCTGTCTGGGGTCCAGTGGAACTAGGCAATTGCTTCTCTGTTTGAAGCAGACCCCAGAACTTTTCCCTTCTTTCCTCTCCTGGATGGATGAGAAGTAAGAAACAGCCTTCTGGCTGTACAAAAACATTGGATAAAGTAGAGACAGTGTCCCACAAGGAAGCCTGCTTGCTTTTGTCTTCCTTCTTTGTCCCATAGCCAAATGGCTGTAGGCATGAACCAGACATTGTGTGCTTTGGTGCTTTCATAAGTGCCCTCAGACACAGACTGTGTCTGTAGACTGACATCCTGAGATGCCTTTTTTAACACACTAAAATTTTAAATACTAGCAATCAGCACAAAATGGAGTTTTGGCTACCAAGCCTCAATTCGAAAAGACAGCAGCCTGATTTGGTCTGCCTGAGTCAGGAGTGAGATTCCAAATCCCAGCACTAGTCACTACCTTTTAAAATTTAAGCATCACTTGTACTGACAAATTGCTTTCTAAAGTGAAAATCTGGAATGAGAACAGCTTGCTGGAGTTCCAACAGGAACAGAGAGAAGAATTGTATCTCGTGTGCATGTAACAGAAAAAAAATTGAGGGGATGATTCATGTCTCCTGATCATTGCTTGCAGAAATCTTGGGCTCCTGGCGGGGTGTGGAGATGTGCCTGTGGGTACACCTGAGGAAGATTTTGGTGGCAGGACCAGCTTTTGTGCTGTTCAGGAGGTTGCAGGGGGGAACTCAGGTTCGTACCTGCTCCAATGATTCTCCTCTCTATTTGGGAGCAGATTGTTTGCTGAAACAAACTCTAGAGGAAATGAAGAACAGCAGCAAAAGTCTGTGCTTCTACAAAGCAGCAGTCAGGTGTTGAACCTAAAGAACCTGACCAACCCTGGGAGAGTGGTTTCCATGGTTAATTTTCACTTTTGTTTTTTTGTTGTTTTTTTTAAATTGGGGGTTCTTTTTTCAACCTTAGTAGTCAACAGCAATAAGCCGTAGAGATGAGACTTTGCAGAGATACAGGGCAGGGGGAAAGAAGAGGTGTGAGCAATTGGCATGAGAAGGTAGCATCGGTGATAGTGATGTGAAGGTGGAAACTTTTTACCCAGTGTGCTTTGATGAATAGTTTACAAGAGGAGACCATAGTAGGCAGAAAAATCTTTAGAGACCGAGCTGGCATGTCTGGAGCACATCTGGTGTAAAACAAAAGAAAATGGAATAATTTCTGGTTTAAATGAGTCTGTTTGGGAGATTTTCATTTTTCTCTTTTTCAAGTTGGAGACATCTGAGCATATTTTCATTTGGGAGGGACCCGATATCAACTCCCAACTGCATCTCTGTCTGCGCATGGGAAGTGAGCTCCTGACATGACTCACGGCGCTTCCATCTGTCACCTGTGATCACAGCAGGTCTCGCTACTCAGGTTTTTATGTGAAATTGAATTCACTGAAAGTGTGATCGTGCTTTTGAGCTCTTACCATTCAAAGCCTGTTTGCCACCAAAAGCTTTGTTGCCTCAATTGTTCTCATAAATCTTCCCTTCCTTTCTGTTCCGCTGTGGTCCCAAAGAGCAAACAGTGTATTTTGCTGCTTGGGAGGAAGCATATATTTTTCATTTTATGAAAAGAATACTTTGCCATCACTGAAAAAACAGACTTTTCCAGAAATTTATCATACTGAAATATAAAATATTATGGGGCTCTGGGGGAGTTCAGATTCTTTTGATTGAGCTAAAATGGGTCACATCATGCTCTGGAGTGACTTGTAGTATCCTTGTAGTTCCAGTGTTTTTCTCAGTTAACACAGCTTGTATTTCACAGGCTGAGGGACATATTGGGACAACTGTGCAAAAAAGTCACTTTTCCTTTATACAGGGATAGATGAAGAAAGAGACGGGTTAGAGAGTCTGGGCATGTCTGGAAGGATAGATGGATACACACCGTCAGGGGTGTACAGTCCCTGATGGAGCCTACCAGCCACTGGCAAAGCTGTTGGAAGTCCTGCTTACACCCAGCCAGATGCCCAGGTTTCACTGCCCTCTGAACCAGGCTGGCTCACACTAAGGGCAGGTGACTGTCAGAGTAGTGCCTGTGGGACTCCATGTAATAAACAGCCCCTGTGAACTGCTGCAAGGTGGCCAGGAACTCACGAAGGAAAAAAACAGTCAAAAGCAGGGCAGCAGCATTCTGTTGGACCATTCTCCCACCTTTGATTGCTTTTGGGCTTGAGTTATGTAAACATTGTCTTCATGTAGTCCAAAGTGACATTTCTTACTGTGAGACAGACTTTCCCCAGGCACTGGTGAGGCTCGTGGCCTCAGTTTTGGTGGAAGTGCTACTCTCCATCAGTTTCTCTGCACAGGAGTGCGTGTCACCCTGGCACTCCATTTCCATTTAAGCAAGCAAAAAGCACCATCACACAGGCTTCGAGCAGCTTGCAGATGACTCGACATGACAAAAGCAAAGTGCAGAGTGCCAACAATCAGTATCTCCCATGAACTGCCTGTCACATTGTCCTCTCCTTTGCATCTAAAGCCAACCAAAAAAAGTAGGGCAGGCAGTATCAGGGGATGAGTCTGGACCCCATGGGCCCTGCAGATCCCTTCTCCTGGTGGGGCAGGCCCACTTCAGCAGCAGTTGTGCATGGAGGAGCTGAGGTTTCTTTAGCCCCCTAAAAAAAGCCATGTTAGCTCAACTGTGGGCCAAGCATGGTGGTGGTATAGGTGGCCCAGGGTCCATGGGCCAGGCAGTGCTTGCTGCGAAGGTGGGAGGCAGGAGGAGGTGGTGGCTGAACCATCCACCATCCCAGGCTGCTCCAAGCTTGTGGGCAACAGGGAATCACAGAATCACAGAATCACAGAATTGATTGGGTTGGAAAAGACCTACGAGATCATCGAGTCCAACCCTTGGTC
>JAOXXN010000025.1:8696634-8708206 GCA_026770055.1 Myrmophylax atrothorax | reverse complement strand
TTTCCTGATATCCAACTTAAATTTTCCCTGGCAGAGCTTAAGCCCGTGCCCCCTTGTCCTATTGCTGAGTGCCCGGGTGCCAGCCCCATGGGGACAAGCAGGCTACTGCTATTGCATGGCTAATCCTGCAATTGGGGTTCCCCCGGCTGTGACTTCCCTTCCAAGCCCAGCTCAGAGCAAATTCACTGCCAGGCATGGGTTTGCTGTTCCATTAGTACATGGGGCAGATCTTAGATCTCTTTTTCTCCTATGAAACCACACCTTGCTGTCAAAGGTGACAGCAGCTGAAGAGCAACCCCCCCCACCAGTGTCTCTGTGTTAGCCTGGGCTTCATTAATACTGGACTATTTTGGTGAAGAACAGGCAAGGACCTCCACTGTGGCAGACCTGCACCTTGGGAACAGCTACACTGCTGTCCAGGCAGGGCAGTGAAAGGCATCTGGGCTCTGCCTTTCCGTGGGTGGGAGCAAGGAAGGTCAGCAGTTCCAAGAAAATTTGTAGGAGTGAGTAAATCTAATAAGGCTGAAAAACTAGTGCTACAGAAGTCAATATAACAAGTAATTAATGTATTTTCTGTCTATTGGGAAAAAGAGAAACATTCAACAGTTCACTGGAAAAGAAAGAAAAGCCCCGACTTGTTCACAAACAGAGCCGTGTTTCTGTGTGGACCTGACTTCTAAAGAGGGTTTCATTAAGGGGACTGAAGCGGAGTGGGAGGGTCTGTGTGGCTGATTTAATTGGCAGTTGGCAACAGTGAGTGTTATTTGGTCTGTTTGGCTGATAACCGCCCAAGGGATCCTGGTTTTCAACATATTGCAAGGCATCAGGCACAGTGTTCTGTGGAGTTCTGTGCCCATTCTCTGGACTGGGCTGTGAGCTTATCCTTAGAGGGAAATTAGAAATGATACAGGTAACACAGAGCACAAATCTGTCCTACCTTTCCTGAAGGAGCACTGCTTTCAGAGGCTCTTCAACAAGTCTTGAGTCAGCCTCGTTCCCCATGACCAGAGCCAGCTAGCATCCTTCCTTTCCCTGTGAACATTCAGGCTCTTTCCTTACTGCCTCTACTCCCCTGTTCTTTAGGCAGCTCTGCCCACAGCTGATTTTTGCAACATAGGAATGATTTTTCAGATGCTGCATCCAGCCATGTCTTCCTCCAGGGCAGCTTTCTGCTGGGGATGAGTCCACCTGGGAGAGCTAAGAAGTGAATCTTGCCCGATACCTGCACAACTCAGCAGAGGGAAATGTTGCTGAGAAATACTGGGCTGAAATGCAGCAGCACTGGCATGTAAAGCAAAATGTTAAGAAGCCTCCAGTGAAATCCCAGAGTAAACAGTACTTATACATAAACCCTATCCAAGAAAAGAAGCTTTCTATCCATCCTCGAGTTAACACAGATACAGTGATGGAGTTTCAGGCTGTAGGAGGGCTGACACTGGAGCAGAGGGGAGGATAGTTCACTCAAGATGATTCCTGATTCCTATTGTCTTTTTCTGAGCCCTAGCCCAAGGAAGAATGAATCAGCTACGGAAATAATTATGTTTTTGACAGAGAGGTAAAAGAAATTAGCTCACACACGTCGGTTCTCAACAAATTAGCTCACACAGATTGATTCTTAACAAGGTAGCACAGAAGGTAATTATCCAAACAGAGGAAAATTTTACCCAGCCTTTTCATTCCCTAATACTCAGCAGAGCCAGCAGAAGACCTTGAGAAAAACCTCTCGCACTTCAAAGTGCAACAGCCCCCTCAGGGCAGCTATCAACTCTTCACAGGTATCACCCAGCTCTGGGAATCCTCTGCCAATATTCCTCTGGGTGTTGGGAGTGGGAAATAACAGCAAAGCGCTGCCATGTTCATGTCACCCTGTGCTGGAGCAATACTGTCTTTCCTGATTTTGAAAACCCATTCTGGACTACAGCAGGTTTTTTCTGTTGTATTTGTCTCTATTTTGTATTGCTACATGAGCTTTTGAGAACATACACAGCATCCCTTTAGAAACCCTTAAAAGAAACATTGTCAAGACTTTGGGGCAGGCGTTTTCTTCAGCCTGTTGCCAGCTGCAGGCACAGCTTTATTGAGTGCTCTGCGAGGTAGCAGATGCACATCTCTAAAGGCCAGTCCTTTGCTCTTGCTTCTGCCCATCTGTGTGTAATTAGACCATCACATTTCCAGATGATCACAATTACCTGGGTCCTTTTGGATGGTGGCAGGAGCTTTCCCAAGGGAGGGAAGAGTAAGCCTGTAACCTTCTCTAGTTAATTCAGAGGTGAAGGCTACATAAAGGTTTCTGGGAGTAGAAATAAAACTCAAATAACAATCTTGACATTGAAGTAGCCAAGGTTTCACAGTAGATCTTGCAGGGAGCAGCTTAATTTCCTTCTCAGTGCTGGCACGGCTAAGAAAAGAGATAAGCAATAAAGAAGAGCAAAGCTTTTCTCTCAGGAAGGTTTTTTTTAAGATCCTGCTCTGAGCTCCTGAGATACTGCCTTATATCCAAACACCACCGTGGGCAAGAAATAGGGGGAGGGCATTTGGAGGCTCCAGGACTGTATAAACTGAAAGCTGCTTTAGTTGGAGCCAGCTCTGTGTGCTGAGTGCTCTTGCACAGCTGTTCCCAGCATGCTGGAGTGAAAAGCAGGCTGGAGGTCTTACCTGGGCCAAGCAGGAGCTCACTCATGCTTTATCTGCTGTGCATAACAGGGCTGACAGCCCTGTCTAAATGGGAGGGAAAGGGCCCCTATTTCCTGATTCCTCTTTATTTTTGAATCGCAGGTGGTCTTTTTAAGATCAACCATGTATATTCACACTAAATTCTCAGGAGTTTGCTCCGAATAAACATATGCTTATAATGTGTCTCTCCTAAATGGAAATTCACTCTAAGTTCTCCACAGCAGAGCATGTAGCTTCCCTCTTCTCAATAGACTTCATATTCAAGCTCATAACATCTTCTTGTAAATCTAGTGAATTATTGTCAATCAGCAGTGTTGAGAAGGGGCTGAATTAAGTAGATTTGGGGAAGTTGAAACCATGGGTTGTGCCTTCACTGTGTATAAAGATCCAAGGGAAAAAATGTGATGGGGCAGAATTTCGGAGTTCTGAGTTACAGATTTCATGATTTGGCACTCACCTAGGGAAAAATGAGGCTATTAGATTCCTGTGCAACTAAAATTATATTTAATGTGTGTTTAATGTGAATACCATCAACGGAATGCAAGGCAAGAGGTTTAGGGTAAATCTGAGTCCTCACGGCTAATAGGTTTAGGGCAATTAGTTCATTGACTTCTGTAAATCACATCTGTCACAGAAAAAATAACAAGGTCATTTTCAATGTGGCACTTGGCTGAACTGGTGGATTATGGCTCAAATTGCTGAGCATAAGGAGATGTCACTATATCTCTTTAGGAAGGGGTTGTTTTAACTTAGAGAAATCGTCTGAATTGACAAAATTTCTTATGACTGTTGCATCCTTAAGTCCCTTTTGCAGGTCTTGTGTCTTGGTTAAAAAATTCTTAACTCAAGATTTTGGAAAAAGCCAAACCAAAACCTAAACAAACAAACAGAACAAAAAAATTTGTAAAACTGAGTTTTCTGAGTGACCTTTTTTTAAAAGACAATCCACTCCAATGTAATTTACTTGGTTTTTTATCACGATTATTTTTTAACAATAAGAAGGACAAACAAAAATGTGCCCTTTAATTCTTACAAATTATGAGAGATTGAACTTCCCTGTAAGTTCTTTACTGGACAACTGATAAACAATATTGATTCACTCAACAAGCAAAATACAGGTTGTATTTTTTGAACTGTGTTTTACTTTCCTACTGTACTTGAATGTTATCTCTAATTTAAGTAAATAATAAATGGGAATTATTTACTGCAGTTATCTTGGAGAAAACATTGCTCTATGACTTTTGTTTTTATTTGAAAATCTTTTTTGTAAATGCAATCTTTATTTAGAACTCACTGTTGTCCTTACTCAGCATGGCATTTAAATACGTGCTTAAATTTAATCAACAGGGAACCCTCTCCCTATTCAGCAAAATGTTTGAGCATTTGCTGATTTTTTAGCACATCAGTCAGTTGTAGATTCTCCTTTGGGTACAAGCTGATCTTGGTAGCTGTGTCCCTGTTGGTCCCATTGTGCAGGGGAAGTAGGAACTTGCGTCATCTTGTCATGAGCCATGGCAGGTCCTGTCCCCTGTGGATGAGAGGCCACCTGCAAAACTGAGGCCAAGTGAGGTGACGGTTGTGGTTACCTTTCATTGTTCATTTTCAGAGGTGATTGACATCTGTCTCTTCATCCCCCCAATCAAGACCCAGCACTGCATTTGATTTATGTTAGGAAGGCTGGAAAAGCTGGAAAAATAAGAAGGTTGCAGCAGTTCCTGCCTCTTGAGTCTGACCCCTTTTCTCAGCCCCTTTCTCCTGCACTGTGTCAGGAGCAGGGCAGCAGAGGAAAGCTAACATCAAAATACGTGCACCAAGGTGATATTCTGGACCTTGTTAACACACTAACTTTTCTGGCCCTACCTGCCTGCTGCAGGGCACTACAGAGATATTAGTGAGCTGTTCAGGCAGAGTTAGGTTTTTCATTAAAATATTTGTACAGAACTGATGTCACAGTATGTTCAAACCTTTCAAATTTACAGAGCAACACACTCTGTGATTCAAACTTTGTTTTGTCAGTTAATTAAGAAATACAGTAAACATGACAAACAGGCTCAGTCCCCTTTTGTCCAGACAAGTCAATCATGTGACTTCACTTACTCAGAAATTATAACCCATAATCTGTAATATCATCCTTTTACCCTATCTGAAGGTGAGAATGCTCATCCTTCCTCCCTCATCAAGTTGGGAGTGTCCCCTGTATCACACCCCACAGGAAGTACAAAATCCTCAGCTGTCCAGTTGCTGTTGGACCTGCTTCAAAAGCTTTTTGGGTAAACTGTTGTTTTATACCCTCCAGGTTGGAAGTTTGGTCTATATGCTTTCAATAAGTGGATTCTGAGGGAGCTGCCAGCCAAAAGATAACGGCATCTGGAGACAGCAATTTGAGGTGACAATGGTGCATAAGGGCTTTTAGCTGTGCCTGGGCCACCTGTCCTGCCCATGGAGTGCTCTGGCTTTGACCTCATGGTGCTGCTCCCAGCATATATCAGGCCTTAGCATGAGCTGTGTTAGCCAAAACCTAAGCAGGAGTTGAGTGAACAGTCACAAATTGAGTATGAAAATACCCCAGATGACTCCTTAGAGTCAAGCATGCATAAAAAAGTGTCCCTTTGTTTATGGGGCACAACATCCATAGCAGGAAGCAGAAGTTTGCCTTGGCTTTGTCCTTTCTAAGTGAAGAATTATCTGTTCTATAGTCAGTGTCTTGAGCGGGTTTATCGTTTGTTTAAAAATCAAAACAGAAGCTGGTTTCCTTAGCAACCCTGAATGTACACTCTGGCTCCTAAATGGGGACTCACTGAGATGTACAGCTGGATACTCAGCACATGCTCGTGTGAGTAAGGTTCAGAATTTGGCCTCATTGAAGTCAGTAAATCTCAGGTAGGTTGGTCTCTCCATGCGCTTTCTTCATGTTGAAGCCAAGTTACTCTAGAAAGAGATGCTGGATTTCATCCTCTTTCTCCTCTGTGAGGAAAGATTGAGATGTTACTGCTCAGGAAACTGAAATATGAGACACAAATGTCCATAGAAAATTTCACACAGGGCAAGTTGGAGAGCTGGAATCTCCCAAAGCTGGCAAGAAGCAGCAGTGTGTGGGACAGCACTCTACCTTCCCCTCGAGCCAGGAGTTGTGAGGAGACAGGAGCTTCTCTTTGTAGCTCAGTTAAATAGTTTCCCCTTCTTACTATGGGACAGTAGTCTAAGGAAGCAAGTGTTCCTCTGAATAATTTTTCCCTTCCTGCTGCTCTCTCAGAGCAGTGAGAGGAATGATTGCTGGGACAGCATGGGGCCATGCCCATGCCCTGGCCACATTGAGATGATTTGTTCCATGGCACTCTCGGCTCAGTTCACCTTATTCTGGATGTCAGTGCCCTGCCACCATTGGGCTGCCCCAGCCCTTGCAGCCCTACCACAAAGGGGACATTTTCAAAGCACCTGCAGGACATTTCTCTTAAATAATGTTTCAATGCCTGAAAATGCACTGAAGGAAGATTTTCAGAGAGACCTCAGCATTGAGCACAAGTTAGTCAGCACAAGGCAGCTGTCAAGCTGCTTCTGGAAATCCCACTAAGCATCTGTCTTCATTGTAGGTGAGTAGCTGAAAAGCTAAAATCCTTGACTTTCAGTTACACCTGAGCTCTCAATGACTACGATTTTAAATTATGACCCAAAGGCACTTCTGAAAATGGGATAAAGGATTTTATAGGCTTTAGGCGAGGTTAACTTTTGGGAGGGAGGGGGAAAGTGGAGGGGAGGCAAGGGTTGGGATGTTTTTCTGGATGTTGTTTTTTTGGAAAAAAAAGTTGCTCTAGGTGATTTTTGCCTTGATTAATTCATTTTTAGAACATCTGATAAATTTTTATCAGTGACATTTCAGCCTTGTGTGTATTTTTTCATTTTGTTTTTCTCTCTTTGTGGGAGCTACAGTCAATAGTCAAGCCTACAAGCAGCCCTTGCAGTGAGTCGTGATTGTGTTGTTTAAATTAGCAATGGTTGGGGCTGTATGGAATGACAGCAAATGCACTGACTTGTGTTCTTGGCAACAAACTGTCTAGAGGCTTAGTTGCTTTGTTTCATGTTTGGAGTTTTGCTGCTTGTTGTTAGAGTTATTTTTATCCTACTTTTTATATATGCTATTTGCTCACTTGAGTGAGACGGAAAAGCACAAATATCTCATGGCTGTGTGTTTTGTGATGTCTCAGGGCATAAGAAATAAGAGCAGAGCAAGAAAGAAAGTTAAAATTAAGATCATAAACTACAGAGGACAAAACAAGACCTAAAGATCTCTTGCATTTTTCTTGTCAAAGTTTTTACCGATCTCGTTTTTTATTGCCAAAGACTTGCCTTAGTCAAAAAGTTCTTATATGAGTGAAGAGCCAACCTACTGTAAGTTGTGTACTGCCACCATTTATTTTTCCTACACATCAGTACAGCTGCCAGAACATCACTGTAGTGGCTGCATGTGCTGTTTGTAACACGGGGTCTTGCCTAGGGGAAGAGCACCTCCTTTAGGCTGTTTCTTTTAGAAACTTTGAGATTAAAACAATCTCATTTTTATGTATATGTATGGGTGTGCTTTCAAATGCTCTTAAACTGTTTTGAAATTAATGTCTGGAGGCTAGTTAGGTTTGATTTCATTATAAATTTATCTTATTAAGGCAATTATTATCACTACCCAAAGCAGGTTTCTTAATTTTCTTTAAAATGCTTTCAGTTCATTAATTCCTGGCTGAGCTTTAATTATGCAAATGTTTGGAAGGCTCATATCCAGTCATGAATCTACTGGCTGCTGGAATAGAGTTTTGAAATATTATAAGATTTTCTGTAATTGTGGGTTTTTTTAGTGAGTGAAAATAATTTGGTTTGAGTATGGGTTTTTTTCACTGGATCTAGTAATGCTCAAACTATTCACTGAACTTCATCAGACTTTTACCTAAATGGGATAACATGGTTCAGCACACAGGCCTGTATTCTATAGAATAGCCAGGTAAAAGAGAAAGGAAAAGAAGCCCAGATGTAGTGATTAGTACTGTCTTTATTAATCTTGTTGAACCAAACAAAACATGGAACCTCTGATCAAATGATGCTGGGAAATTGCTGAGGGAAATATGTTTTTTGTGCGTTTTTGGTGGCTTTGTCTAAATTCAGTAGTGGTGTGCTGCTGGGCTCTGCTGTTACTGCCAGTGCAGGAGAGCAGCTCGGAGATGTCCTTGCAAGGGACTTGGAGACAATTGACATTCTCTGCTAACTAGAGAGAAACTACCACACACAGAGATTGTTTTTCATGAGTCAAGGTCTATGTTGCCCCCGGCATTGGTTTTGTGGATAAATTGCAGGCATAAGCTCTGTTTCCCATATCTTCTTATCCAGGATGTCCTTCTGAAAGAAAAGGAAATGTGTTCTTTACTTCAGGGTTGTATACAATCCAGCCAGCCTTGCCAGGGGAATTTAAATCACTCTGCTGCTCTTTGGCCGCTTTCTAGCACTTGTAAAGCACGTTAGGACAGTAATGTTCTTACATGGTGATTTGCCTTGCAAACCTCACAGCCTGGCAAGTCAACTTCAATTCTGCAGACAGCTCGTAGAATGCACTTACTGAGATGTGATAAGTAACCTGCGTTTCTTGTCCTCTGTCTCAGCAAACAGAAGAAACAAAGCCTGTGAAGTGCCTGTATAACATCTGCATGTGTGAGTGGAAAGCTGCTCCTTTGCCAACACTCCTCTCTGTTAGTCTGACAGAGAGAGAGACACAAGCACCATTGTCAGAGAGGAGCTACATGATGTATATGCATTGATAAGAGGGACTTGGAGTGATGAAATGACTTTTTGGTGGCAGCAGTGCACTTGTCTTCCCTTCTCTGTGTACACAGATCCAGCCCTGGAGTAGATGAAAGCAGTGATAGTGCAGTCAATGGTGTTTAGCACCCAGGTGGAACAGAAGATGTAAACACAGCTAGCAATGTGTGCAGGATTGACTTTTGATGTTGCTTAGTACAAAAGGAGGCCTTTTGCACTTTCAGTCAGTTCTGCCACTAGTTGGAAAGGTTCATCTGCTTCAATTCAGGCCTGTTGAGACCAGTGTTGTAACTGGCACAAAAATGAGAAAGAATTGTGAAAACAACTAATGTTTCAAGGCATAGGAGATAAAAGAACACCTGAGGATTCAGAGATGACTTTGGCTGCTTGATGGGGTTGCTCTGAGATGATTTGCTCCACAAGTGAAGGCCTGATTTACTGGAAGCATAGAGCATCAGTCCATATTCTCTGATGTGGGCATCAAAGCCACAAAATTCACCTGCTCGTGCAAAACAAGTGAAAAAGAACAAACCACCAATCTGCATTAAAAAAAAAAGTCCTGAAAAATACCTTGGCACAAGCCAGATGTTCTGACCTTTGAAGAGTCTTTGTCTTCCATGCTGGCCCTAGCCTTGGCACAAAGTTTTTAAAAGTCTTTTGAGTTTTTAAAAGATAGAAAAACTTTTAGACATTTTAAGCTTCATTTACTCGATGCTTGGAGCATGTCTCACGCAAGACAGACTGTGCTGCAGGATTTGTGATTCTCTTTCAAAGCATGTCAGCCCTGCAGTAAGCACATTCAGAATCATCCCTGGCTAAATTCTTCTGCAGACCCTTTTTCCATCCTTAGCCAGTACTTGTACCACCATCAGGCAGCTCTTTTGCTTGAATAATTACATCTCTGTGGAATTCTCCTTGTTAGAAAAAAAGATGCTAAAATGTATGGTAGAGTTCACACAGATTTATTGTGAAAATGGGCAGGTGAAAACTGTACAATAAGATTTAGTAGTAAAAGTCATTCTTATTGCCAGTGGTTGTGTCTTATCAGCTGGGAGTTTGCAACAAGCCTGTCTGATTGACAGGGCAGGGAGAAAAGCTAAAGCAGAGACTTCTGCTGGAACCTGCAGCTTTATTGTGACAAGGTGACCCCATCAAAGCAGGAGACTCAGTGATGTCTATAAACAAGTTTTTCTGCTTTCTTCCCTTGTTTTTCAAACACTTTCTTAGCTGTTGATTCATTAGAGATCTGACTAATAATTTTCTCTGTTTCTCAGCAAGTTATTTTATTAAGTAAATGCATCTGAAATGTCTGATTTAAACAGAATCCATCTATAAATGGAAAAATTTTAGGATACAATTCATTCTAGGAATTTTGATGCTGTTAATTAAATTATGCAAGGGGATTATTTCTTAATAAGAACACTTAACAGTGGAACTACTCAGAGTCATGCAGAATAGTAGTAATGATGTGCAAAAGTTTGAGCCATACCCAAGATGAATTGTTGGAGTTACAAATTGCCTGCTTGTTCCTTCTGCCTGGAGCTGTGACTCTGTGTGATACTGCATGGCTTGAAGCCAACCCCAAAATCAGGACCTGCAAAAGGGCACTTTCCACGCTCAGTGCCTGTTTCTCCACATATTCAAGGGTACATTTAGGAACCAGGGACTTCATCCTCATTTTTAGGATCACAGTACTTGTAGGGAAGTGCAGTGAGACATGTCATGTTATTTTCTGGATGGGAATTGGTTGGAGTTCCCTGAAAACCAGTAGTAGCAGGTTGCTGCTGTAACTGTATCTTAAGATAGCAGGAGAGGGGGAACTTCCCTTATTTTCCTTATGGAGTCTTATTTGGGGAGGTAAAGTGGTTCTGCAGGAAAGAGTCAGTGTGACCTTTCTGATGGTTTCCTGCTGCCAGAGTCACAAAGAAGTGATGAGAGTTTTAAATCAGAAGCTGCTTCAGAGAGCTGCAGAAGAGCAAGATGTCCTTACCAGCTTGAGGAACAGAACAGCAAGTGAGAGCCTGATTTTGAATGGCCCCTCAAAGGTCATGAAACCCTAAGCTCTTTTCACCCCAGATCAGCTCAACCCAGACATGTCATGCTGCTACTGAGCTAAAAATTAGCTATTCCAGCAGAAACGGTTGCTTATGCCACCCTCTAATCAGTGATGATGGGTTGAAGAGGAGATTAACTGTGGGGTTTTTCAGGTGTGGCCAGTCCCAGCCTTTGAGCTGAAAATACAAATTCACTCCCAATTTCGCTGTTGACGGAATTAGTTTATTTTGCTGGTTTCCCTGGTGGCAAAGCTGGGAAATAGGTCTGCCTAGGCATGTTCAGAGAATGCAGGCTGCCACAGTAAAGGCTCCTGATGCTTTCTGTTGGGGTTGTTTATTACAGAAGCTGTGTGCCAACAGCTGGGATTTTTAAGTTTTCCTATTTGTATAGAAAACTTTTTATTTCTTCAGACCAGACATATTACCTCGGGATATTTACTCTGCATGTATAGAAATCTTAGACTCACCTTGGAATACTTTCATTTCTCAGGGGTTGTTTTTTAAGTAAAAATCTTCTGGTTTGAGGAAGAGCACGCTCTGTAATATATTTTGCCTGTAACACTTAAGGCCCAGCATGGTGAGCCAGGAAAAGGGCAAATACTGTCAATGCTGATAGGCCACGTCTATCCTTTTTCTTTTACACATTGCTACAATGTCTTCTTCCATTAAAATCAAACCTGGACTGAGCAGCCACATGCGAGGAATCACCAACTGGTATTTGAAAAGATGCGTATTTCGACTCCAAGGCAAGTGGCACAGAAGACCTCACACCACACAGGCATTCAGCATGTTTGGAGAGAGTGAGGTGAACACAGCCAGAGGCTCCAGTTCTCCACTCCACCCATGGAGGGCTGGATGAGCTTGTAGTGGCATCAAATGTCTGCCTAGAAGTGTTTCTGACTCTTCAGTAGGTAGTGAAGTTTGAAATTTTCTCTGATGGTGGTCAGTGTTGTGTATGTGCCGATAACTGTGAATATCCACCCCTTTTTCTTGTATGTTTGATCTGGTTGTATAATCTGGCAGCATCAGCACGTGCTCAGTGGCCAGCT
>JAOXXN010000025.1:8666099-8696587 GCA_026770055.1 Myrmophylax atrothorax | reverse complement strand
GAGATAATGAAAGAGTCTGGAAAACATTTTCAGGATAAACATTTTCCATTTTTGTCTTTTGCTATTTGAGAAACAGAGATTCAAGTGCAGCCTTTAAATCTTTTCTTGCTGTATCCTAATGTTTCAAAAGGACTTGTAATTTTGGATCTTGACTTGGAAACAATTTAAAGGCGGCTGATTTTCCGTGGCTGGGAGTGCTGTGCTTCCTGATTAATCAGACTCTTTAGACATGTCTTAAATTGGGCACCGAAACACTGGGTAGACAAGAGCAAGTAGTCAACTTAGGACAGCTCTGGGGAGGTTTGGGCAAAGACACTTTTAACACACAGCTGTGATGTGCTCTGAGTGTTCACACAGCAAGTTAACACTGCTGAACAGACAAGAGGTAACTGATTAAGGCGCAGTAACCATTAGCCCATGCTCAACCAAGTGATGTGCTCCCAATGATTAGCAACTCTGAAAATTGTAAGCCTGTTATATATTTCAGTGTCAAGGGAGCTGGCACTGAGAATGGCTGACAAAATAAAACATTTCTTTCAAATATGGTAAAATTCATTTGGGCTTTCCATTCTTGATCCTATTCCTGGAAGATTGAACAGGAGTTTCCATGGACATTAAATGAGGTCTGCCCTCCCTTCTAAGTTGCTGGTTCTTCAGCTGCTTTGTAACCTGGACCACATATGTGGGGTAAAATAGGCAAAGGAAAGTGGGTGCAGGAGCTGTGTTTGCATACCAGGGGAATGGGTATGGTTCTTATGAATTTTCTCATTTGTCTGAGGTTTTTCTGAGTTTTTTTGTCAGATCTGGTTTTTTTGTCTTCTGCAGGCAGATGACCATCTGTCCTGGCAGTGTAAGCATAGTCCTGGACTGCCTAACACAGTTAGAGCTGTAGCCAAACTAAAGCCCACCTAAATGCTGAATTCTTGAAGAGGAAAGAAGTCTGATTAGTTTCCAAGTTTTATTTTCTTTCTCTTGGAAGTATTATTATAGAGGTGAAAGGAAGAGTTCTTTACTCTGTTGCTTAAATAATGCTTTGAAGTTTAGTTCTTTGCCAGATGCCTGTTGACAGTAACATCAGTGTTGTTGCTCACTGGCATCATGTATTTCTTGGGAATCTTTAAAAGCTCTCTGAGCAGCTTACCAAGACTTAATTAACATTTGATTTCTGTATAAGTGAGGAAGAAATAATTCCTGTGCCTTTTTTTATGGGTGGATAAGAAGCAATAGTTCAGTGATTTACCTGCCTTTTAGGATCCAATCCCTAATCCTGGTAGAGATCCCAGGAGTCTGACAGAGAAATTGTATCTTTCTTTTTAACAACTAGTTTGACATCATCTTATGTCGCCACCATTTCCACACCTTCTCATTGTTCATGAATTATCTTTCTGGGAAAAATTAAATTAGGGATAACCTAAGAGTTTCATTTCACAGCTCTTCCCATTGATGCAAATCAACAGCACTCTTTTTCCTAGGGTTTATAGATATACTTTCTTTTTTTTTCCTTCCAATTTTAAATGAGGAGGTTTATCTGAAGTGTTGAGATTTCCTATAATAATTCTATCACTGGTAGCTATGACAAAATCTCTAACTTTCTCTCTTCTTTTTGTCCTCAGGAAACCCACTGACTGTGGCCTGCAAAGCTTTCTTTGGATTCAGTGGAGAATCAGGCCCTATGATCTACTGGATGAAAGGGGAAAAATTCATAGAAGAATTAGAAGGTCACATTAGAGAAGGCGAAGTCAGGTACATTTTGTATTATTTGCTGTTAAAACTGTTGCTTGTCCCAAAAGCCTGTTAGGTTTTCTTAACAGGTTTTTAATTGAAAGTGGAAATGGTTTTCTGTCTAAAGAGTGCTGAATGACTTGGAGCCAGGACTTTGTGAGTTGCTCCCTCTTCTTTCTAGCGAGTAAACTGTAAAGACACAGTGGCAATCTATGTGCCTGAAAATCTTTTACCAAATTCCCCTGCTCGTTGGTGACTGAAGCAGCTCTTGAGTGTCCCAGGGGTTGATTTTAGCCCTGCATGGAAATGATGCTGTGTGGTGCAGCTGCCCCATGTGGCAGTCCTTGGCAAGATGACATTCATTTCATCATCAGTGTTAATCTTGAAGATGAATGGTCTCCTGTCAAAGTCACCAGACTTTTTCTCTTCTACTGCATGTGTTGTCTGTCTGTGACTCTGCTCTTGGTGTGCCTTGCCTTGGTGAGCATCATTTGTTCCTCCAGGCTTTGCACTTAAGGGAGAGAAAGGAGTGGCTGTGTCTGATACCCAGCTTGTGCTTGGCTTGTTCCAGATGCTGGTTATCATATGCTGTACTAGTTGTAAAGAAAACACACACTTTTATCCCCATGAAATTCCATGAAATTTGCACCTAGCAGCATCCTCTTCTCCTCCTTAATAATTACATGATTAATGCTTTTTGAGCAAAGACTAAGCAATGGTTATGTTATGGACAAGGGAGTCCCAGCTCCTATAGACACGGCGAATATAGATTATAAAGAAAAGCAAGGTTTTTTCACCTTCAACTGCATATTTTTTGGTCTCATGTCTGATTTCTTTGTTCCTTGTAAAGGTAATTTTGGAGAGCAAGTTCCTTTGCTTTATTACTTGATCAATAATTTGAAGTACAGCCATTTAGTTATTAAGATACACTGAAGTAACTGACCTAACATTGCACCTTAATTGCACACAGATGAAATTTACCTTATTTGCCAGGGTACAATCCTCTTTTGAGCTTCTGACCACAAAAAGCAATTATTGGAAACTTCTGCCATTGTAAGTAATCAGCACTAAATGACATCGTGTCCTCTCTGGGGTGTGTGTGTATATATATATATATGAACAGAGTGATTTTGGTTATGTCCTTCCTCTGCATCAGAAGGACACTTTGAGTTTTGTATTTAAAGAGCACTCCAGCTTTAGCACAGTTCAAAACTTTTTCTTTTTTGTGCATTTATTAGTGAAACTGAGTTTGAAAAAGCTGTTATTTGTCCTTCCTTGTGCCATCTCATTACACATTTATGTTTCAAATTAATTTGTGACAGCTCCCTTTTCTCATGCCATTAAAATGCTTTGACTCAGTTTACAGACCCTTTACTATTCAGTGAATCTTCTCTTCAGCGAATTTACTTATCACATACTTAATCTCCTGTGATCACAGCCAGCATTAAAAACAGCATTTACCAAAACCTACTGCATCATTACCAGCAGTGCCACAGTCCATCCCTTTTTTCATTTAGAAGTAGCTATGGCAACTGAAGTGGTAACTTTTGAAAATGATTCTTTCACAGTAGGAGCTCTTATTTATGTGTCCCATTACAGGTATGCTGCTTCATGGAAACTAAGTAGCACTAATTGTTCTGTCAGTGCTCTGAGCAAGCCCACATCTTCCACCTAGTCATTTTTATTGTTGTATTTAAAAGATTGTCATGTATCTTTCAAATTTGATAAGCCACATTGAACTTCTCTATGGTGTTATCAGCACGTTTATGTTCATGTTAAGAAACTAAAAGTGGTAGGGAATTGTTACAAGCAGACCAAGGTACTCCATGGGCTGTTCCTTTGGAAGACTTCTAACATTTTAACTCTGCATCCCCCATTTTAAATTAGTTCACAAATTTAGTGTCACTCTGAATTTTTGGTGCTGTTCTGAGCCTGGACTGTGTCCATCCATTGTGTTGCTGGATTTTCTGTGTATGATGAGAATTCAGGTTTGCAAATCAGTGCAGTGTGGGAGTACAAACCCCCATCCCTAGTTGCATCCTCCAGTGTGCATGGCCAGCAGTCACTGTGCTGTTATGAAAGCACTGAAGTAAGGGAGCACGAAACTTGAGCATTCCTGTTGAAATCAAACCCATGGAACTGTTTGTTGGTTGTTTTTTTTTTTTGTAATCACACTTCACCATGAGTAATATTTATGTAGTTCTGGGCTTCTTGTTATTTATTAGACCTTGTTCCAAAGCCTCATAACAACTAAGTAGCATTGCAGGACTCGGAGGCAATGATCCCTTTCTAAGCTGCTTCCTTGCCTTCCCTTGAACTAAGATCCCCAGGTGTTAGACAGCGTGGGGGAAAAAGAGAAAGAGACTTTGCTCCCAGGTGGGTTTTTCACAGTGGCAATAAAAATGTCATGTAAAATGAACCAGGACTATTAAAGAAGGAGTCAGAGTCTTTAAGCCTGTCTTCAGAGTTGTCAGTTGTACCTAATTATCAAAGGAGCCCACAGCAAATTTCAACACCTTCTCTCTGCCATGGCAAAGTATTTTCAGGCATAAATATTACTCTCCCAGCCACCTATGAGTTGCTTCTTTTTCTTCTTCAGGCAGCACTGCAGAACAGTTTGTAGTTGCCTCATAATGCTCATCTTGTAAAGTATGTTTGTCCTTGTTCTTTTTTCTCGTCCATTTTTAAAGTAGTAGTAGTTTAACTCATTCTAGAGGCATGACAAGAGGTGAATGAAGAAATTTTGGATGGTAGTCTTATTTCTTCTGATTAATTTATCACCCACAGAAGTCAAGTGATGGTTATGAAATGCTCAGACAAGACATTCATGTATTCTGTTAGGAGGGGGTACTGAGGGCAGGAGGCAGAATTCCCATCACTGCCTGGCCAATGTGCTGGGTGCTTTGCAGAGAAATATGGAAGTGACAGCCCTCTCCTGGAAAGCTTAGGCTGCTCAAGTAGACAGTTTCCAGGCAAAGAATAAGAAACATGATGCAAGAAAGCGAGAGGGAAGATCACTGTGCCGCGTTGCCAGTTGAACTACTTTGCTTTGGAGAGGTCCTTATGTACTCACAGGTCTGTCCTTTCATCTCCAGCCTATTGTTAAGGAGTAGAAGGAAGGCAATAGAGTTCATAACCCTGTTCACTGTCCAGATCCTCAGCTATATAAAGAATGAAAGTTTCCTTTTTGCTATGTCCCAGCTCACATGCAGGTTAGTAAAGGTTTGCAAAGAGACCAGGTGAAGCTTTCTTAGGGCCTTTACATCTTTGATCATATAAAACCTGACAATTTTAGGAAAATATGGTCTCAAAGTAAAAGTATTTTAACTTCAGATTCAACTTAGTGCACACATACATTGGAAAAAATATGACAAAAGATTTGAAAAATCTAAACCATTGGATAATTTTCAAAAAAACCCATTTGTATTCTGAAATGACACTTCCTTTTTTTAAATCCATAGTCTTAACTAAAAAATATTCACTTGGCAAAATATTTTGTTTCTGATCAAATAAAATGCTTCAGCTTGAAGAAAAAGAAAGCACTGAGTGTTGTTTTTACTTCACCCACCTTTTCTTTCTCTCCTTCCATCCTGTTTGTTGTGAGGTGTCAAGTGCCATTGATTTAGCTATGTATTAAATGATGTAATTACTCTTACAGTTTGTTCAGCAAACCAGAAAAAGCGAGTTATTATTTCTCAGCTTGTGGGAGCTCGCATGTGTTGACAGTGTTGCTGGTGAAGTTTTCTCCATCTCAGACAGGGACAGAGCTTCATCTTTTGGGTGTGCAGAAAATGCTGTTGCACCTTTAAGGTCTTACTTGTTAATAATGTATTCCTTTTCTAACCCAAAAATATTGTGCTCAATGTTCTCTGAACCAGCCACAAAATGCAATTAATTAAAGGCTGCACACATATTAAATAGTGCTGGTGACCATCTGAGTATTTCTGCGGCAATAATGAATCATTAGCTGTAGAGTACTGGTTAAAAGAAAAAAGAAGAAAAACAAAAAAGGGGGAATGAAAGGTTTTACACCACCAAGAGCTTTATACACTTTGCTGTCATCATAATGCTTAAATGTTTGTCAGCATTTTCATGATAGATCCCTTTGTAAAGAGTTCCCTTAGTAAAGACTGTAATTAGAAGTAAGATAAGTGGAAAAAACTTCTGAGTCCAAATGCATATTCTTTTTTTATGAAAGCTCCTTTTTATCTTATCATGTATTACTTATATTTAAGTTAAGGTTCAGTTATGTTATTTTAAATAAATAGAGTTTAGATATAGTTCAAAATAATAGTTTATGTTATCTTAATTTTAATCTGACTTCATTTTTTTCTGTGTAAAATATCCTGATTACAGGATAAACACAAGACAATCAGAACATTCACAGAGTGCACCAGATCCCAGATATCATCTCTGTTAAGGATTATATTGTTCCTTGCAGCAGGATTTGCAGGCCAAAATTTGTCAGGCATATTGTTTGCCACAGAGAAGAAAAGCTTTCCTGAGTCTTTATATAGATACAGCAGATGAATAGGTAAATGAGAATTGATTTACCTGTCTCCCAATGATTTAGGCTGAGTCTGCAAACAGACCAGCCTTTCTGAGGAGGTTTCTTTTCTGCTCAGAAATGATGCAAATTCAACCTTTCTTCCATTATTTCTCCACTTGGACTCTGGACCAGAATTAAAAACAAATGAAGAAAAACAATAATAAACGTGAATGAATTTGCACAAAGAGATGCAATCCAAGTTTTCAAATGCAACACACACACACACACACACCAGTTTTTAAACTAATGTTTTTCCACTTGCTTTTTTGCAAGTTACACAGCCACAGTCAAAGAGGCTGAATTGTTGTGGATTCTCTGGTACATCTTCTGAGTTCCATCAGATCCTACAACCCTTTAAAGAGACTGTGTGCTGTATGACATCTTACTGTACACATGTGGTTTGTAGCAGTCAGGATTGCATTTTTGGTTGTCTAGTGCAATACTCTCATACTTCTCATCTGATTTATTTTCAAATTTGGAGATCCATGGGTGTTACATGAAATCACATACTTAAGAAAATGTGTGGATGCAATTGGAAACTCCAAAACAACTTTGGTTTATAAAAGTGAAGTTTGGAGGTTGCAAATGTTGAGGTCTCCAGAGGCAGTTTCTCTCCAGAGCAGGCAGTGCTCCCTTTAGTTACTTCCTGCCCAGTTGCCTTCCTTCAGTCTCTGGAGGAAATACTTCTTGTTTGGGGACCTGGATCATGCTTATACTTTCACCTCACAGTGCCATACACTGTATTGTCAGAGAAAAGACTCACTGAAGTACAACATGCAGTGGTGAGTTCACAGGCAACTGTGAGGACATCCCACGTTTTATGTTTACCCCCTTGCACATTAGGCAGCAGTACACAAACAGGATCAAATGAACCTCTTAGATTTTACTTGACATTACATTTCCTTGTTCAAAGGAGCAGCAACTTTTTCTTGAACAAGTTATAAGCCTTTTGAGAGAATAGAGTATTGTATTTTTAGACTTAATGTCAGTAACAGAAAACACTTGCATTTACTTTGCATTCTTTTTAATGATCACATGAGAACAATGACAGGAAAAGACTGTACCTCTGGCCTGAAAGTCTGTTAAAACTTTCTATTCCCTTTGTGGGAATTGTGCATGTCTCCTCTGTCCACTCAAAGGAGCAGAGAGCTCTTGTTCTTGACACTGTTCCCTTTTAAAGTCAGAATCTAGCCCCAGAAAATAGAGGAAAATTCCAGAGCTCCTTTTGTTAGATTTCCAGACTGCATTAAAATGTATCACAATATCCAGCCTTTAAAATATTGCCTTATAATTTGTTCAGTGACAGCCAAGTAGTGCATATTTGCTTCTGGAAAGTGGATATTTATTGCTTCTTTTGAAAGAAGCATTGTCTTTAGCATTTCATTCTGATGGAGCCAGTGTGGACAAGCCACATGCAACCATTGCATTTATGGCCACTCCTTCACTTCGTTTAGCTCCTCACTGGACATAGAAGGAGAAAAAGACTTTTGGTGGTCATGAAAGATGTTTCTGTGAAGTCTCTTTCAGGCAACGTGAGTCTCCTTGTAAGTCCTTCTCCGGGAGGGAAGGAGGCCAAGGAACACTGTCTGTCTTGTGCTGAGAAATCATGATTCTTGTTGGGAATCTTCCACACAGATTAATTCAGCTAAAGCAAAGTCCGTATCCTTCCTTTCAGACTCCTCAGAGAACATCTTGGAGAAAAAGAAGTTGAGTTGACATTGATCTTTGATGCTGTAGAGGAGGCAGACCTGGCTAACTACACATGTCATGTGGAAAACAGGAACGGACGGAGACATGCCAGTGTTCTTCTGCGCAAGAAAGGTGATTCCCTCCATTTACTATTTGTGAAGAAAAAAATCATGACTTGTTCTTTAGTGTCTGATGATTCAGCCTTGCAGGTGATGCACTTGCCTGCAATGCAGTCGCTCACAAAAGACCACTATGATCAGTGGAAGTATTTTGGTCTAAGCAACCTGTGACTTTGACCCCAAGTTGACTGACTAGGTCAGAGGTCATTGTGTGATGGAGTTGAAATGTGCATTTCTTGGAACAGGTACCTCAGCCATGAGGTCAGATGTTCTCATGTTTCTCCACTTCCTGGCTTTGTGTTTTAAATTGAAAACTTTATACTGTCACCATCCATTTGGATTTCTAACTGCACTAGAAATGAAAGCAGTGCAATGGGAGCTACAAATTGATGGAGAATTACCCCATCATGGTTGTCTTGCTTGACATTGTTCCTTAATTGGGAATACCACTACTAACAAGTTATCAGCAGCAGAAAGGAAACCATTTGGATTTTAATGTGACAAATTAAAAGGTGCTACAGTGCTCTGCTGTGTGTAGAAGACATTATTACAAGGAGTTAAACAGTAACTTGATACAGTTCTTACATCATTTGTTCAATCATTTCTCCTATTCATAAGTAGGGTGACCTTTGAATTTGGGGGTGATGTCTCTAAGATACAGTGTATTAGGCAATACAAAAGCTGTAAGAAAAGCAAAGGAAGGTTACACACTCAGGAGAAAGCTGTTAGTGAAACCACAGAGCCATCAGCACACGAGATTGACTGAAGAGTTAATACAATGTCCAGATCTCTGCCCTCATTCTTGGCTGTAAATTATTTTACCAGAAGCAAAGAAGAAGAAATGTTTTTGTGAGGCAAATCTGGAAGTGCAGTTCCAGTTCTTTGTGTGCTTTTGCTATGGCAAAGCACTTGCTTCTCAACAGGTTCTGGTTTACAGTGTTAGTTAAAAAAGCCAGTGCTGTTCATTGTCACAGATGCAGCAAAATCCCACAGAAGTGTCACCATTTGGAGATGGTTCAAATACACTATTAATACCTAAGCATGCTGTAGATTGACTTTGGAGCCTAGGGTAGACACCACCATGGGACAAATTAACTAAAGAGCCAGGTGGAAGAACAGGAAGAGCAGCCAAAGCCTCTTTAGATGGGCCATCACAGTTCTGGAAAACATCTGTAGTCATCAGTTCCCCTGAATGCCTGCTGGATGCTAAGCACTGGGTTTCATGGCTATAATCTGCATCAAATTAAAGGTGAGGGAGGGCTGGTAGTGGGACAAAAAAGGGCTACTAGGGAGAGGAAACTTTTGGGTCAATGTCCTCTTTTTTTTGCTATTTTTTCATGTGGCCCACAGATTGTATGTGTGGAAGTACAGTATGCAGTCCTGACAGAATAAGCTGAATCAAGCCCAATTTACTCAATTCCCTCTTTACATGAGAGCTTTACATCCTCCTAGAAAGAAGGGCATAACATAAGTTATATTTTACACTAAGTAATGAGAAAAGGTGTAAACCGCTGTGGGAAAAAAGTTCCACAGTTGTGGTGTGGAACACACACAGAAATGCATATGCAACATGGGTGAGGGAAAAACTGTGAGTGATGTCTCCCTGGACTTGTAAAGCCTTTGAGATTGTTTCTAACAGCATTCTCCTGGAGAAGCAATCTGCTCACAGCTTGGATGGGTGCACTGTTTGCTGCGTGAAAAACTGGCTGGGTGGCCAGGCCCAGAGAGTGGTGGTTCATGGAGCTAAATCCAGTTGGCAGCCAGTTACAGGTGGTGTTCCCCAGGGATCAGTACTGGGACCAGTCCTAGTCCTGTTTAATATCTTTATCAATGATTTGGACAAGGGAATCGAGTGCACCCTCAATCAGTTCGCAGACGACACCAAGTTGAGAAGGAATATTGATCTAGCAGATAATTTTGCTATCTGCTACATACATACATACATGCAGGAGGGTAGGAAGGCTCTGCACAGGGATCTGGACAGGCTGGATCAGTGGGATGAGGCCAGTTGTATGAGGTTCAACAAGGCAGAGTGCTGTGTCCTACACCTAGATCACAACAACCGCCTGCAGCACTACAGGCTGGGGGCACATTGGCTGCAAAACTGCCTGGGAAAAAGGACTTGGGGGTGCTGGAGTTGCCATCCCTAAAGGGATTTAAAAGTCATGTAGATGTGCCACTTGGGGACAGTGGTGGGCTTGGCAGCACTGGGGTAACAGATGGACTCAAT
Source organism: Myrmophylax atrothorax (assembly GCA_026770055.1). Lineage (NCBI taxonomy): Eukaryota > Metazoa > Chordata > Aves > Passeriformes > Thamnophilidae > Myrmophylax > Myrmophylax atrothorax. The sequence goes on along the minus strand of JAOXXN010000025.1, from coordinate 8,686,278 downwards.
CATCTTAGATGCCTTTTCCAACCAAAACAATTGTACAATTCCATGATCTAAACTGACAGGTTGTCACAACTTTAATTAAGGAATCTGGTCATCACAATGAAGGATTAGCTTCTTTAGTGCAAAAAGCATTCTACCTTTCCTTCCACTGAACCTCATAAATATACAACTGATAGTAAGTATATCTATGTTGGCACTGTTAAATGTTCTGCTGTGTGCATATATTAGAATAACAAGCTAGGTTTATTTATAACAAAAAAAATGCAGATATTTTAGAGCTCTGCTGGAATTATGGAAGAAGCACTGCTGAATACAGAATTTGGAGGTGGAAGGGATCACTTTGCAGCTACTATTTCATTTCTCTCCGCACTATGGCTGTAGAAAACTTATATTCCCCTCAGGCATTCTCAGTAGCTGATTTTCAAGCTATTAAAGTGTCATTTAAAATAACCACTGTATTTTACTGTGTCCTTTGACTGCCTGTCCCATTGTCCTGTTTGTTATTTATTAAGTTCTTAGAAATACTTGACCAAACTTTTCCTTTCTGCAACTTGATTTCATTACTTCTTATCCTAGCTTTCTCCAACTTGGATTTGACTATATTCATGAGCCAGGAAATACTACTGTACTTACTGACCTCTGGGACAAGATTTAGGGCAGCACTGGTAGAAAACTGTTGACCAGCATCCCTTGTGCATGTCAAAGAAGGCACCATGGATTTCTGTTGCAATGTGCAGCAGCTTTCCAGGCTCTGAAGCAAAGCAGCACAGATCTCTCAGCCAGAGAAATCCCTCTCCCTCCTACGAGCCACATTGTCCATGTTTGACAAGAGGCACTCGTAGCTCTGTTTTGTCCCCAGGCTGCCACAATGCTGTAGGTTAAACCTGCCCTCTGTTCAAAGGTGTGATTGCAGAGTATCAGGTCTACAAAAGGTGGCATTAATCATGAGTCCTGCTAAACTAGAAAGGCTTGGATAAAAAACCAGGAACAAACCCCAAATCCAAGTTGTAGATCACTACAGGAGTTTCTAGAGTTCTTGTTTTGCCATCAGGTGATTATTTTTAGCACATATTTTGCTTTAAAAAAGAAAACATAACTGCTCAGGTATTTAAAGTGAAATATATTGAAGTATTTTGCTGTATTACTGGTATGGTACTCACAAATCTTCAGGAGAATACAGGAGTGCTGTCTGCACAGCACCAGTGTACTGATAGCCCCAGAGCACATGCCATCATTTATGATTATTTTCATTGGCCTTTTTTGACTGAAAAAGAACCAAATCCAGTTATAAACACCCTAATTTACCAATGCAAAGACAGAATCAGATGTGCTTCTGAAATCTGAATACCAATCTGCTGTCACATTCTTCTTACTGACTTAATTCAAGGCCACATTTTGACTTCTTTCAAGTGGTTCAGAAATAAGGTCTGGACAATCCTGGGTTTGGTTTATTTTTTTCTCTATGCTGTCCTAGCATATTTGGGGCTCAAATTACATGGAAATGCAATATACACCCACTTGTCCCTTAGTTGTGCAAATAGTTCAGGATTCCCTTAAAAAGAATTGAAAACAGTCCAGTATTTTAGTGATTGAAGTCTATATAGGCTATAATATAACTGTTCTGGAAGATTTATAACTTCTCAGGAAGTGCAAAATAAAAGCAAGCCATGCTTTTTGTGGAAAGAAGCAGTGAGTTGAGATAAAAGTAAATATTATGATGACTTTTGCTCACAATGTATTTCAAGGATGCTGCCTTTGATCAACATATGCAGGAATCTAATTGGGGGGGTTGGTACTGTCATAGTACTAAATATGAGGAACTTCTAAAATATATTTGTTTCCTATTTACTGGGTGTTTATGAGACTTTTTCTATTTTAAAGACCATAATCCTCTGTAATATGTTGTGGCAAGGTCTTTTTACATTATTTAACATTAGAAGCTATGAGAATATTATTATTGCTATTTTTCAGTCACTGTTATAGCACAAAGCCCAGATTCACCTCCTTTCCTAACGTTGGAAATGCTGCCTTCCTTATTGACCTCAGTGAGGACCAGTTGAGGAGGAAAGAATTAATCAGAAGCTGAGACTAAGCTACAGTAGGCAAGAAAACTGAATATTCTGGGTTTTTCTCGTTGCCTTCACCTTGGAATGGAAATAAGGAGCTCAAAAGCCTTGGTTTTCTGCCTTCTTAGGTCTGGATTCTGAGAGAGTTTATGGGGCAGAAGGACAAATACAGAACATGAAAAAGCAGATCAATTTTGCCTTTTGAGCTGGATTTTATGGTTTTGCTTAATACCCTGCCATTCCCCCCAAGAAGTGGACACAAGTCTGCACTCCTGTGTGGGCTACAAGGCTCAGCATTTTCTCTCCTTCCAAGCTGGCAGCTTTGCCATCATCTCAGTTTCCTGGCAAAGAAGATTCAGTACAACAAAAACTATTTTTTCCCCAAAAGTGACTTTAACCAACTCCATTCTCCATTTGGCCACATTTATCCCCAGAGCATATGCTAGCTTTATCATGCAGTGAAATAGAAGTCCCATGAATTCCCTGTGTTCTCAGAGAGATTAAATAGCTATTTTAATAGACTTTTCCCATCTATTAGTCCATGACTTCTTGCCAGCCAGACATCAGAGATACTGTAAACTGGGAATAGCTTGACATCTGATGTTAATTATTGAAATACAAGGCTTGGCGAGGCAAGAATAACCCCAAAAGATACACAACTAATTTGCTTTTTATCTTGAAAATGACACAAATGACATACGAGTAATTTCTTCTGACCTAAGTTTTAGAAGTGTAAAGATCACAAAATTTTGTCTTGCCTGTATTAGTTTTGCAGCTTCTTGTTGTATTTATCACAGCAGCAAATATCTTCATGACGTCTTATCTGAACTAATATAGAATGCTACAGTCAAATTGTCATCCTCTGTCTTTTCTGGCCAGATAATATGCCAGGCAGCGTTAGGAGCAATATTACATTCAAAGGACATTGCAGGCTAAAAAGCAATGCTGTTCAAGTTAATGTCTTACACCAAATGGAGCTCTGGACTGGTAATCAAGGGTTTTCATTCCATTCTGTCATTGATTCGCTGAATGACCTTGAACACATTGCTTCTCTTGTCTATGCCTCTGTTTCTCCAGCTGTAAAAGTTGGATCACTGTGTTTGGATGGACTTGTGAATCACTGCTTGTGATGTTTCCTGTTAAAAGTATCCCAGTAGGAACTTTTAACTAGCACTAGTTCCCATTAAAGTATAATGTGTACACTACAAACATGTGAGAACTCAGTAGCCATCACAACTCAAACAAAGTGGCTCTTAGCAGCCTGATGTGTGCTCCTGGCTTCTTGTGTTATCTTGGGCTTTCTGGATGCTCAATTCATTTTCCAGTGATCCAGCTGAAGCCCTGACTTGGCAGCTCACATCAGCTTGTCCACAGGCTTCAGAAATATAAAACCAAAGTTGGTTAATTTGGGAGTGGGGAGGTGAGGGACTAGAGCCTCCCCAGTGAGGTACAATATGTCTGGTTCTATATTTTGTATATATAGAATGCTGCATACAGCATTTGATGCACTCTGCCAATGCAGAAGTTTAAAACTCCACCAGCTCATTAAAAATTGATTAATCCTCTGTGTAAAATTACACAATTCCCATGTAGAAGAATTACATATATAGCCTCAAATGCGTTCTGGATTTCAGATGGGCAGTAGATGGAGTAAATGAGTGAAGTTAAGTAATAGGAATTGAACAAAAATAGTAGGCATTCTTAATGTTACAGTGGTTATAATTGCAAGCTGCACAATTTTATGTGGAATTTTATGGTGGATTAAAGCAAATAAAGCTTGGAAAGATCATAACCTTTTTGCCTTTCCTTGCTAATTTTAGATTTGATCTACAAAATAGAGCTTGCTGGAGGACTGGGAGCCATCCTTCTTCTGCTTATTTTGCTCGTGACCATCTATAAGTGCTACAACATAGAGCTAATGCTGTTCTACAGACAGAACTTTGGAGGAGATGAAGCAGCTGATGGTAAGCAGTTGCACAGGAAACTCAGTATATGCAATGGAAATATTTCAGGGACCCAAAATGGTGAAGCTCCTAGATTGAAAGGAATCCCAAAAGATACCTGCTTTTAGTTTAACCTCAAACTACTAAGCATCCAGTAGTGTGAAGCCCTTTCTCCCAAAGCCCCCTGAAATCAATGAGTCTTTTCACAGAAATGCCACTGAGCTGTGCCACAAGCAAATGGGAGTCTGAAAAATTGTTCAGGAGTCTGTTGTGGAGACTTCAATGTCATTTGTGAATTCATCCCTCAGGGGAATTCTTCACATTCATGTGTCCAGTGTCATATATGCCCAGAATCACTTCTCCTGAGATCTGTACTGTATGTGGGCAGCTCTTTCACCAGTTGATCTTCATTAAACATTTTCATGGAATTGTTGTCAGGCTGCCAATGACTTCCTCTGACTAGTGAGAGGTGATTGTTATCAAGGCTAACTAGTTACCTCAGTTAATTGGGAGACTGCAAACCACTTAGTGGAAATGTACAGCTTCCCTGGGGAGAATGTTTAGGAATAAACTAGGCTGTTTTCCATTTTTCTTCCCTCACCTTCCCTCTCCCAAGCTTATATTCAGTTTGGTGCCTAAAGCTAAACTTGTATTTTTAAATTGAAGCTTTTATGCTCTGAATTAATTTAGTTCTCTTAATTGTATTGTGAATATAGAACATTCCTGCTCCTATGAATTTGGAGTAAGCCCTGTAAACTAAAACCAAGTGCTTCAAATCCTATTCTTATATTCTTAACACTTATATCATAAATATGTTATTAATATGCATCTGAGTAGTATCTGTTAAAAATCTGAAATACAGTACTGAGTACAGGTACTTGCCGAAGTGCACTCCAACACTTATGAATCACATAGGCATTCTGGAATGGTACATCTAGAAACTATAATGTATTTGAAAAAAGAGCAGGGAACACATTTTCCATAGTGCCAAAACGATGTGCAGTTGCATAGACATGTTGCTTTCTGCAGTTAGTGCTCCTGTTATCACCATAATAAATGTTTCTGTTTCACACTGGGTAGATGTGGTGTGAAAATGTTCCACTACAATGAAATCCGTGGGCGTTTTGGAGAATGGATGGAATGACATCTAGGGGAGTTTAGAATGAGGAATGATAAATACAGGAATAGAGGTCAGGAAACTGGCTCTTTCTCCACCTTCATGTGTAAGTGGCAAAACCTGAAATGATGCTTTTTTGATGCTATACGATACTGCACAATATTTATGCTGGTACCTAGGAGAAAGTGATGGGTAGGATTATGTGGTTTGGGAAGTACTTTACCTCTAACACCTTGGGATTTTATCAGTGTAACAACCCTGGTTCCCACCAACAAGAAGTGGTAACTTTCTCCTGCCTGCTTCGATTAATTTATCTTGTGTTTTCCGTATGAAGCTGCTGCATTTTTATTTATGTAACTTTTTTTGTTCAATCACTTTTTAATTTATGAAACAGTGTTTTTTCTGGTTGTTTAGAGGAAGCCCCTTGAGTACATAGAGTATTTTGTGTGCATGTTAATTCTGAAAACAACCTTTTATTTTTTCCAGTGCATGATTGCAGACCCATTGCAGGTTTGTGTCACGTTGTGACACATAAAAGATGGGAATAAAAGATGGAGGCAGAATAAAAGATGGAGGCAGAATGTTACTGAAGTCAAATCATATATGGGGATGTTTCTACTCATGCAGGCTATAGTGGGAGTATACAGAGCTCCCATGAACAGTCAGCTGTATTGATGCAATTGCAGGGTCATTTTCCATTTATACATGTATTTCTTTAAAAAAGAAGGTTTAGAACTCAACAGATTTGCTTTATTCCCATTTCTAAAAATACCCTGTGTAAGCAGTGCTGGATGCATTCACTTCCTGTGCTGTGTGTAGCATTGCTTTTAGAGAAAATGACACTGAGGACTAAGGGATCCATTTAGAAAATGGCCCCAAACAGTGCTGCTTCCAGAACACCCAGAGCAAGTGCTGGCCAAGCGTGGACAGGTCCTTCTGCTCTGTCCTGTGCATGGAAAGCTTTTGAAGAGGGAGTTGAGGCCATGGGGATGGAACACAAGCATACGGACTCTTGGGAGCCCAAGGGAACTGGTTCTGTCTGTATCTTGCTCACTTGTGTTGTGAGCTGAGGTGACTGGAGAGGGCAGCTGTGCTCCCACAGCTGGAAGGGTTTGGGAGCTCTGGGACTGCTGGCACATCCCTGTGCAGCTTTCACGCTGCTCTACAGCCAGGCACGTCAGGGCTCTGCTGCCTCTGCAGAGCCTGCAAACGTTTGCAGGAATGTTGCCTCCAGGATCACTTGGTGGCTGGCATCTCTTAAAAGGTTTCGGCAGGCTTCATTATGGACAGGAGAACAGGTTTTGGACATGTCTCCAAAGCTGACTGGCCCGTTGATTTCAGAGGAATATCAGCAAGCCAGGTGGACATCTTCCATCCTCCCCTACAGCTACGGTGGCACTAGGCAAATTGCCTTTTACAAATACATGATTATTCAGGTGCTTTGACTGTAGCTCTGACCCTCACAGCTCTGGCTTTGTGTCAGGAATTACAAGTAACCAACATTTCAAGGTCATCAAGTAATGTATTGTATTATGATTAGAGTTTTTTTCTTTTTATCAGAATATATTGATGATTTTTAACTGCTTTAACTATCTTTCATGTGCACTATTCTTTACAGATAATTGGTAGTCAGAAACCCTCCATTCATGCAGTTTTGTTCTCACAACATTAACTATTTGATTTTTCATTTTCTGTAAATAATGGCAGCTGTGCTCTTCCCTGGAGACTGAATTGCTGAAGGTTGACTTTTTCGATACACTACCTTTGGATGAGGCTTTGCCTCCACCCTGAGCTGCAGGCAGAATGGAGGGACAGGTCTCCTCCTGTGCCCCGTTGGTCTGGAATTTGTTTCTCTCTCTCATACCATGAGCCCCAAGTATGTCAAATGTCCTGGATCATGTGACCTCTAAAATTATTATATTGATTTTTAAAACCATAGGATTTTCTGAAAAAATTGCTTTGAACTGTTTCTGTCTGGCATTGTTTTCTGCATAGTCAGGATTCATTTGAGTCAAGTCATGTAATTTCTCACACTTACTTGTGAAAGGAAGTTCTCCTTGCTCAAAATTTTCCAGGCACAAAAACTTTTCTGAGCTCAGAACTTTCCCATAATCCTAGCACTCTTGAGGCACAGGAGTTGAAAGATTTCCATCAGCAATATGTAAAGGATTAAAATTAAAACTTTCAGCTTTAGTATTTTGTATTAAAATTTTGCCCATGATATTTTCAGCTGTGACACGGTCCAACCACCCAGAGCAGAATTACTGCTCCACATGCAGAAGAAAACTGAAAGGATAGCTTTTGTCTGGATCCATAAAATTTCTCTCTGGAAGCCAGATTATATTTTCCTGTGAAAAGTCCCAGTTTTCTGGGAAATGCTTGGTCATTTCAAGGAATAATACAATTTCCTTGTACTTCCTTGTACTCTTTATAGTGCTCTTGCAAACAGCAGGCTAAACATGAGTTTGTTTTCTTACAGACAACAAGGAATACGATGCATATCTTTCATACACCAAAGTGGATCCTGATGCATTGGATCGTGACAATAATGAAGAGGAGCAGTTTGCACTTGAAATTCTGCCAGATGTTCTAGAAAAGCACTATGGATATAAGCTCTTCATTCCAGATAGGGACCTGATCCCTAGTGGAAGTAAGTATTTCTGACCTTTCTGTTCTATTTCTCTTTGATGTGTCACAAAGGCCTGGACTGTGCAATAGGTAAATGGTACAGAAAACCTCTTTGGGAAGTGGTTGCAAGGATTGGAAAAGTTTCCTCAGCTCTGCAAATTTGAGCTCTGTGTTGGAGCTTGTTCCTTGCATCGCTGAAACCAGAGGGAACTGACACTGATTTCAGTGGTGGAGGAAGGAGCTGGACCTTCCTATAGGGAAGACTGTAGCTTTTCAAGCATTACTGAGTCCAAAATGTCTACATCAGACACAGGTAACTAAGCAGGAAACTTCCTAAAAGATTTTGCAGTCTCTGTTATATAATTGAAAATGGGATTATTGGGGTTTTTTCAGTGATTATTTGTTTGTCTACAGCAGCTTTGCAAGTAAAAGTCATCTTTTCCATTGTCCTTTTGGGTTTTTCCCTAACTTGGAAGTCTCATAAAGAGACAATAGTTCCCAGTTAATGGTAAGGGTGCAATTTTTTCATTAGTTTTGACTAAGTGTTGAATTTCTGAGCAGTGTGGGCATTGTGTAAGTGGCTGATATTGTGTAAGCAATACTAATTATTCAGAGGACTATGTACAGCCCCATGAGCCAATGCTGTTTTCCATGCTGATAATGAAATACAGTTGTGCATTTCAAATCAGTTTTGCTGCCATGTCTGAAGACACATCAGCACCTTTGGATGTCTATCCCAACAGTTAATGGTTTCCTAACGGTAATTATGCCATTTTTTCTACCAGATTCATTTTTGAGCAAGTCAAAAAGACCACGAATTACATGCATGGCATTGATGAATTATGAATGCACAGTATGTTTGCTGTAATACCACATTTATTTGAAATGCTACCTGTGTGAAAAAATCAGCTTTTTTCCCTACAAATTCTGTTTCCAAATCACTTCCATGAAAAAATAGTAGAAGAGAATATGAACTTCTCTCTGTATGTGCCATTGTATGGGAAATATGAACATGAGAACAAAGCAATGGATGTACTGGAGCAGATTTCCCCAAACATGAAACAGCTCAGACATAGCTGTGCAAGCAACCTGCCTGCCAAAAGACCTGAAACTGCTGCCTTGCTGCTGCCAAACTCCAGTGCCTGCCCCAGAAGTTAGAGCCTGTTTCTTCTTTGACATTTGAGAGAGCTGGAACAGAGCTCTGAATCCTGTACCACTGGGAAAGAGGAGTCAGAGCATAGCCAGAGATCTTGCAGAGTCCTCTGTAGTGGCTTGAATTGATCGTGTGCACTTGCAGCTCCTAGTTTAGAGCTGGTTCCCTTTTTCTTTTTTTGTCCCTGAAATGTGTGAGTTTTTCTCTCTTAGTGAGAAATTCCAGAAAAGGGACTTGGCTCATAGCCTTCTTATTTCTGACAGTACAAGCAAGTCATCCCAAATTTTTAGATATTATTTAGAGAAAATACATATTTTTGTGTTAAAAATCACAGAACTGTTGTAACTCGTTATTTCATATCCAGCATTATACATCCAGAGTTATACATAGCAATTATGCTAGTGAATTAAAGAGTTTAAAGTTAACCCTTCAATGATAACTATAGTGAAGCACAAATTAATCCAAAATCAGATTCTTTTTCCCAATTGTTGTACCAGCCAGCATGGTATTTTATTTTTGTCTATTTTTGTCAGTCAAGCACTCAGCAAATACTTGTCATCACTTTGGGTATTCATTAAACCTCTCCTGAAAATGTAGGGTACCTGAAAATGTCAGCTCTCATTTACGAACATTCACACATTTAATCCCTCTTTTTCCCTCTCAAACTCACTTCTTCAGTATTATGAAAAGGCCTGATTCTAACACATGGAGCTTCAAGAACGCTTAATCAGACATAATGACAATGCAGAATAAAATGTGGAACTGAAATGAGTGTGATTTGCATGCTTTAGCTTTGAAAAAGATATGAGGGTAGGCACTTTATTTTAAGTGGGGCCAGGAGGAGGGAGAGGGGATGGGGAAGGAGGGATTACTCGACCTCCTGTATTTGTGCTGGAGAAGTGGAACATGACTGTGTTCCGCCTAATGCTCCCCAGTCCCACCAGGACTTGCAGTGCTTAGTGAAGGCAGTAGGATGTGGAATGGGCCTGCTAGAAACTTCAGAGTTCAACATAGCGTGTTTTAGAGTGGCCGTCTCAAAAATTGGCAGGTATGACAAAATATCTCTCTCCAGGGTAGATTTCTATAGAGAAATGGGGAGTTGATCACAGTTTTCTTTTTTATTTGAGGAAATATCTCTTCTTTCATGTGCTTCATTTCCTCATCTTTCGGGTAAATTACTTTCAGTAATTACTCTGGTCTGATGTGTTTGCTTCTATATTCCGTGTGCCTCGGGGTGTGCCACCCCACCAGTGCGGCACAGGAGCTGTTCTGCAAGGCTGGTTGTTCCTCGGTCTCTGCAGTTGTGAGGTGCTGCCACAGGAGGGTGTGAACCCTCGCGCTGCCTCCCTGGCACGCAGCGATACCGACAGCTGCTTCTTGGATTCGAGAGCAAGCAAAAAATAGATTTGTTAAATAGTATTTCATTAATTTCCTTGCACAGCTCTCTGAACAACCTAAAAAGCTGACTTTGGGAAAACTCAGGGACAAGTTTGATTGTGTTTTTGTCCAGCTGGCTCGTTGCTAACCCCTGGGGAAAAGCTGTGATGGGCTCTGCATGTCCCTGTGCAACCGAGGGGGAGATTACAGCCAGATGTGCTTTAGCTGCACACCCCCAGCAGCCACCTCCCTCCCAGGGCATGGCCGAGCTCTGCGTGTCAGCTCCGTGTGCGAACTGTCTGCTCAGGGATGACCATGGAGTGACTGCTGCTGTCCCCGGAGGGCAAAGGGATGGCTGTGGTGACTGAGGCCACCTCTTCTCCACAGGGAAGCAGATTCCTGGCATCCAGGGTTCAGGTCAGATGGTGCTGAGTCACGTTTTGCAGTAGGTGTTGGTTTCTGAGCCCTGCCAGGATACAGGATACTGAGCCAGTGGAGCATTTCATCCTGGTGGGAGGGAGAACCACCATGAAGGATGCCAAGAGCCTCAGTGGTGCCCAACACACAGTGGCCAGCAAGGACCTGTGCCATGATTCTTGGTTGCTGCCTGAGGGCAGCAAGGATGGACACGGCTCCCCGGACTGGTGAGGTGCAAAAGGGGCTAAAGCAGCCACCGCTCCTCTGCTCTCGCCCATGCAGGGAGACACGACATGCAGTGTGCTGTGTGAGCAGCAAGACTAAGTTTGTAACCCAGGAATTGAGTTGCATATTATGGGAATTACTATAGCAGCTATTTTTTTTCAAAAAGAATATTCTTTGGTCTTAACAGAGCGAGTGTTCTGCATTCTGTCAAAGCTGACAGCACATACACCTTTCTGCCTGGGTAACTTAGGCATAATTGGACACGTTAACCTGTGTAAGGAGACTGTGATCCCTGAGATGCACTTGCAGTTGTTATTAAAGTTTCTTAGCACTTCTCATTATTTTCACCCTATTAGTTTTCAGGCTTTTTTAACAAACCCTTTCCCACAGCAAATACTCTCAAGCCCTGTGGGGTTTTTAATTCAGTGTTGAGAGACCTGAGGAGACTGAAGAGTTGAAGGGGGCAGCAGTGTGTAATAGAAATAGTTATGTTTTCACCTGGATGTGTCTGCAGAGAAAAAGATCTATTTGCACTTCACTCATGTAACATTGAGACTACTCAGAAGATATTTTTCTCCATGGTTTCTGCAAATTATTTTAAACCCTGAAAGGGAAGAGGTCAAAATTGTCAAGTTGAATTCTTAATACCAGCAATACGAATCTATTAGAACATCATCTAGTTGCTCTCTAAGCATATGTGCATTTGGTCTTGACAGAATTGAAAAAATACCAACAATTCGGTCCAGCTCAGCCCAGGGTAAACAGATCAGGCAGTGAAAAGAACAAAGGTGATGGAATAAAAATATTTACTTTTACCTGAAAAATGAGAAGTTCTCAGCAAAACAGAAGAGTGCCTAAGATGTGATAAAAAGTACATGACAGTCAGCATTGCAGTTCTGGCACTTTTTAGTTTTGTCTGCCCATTTGTGTGAGTTTTGCCCAGTGAATTCCAGCTTCCTAGGTTCCTGGATGAAGAAAACACAGTTGGACCCCATGTGTGGGGTTCCCAAGAAGCCTTAATTAGGTATGGGATACCATTTCTTTGGAATAGGAATACAGTATCTAGTGCCACAAACTCCTTTCGGAAGTCCCTGGTTGTCTGCTGTGTATGACTCTTACACTTATGCCAGGCATGAGCAAGGGTAGCAGGGATAGAGAGGGATAACAGCTGAAAGAGGAAGAAATGTGAACCAAAGCCAGAAGGGCTGGCTATCCTGTAAGAGCCCACTGAAGGCCACCAAGGTGATCAGAGAGGTGGAGCACACAGTGTAAGAGCTCAAAAGAACTGTATTTCTTGAAGAAAAGGCCAACAAAGACATAGCCAAGGAGGGATCTGATTGTTATCTTCCCAGTGGACAGCACAAAGGTGGAGGCAGCCTCTTCCCAGAGGTGCACACTTGTTGAACAAGAGGTCATAGGTATGAGTTGCTCTGGAAAATTTTGCTTACCATGGAGGTGGTCAGATACTGAAACAGAACCTGGAGATACTGAGAAACCCCCAACCTTGGAGGTCTTCAAAACCATACTGGACAAGGTCCTGAGCACTACCCTTCAGGCAGGGTATTGATCTGGAGACCTCCAGGGCCCCCTTCTAACTGGGATCAGTTTATGAATCTTTGATTATAATATCCAGAATTTTGTTTGCCAAGACAATTTTACCAACATCACCCAGTTCAGACACTTCAGCCTGCAAAAGAAGACATTATCCCAGATTCCATATTTTCCTTCTCCTTAATCCCTCCTTCCTTTGCCATGTCAAATATAGAAAGTCTGATGATGGCAAGAGGAGGAGTATGCTGAGAGGGCAGTGTGGCACACTGGTCTGCAGTATTTGTCAGCTGGCCCTTAGGTTATACAGGGATTGGGCACTCTCTCAGAAGGGGCCATTACTCTGCTCTGTGTTTCAGCAGTTCCAGCTGCATTGCTGTTCTGGTCTGAGCTAACAGAAGAAAAACATATTTAAATAATAGGAAAAGCAATACATGCAATTATTTGTGTTATAATGAAGTAGTCAGATTTAGGGTTTGGGAACTATTCAGTTAGGAAACCAGGACTGAATTGCTCTTCTATAAATAACTTCCTGAAGTGATGGTCACATTGCCAAACACAGAAGGGCTGGTTATTTTAAGAGTGCAGGGAACCAGCCAGCAGGGAGTTGATGGTAGATACTCTTTTATTCTCGTGGTGATGGTGTTTCCCAAATATATCCATATGACTTTGTATGTTTTTTCTTTCTCCCTGAACTGTTTCTGCAAATCATCTGAATCTGGTTAGTCAGTCATTTCTTGTGTAAGTAACTCTGAATCCATGGTGTTCATTAATTTCCTTGCTCTTTGCTTGCATATTGCCTTTCCTTCCAGCCTGCGGTTAATGTAGCTCATTCAAGATTCCATAGGCAGTTATGCATGATCTAATTGCAAATAGGATGCATCTCTTGGAATTCTCTTCTTCAGTGCTTCAAACTACAGTTCAGCATCGCTACATGTTGATGGTGTTTGGTGAGCACATATTTACTGTCAGGTGATCTGTCTTCATTGCTCAAGGAAACCATGCAAAAACAATGTTTGGTTTGGGGTGTAACATTTCTTGCTGTCCACACCTCCTTGCGTGTTGCATTGAACATGATGCAAGTAAGTTACTGAGAGAGTCACTCACAGTTTTGATTTTTTGCCCTATGTGAATTGCTAACATTTTGAGAACTGCTTTGTGCCATATTGCAAAATGGGGTTTAAAGGAGGGGGAAAAAGGGACAAAATTTAAAACGTTCTTTTTCAATAAAATGCCAGTGGGTTAATTCTAATGTTGATGTTTTGTTTTTACATTCTGGTTTATTATAAGAATACAATATTTGGGAATTAAAAGCAAATAATTCAATGCTGATTTCGTCAAGACAATTTTTTCTCCCCTCACAATGCAATGTCATTGAATTTGACACCTCCTGCAGCAAAAGTGAAGTTACAGCATAGTTATATTTATCTGATGGAAATATGTTGCTCTGGAATCTTACAGTTGATCCTAGTTGGTGATGTCATTCCTGAAGTCCCTGCTCAGAGTTTTTTTTTTGTAAGTGAAACAGAACCATTGCCTGACAATTACTTCTTAGCTCACTGGAAAGGTGAAAGCAACCTTTTCTCCATCCCACCCTGCAATATAGATTGCTTGGATTTAAAACCTTCTCATGCACTCAACACTTGAAACAAACGACTGAAGCTGCTGTATTTTGGGAAATCTCAAATTCTGAAGTGAAATGACAGTGGGTGATTTAGCAGCTCAGGGATTTATGCAGTCAGATGGGACCACTGGAAAATACAAAGCTGGAATTTCCAGAGGCAGGAATCTGTCTCCCCATGCTTTTCTTCACAGAAATGTTCAAGTTGTGCACATTGGACATACCATAGAGTGCACGCAGTGGAACCATGTGCTTCAGGAATGTTGTCACTAACCTTCAGTAGTAATCCCACACTGAAGTTATTGGAAGTACTAAGTACTTCTGGACAAAGTGGCTGGAAATATGGGTTTCCAGTTTCCTATAATTCAGTGTACTTTATCCTCAGTGCACCAACAGACCCCCTGTTCACTGACCATGTCTATCAGTGAACAGCTCCAAATGTGGAATTTGAGGGATCACCTCATGGTCATTTCGGAAGGTGTCTTAGTCAGCTGAGGACAGAGCTCTAATCTGTTGCAATACCCAGTAAGAAAGGTGGGCATACCAAAGTGTGGAAGAGGCACCGAGGGGAGGAGTGTTCACCTGAGAAAACAGGGAGTTTTCTCTGTTGTCTTTCCACCTCATACCCTGTTAGACTAAAGCAAAGTATGATGAGTTTTTGATTGCAATGGTATAATGGATTATTGCTGGGGTGTTGCTATTGAAATGATTGCCACTGCATATTTGAAGAGATGAAAGTGGAGCGATTTTTGTTTGTTTTCTTGGTTTGTGTTTTTTTCTCAATTGGATTCATATTGGATATGTGTGGCCATGCTTGGCACTAACCTGGAGATGTGGTACTGCCCAGTACTGTGTCCTGCAGAGAATTGCCTTGTACATAGCAGTGTCTGAGTGGTTTGAAGGAGGGATGAATATGTCTCGGGAAAGATGCATGATAGTTTGTTGTTTTACTGTATCTTGCAGATTCAACCTCTAATGATGAAGCTTCCCACCTAAATTCTTTCTTTTTGGGAGCAGAAAGAAAGGAAGAAAATGAAGAGTCTGAGCTGTTGATACATTGGGATAATCTCTTTCCATTGTATTGAACATTTCTACCTTTCCTTAAGTTTTGTTTCACCAGTTCTTCTTATCATTTTCTCATTGTTGCTGATTCTCTCCCCTCTCTGCTGCCTCTCCCGTGGATTTTCATGTTGAATTTTTTTCATTAATGAATAACTATTTTACACAGAACAACGTGGGGTTTTTCCTCACAAAATATTTCAAGGGAAAACAAACTGTAAATGCTGCATGATTAAAGAGTCACAAACCATTAACTAGAAGTCAGGATTGTTGCATAGACATTTGTAATGTATGTGTATGTCTTAAATTTTCGTGTGTCTGTGGGATGTTTGCAATTGCCTTTTTTCCATTTGTGAAAGAAATTCTTCTTGCTGCTGAGTGGTGAAATAAAACATTGGTAAAGGCAGATTTGATGCTAACTATGCCTTTAATATCATGAAAATAAGCTATTTTAGAATGTTCCTGTTGGCCTAATTTGTAGCTATTTACTTTACTGGAAGTGGTGTGAATAAGCATGCTATGGTATGGTGCCTGGGACTATAAAAATGAGTCTTGCAGTAACAGATGTTGATTAATGATGTTATTTGTAATTATTGTTCCTGCTAGAGGGCAGGTGTGTAAGAGAGGCCCTGCCCTGTGCTGAGTAAAGATCTGTTCTGTGCAGCTCCTGTGTCCAAGTCTTCATTTATAACATGTACTTCTCCTCTGTTGTCAGGTGGCACATCCTCAGTAGCATGGTCAAAGAGGTTCATGTAGTTTAAAAAAGAAAAAATATATATCCTGTCTTGAGTGCTATGCAACCAGTGAACACTCTTCTGCCCTTAGTGTTTTTTATCCAAGTGATTTCATTTTTCTGGTCTTGACCCAAAACCCATCGAAATTTGCTGAATTCTGTCCATTTGAATGGGTTTTGGATCAGGTCTGTAAGCAGATCTCTTTCCCACCCTGTTCCATGTCAGACCAACATAATTGGCTTCTCTTTCCCTACCATCCCTGGGATAAGCAAAACTCAGAGATCCAAGTCCAACTTCAAGAATATTTTGTAGTTCCATAAACTGGCATCATGGAGCTGATGATGGGCTGGCATTTCTGCTTACACTG
Source organism: Myrmophylax atrothorax (assembly GCA_026770055.1). NCBI lineage: Eukaryota > Metazoa > Chordata > Aves > Passeriformes > Thamnophilidae > Myrmophylax > Myrmophylax atrothorax. Next base: position 8,670,026 of record JAOXXN010000025.1, on the reverse strand, counting down.
ATCAATTGCAACTACTTGGCATGCATGAATAAAAGAATTCTACTATTTTCTTTGTCACTGATGTCTCAACAAATAAATACCTCCAATATGTTTAAATTTTCCATTTGTTCCTGTCACTTGTGAAGTTTTTGTTAATACCTTGGGGTACATAGAAGCACAGGTTCATGATATTCAAACAGACTATTGGGCCACAAAGGATGCTCTTGTGCTTTTGTGGTCAATACCTAAAGAAGAAAGAGCTACCGTGATGCTTCTATGCAATAGCACAAGTTCTGCATGTGATGAGGGTTCATTTCTTTCTGAGCTCTTGCAAGTTACTTTTCATACACCCTGCAGCACCTTCATGTCCTTGCATCTGAAACACGAGAACCACTTCCCAGAATGTGCTTCCCTCAACATGGTGTTGATCAGAACCAATGTTAATGTTAAAATATACACAAACATTACATTGATCTTGACCTATATTTTTTCACTGAGTGAACTGTGTGTTCTTCGTCACTAATGCATCTACACAGCGAGGATGTTTTGTAAATGTCATTCTGCTGCAATGAACAGGGGAAAATAGTAAAGGATGGAGGGTATTATTAAGCAGTTTTCTATGTGCACTCCATAAATAGAAATATGTTGTGATACACAATCCTACTTTTGTTGGAGTATATTGAAATGCCCATTGTCTTAAATAGTGTGGATCAGTAAGCTGTAGGATTTTGTTATACTTGATTGCAAGCCTAATGTTTTGATACAATAGACTTCTTTATTCTTTACTCTTTCTCTCTTTCTATAATTTGTAGCCTACATTGAAGATCTCACAAGATGTGTTGAGCAAAGCAGAAGACTCATTATCGTGTTAACTCCAGACTATGTTCTCAGGAGAGGATGGAGTATTTTTGAGATGGAAAACAGACTCCATAACATGCTAGTCAGTGGCGAAATCAAAGTTATTTTGATTGAGTGTACTGAATTAAAAGGGAAAGTGAATTATCATGAAGTGGAATCTTTAAAGCACACCATCAAACTTCTCTCAGTGGTCAAGTGGAAAGGACCAAAAAGCAGCAAACTGAATTCTAAGTTTTGGAAGCGCCTAGTCTTTGAAATGCCAGGAAAGAAAAAGGAGGTGGTGTCTCGGCATCAGGTCCTGGATTCTGCAGAGCAGGGCCTTTTTGGAGACCTCCAGACTGTACCCTCTCTTGCCGTCACAGGCACGTCTGCCACGTTGGTGGAATCACGGGCTGATTTAAGTGATTACCATCAGGCAGACTCTGTGCACATGAGACATTACTGCAGAGGATACGAGTACGACGTGTCAGCAGCGACACTGCCAATCGCTTCCATAAGCAACCACCACACGTACTGTAACATTCCTCTGACACTCCTGAATGGACAGCTACCTCTGAACAACACCGTGAAGGACCCCCAGGAGTTTCACAGGAACAACCCCTTGCTACCTTTATCAGCCAAGGAGCTGAGCATCACCAGTGATATCTGGTAGTGAACATCGGGACTCTTTCGAGATGCTTCATGACCTCCATGAAGGCACATTTTTAAAGAACTTTGCCCTAACCCCATGGGGTGAGAAAACACATTCAAAGCAGCAGCACACTTGTTTGCTTTTCTACTTGAACTTTTTTGTTTACATTTACAAATTACTGACGAAGGGGCATTCTTTTGTAACTCAGTAATGTCCTTCCTGTCTTTTAATGTACAGTTTTATTGCTTCTTTAAAAAGGAGGGGGGAGAGAAAAAACGCACCCCATCATTTTACAGTAGGTTTACAATCTGGGATGGGTAAAAGGTCACTGTATATGATCTCCAACATCCACACATATTTAACTAACAGTATTTGAAATACACAGAAGTTGTTGGGTTTTTCATATAGACTTCAGTACAGTTTGAAATTCTAACCATGCTACAGAAAATTATTATCTCCTGTGCAGACCACAAGGTGAATCATCCTGAAAAAGGAAGGAGGAGGAACCTTCCCAGTAACATTGTCTCACAAATACTTTTTAGAAGATGACCAGCTGAAACAATGCAGATGAAGCTTTATCAATAAAGTGCATAGTAACAGTTACTGCAGAATAAATCACCTGCTCCCATCAGCATCTCTTCATTTTATTAATGAGGCATGTTGTATTCCTAGTCAATGGTTAGCATTGTGGTTTTACTAAACAACTTACTAGAATATCGGAAGATGTTTTAGGAGGATTTTAAACAATTTTTTCTGTCAATTATAGATCATTTTACAGTTTTTTGCAGATTTTGAATGACTTTTTCGAACAGTTTAAGTATAAATTTTTCTGTCTATTGGTCTATTCATTAATTTGAAATTTCTTAAGATCTCTTGAGCCCTACTAAGAATTTTTGTAAAGGCAATGTAATTTTACGTAGGATTTTCTTTCCAAAATCAGTAGTTACAATTTGAAATTAAGCTTTTTGTGAGAACATCAGCAATATAAAATAATTACAACAGCAATATTCAGAGATGAAGTGCTAAATTATTCAGGTTTACTGGTAATTCTGATTTCAGTTGCAGTGATGATCACCTGAGACAGTTTTCTCTCTTTTTTGTCTATCTGTCAGTTTATGTACCTTTTAAATATGGCAGAGGCAGGAATATTTCTGCTGTCTGTGCAACTAGTGAAAAGTGATTTTTTAAGCAGCTGGTAAGGTCTTGCATTTCTCACTCTCATGTGAGTAATCCCATCAGTCAAATAGGAGACTGTCATTTATCTTCCATGGAAGGCATTCCTACTGCTGGTGGATGAGAAGTGTTACACAGGTACTCTGCATCAGGCACTGCTGCTTGGCCAGCACCAGTGTGTTTCATGGAGATTTCCATGCTCAGTTGATAAAGAGCGGATACAACAGTATGTAAGGAAAAAAAGCCCTAAATAATGAAGGCAGAAGCCAGTTTTGCAGTTTTTGGCACAGCTCTAATGAAAACACAGTAGACATGAGAGTTTTGTCTCAATGAGATCTGCTGGAGTAAGTTCCCAAAAATATTTTTATGGCAGGCAACCTTGCCTGTGTTTCAGTATGTCTTTAGCATTGTTCTCTTTGATTGCATGAATAAAAGTTAGCACTCTGCACTCAGCTGCCTGTGGTTTCATCAGCAAACAAGTTCAGTAAATCCTTGACATTTTGCAGTGGTTCCTAAATTGTACCCTACAGTCAAATGGAAACAAACACTGACCTAAGACTTAAAAGTATCCAGAATTGGCCCAAAGGCCATGAGAATGATCCCAAATGTGCAATAATTCATAGAGGTCGGTATTTTTCCATTGCTTCTTTCCCCAGTTCTTTATTCTGTGCCCTCCTACACCAGTTATTGTCTGTAAGATTTTCATTAGGTTCTAAATAATACATGTTTCTCTTGTTTTTTCTAACATTATTATGCATTTGACACTAACACTGAAAATGGAAATCTAGAAAATATATTAATTTATTACACAGTATAGAACTATAACTTGCTCTTTTGTGAAGTTAAGTTCCAAGCATATAAGTGTTTAATAGACGTATTTTTCTACTGAGAAAGAAAGCGATTTTACCTCCATTATAAATATATGTATTTCAATCTCCTCCCAAAAATTTACAAAATTTGCACTGTTTTATAAGTGTTACAGACTGTGTTTACACTGGCTATGTTCTTTAATGCAAAGTGTAATTTAAAAAAAGGGGAAAAAGTCCTAAAAGAAAACCCTGCATGAAAAGAGCTGCATATGTTTAAATGAAAAGCTGTACTTTTCATTATTTTCCTTCCCACATTACTCTAGAATCTGGTTAATTCACATAGAATGTTCAGTGAGATTTTAAACCTGCTAGTTCTGTATTAAGCATGCAAACTCAAAAAAAAAAAAAAAGAAAAAATATATGCAGGTTGGTCTGCTTCTTTTATTTACAAGGACTAAATATGGGTAACAAATTCAT
>JAOXXN010000025.1:8645956-8665979 GCA_026770055.1 Myrmophylax atrothorax | reverse complement strand
AGTTATTCCAAAGCAAAATGCAGTCATGGTTGCATTGAGGAAACATGAAAAGAACAGTTTTTCTGTCATTCTGCAAAAGCACATTGAGTGTCTGTGTATTGATATTTTTTAGTTATAGATGCCAAGTCACAATCTGCTTTAAGATTTCTGAGTGTGTATTGAGTACTACGACAATATATACATGAATTGGAACTGCCTGTACCTGTACCCCTCTGCTTCAGTATGGGGATGGGGACCTGTGCTTGGGAAGCCTCTTGTGGACTCAGTTTTGTGTAATACCAGTAGAGAATCACAGAATTGTTTAGGTTGGAAAAGATGTCTGAGATGATCAGGTCCAACCCTTAACCCAGCACTGCCAAGCCCATCGCTGAACCATGGCCATGAGTGCCATGCCTACATGTCTTTTATATACCTCCAGTGACAGTGACTGCTGTGCCAGTGTTTGACTACCCTGTCAGTGAATAAATTTTCCCTAATCCGATTTAGACCTCCCCTGGCACAACTTGAGGCCATTTCCTCTTGTCCTGTCACTTGTTACTTAGGAGAAGGGACCAACCCCCACCTGACTACAACCTCCTCTCAGGTAGTTGTAGAGAGTGAGGGGGTCACTCCTGAGGGTCCTTTTTTCTCCAGCCTAACACCCCCCCAGCTCCCTCAGCTGCTCCTCACCACACTTGTGCTCCAGCCCCTTCTCTTGCCTTTCTCTGGACATGCTCTGCCATCTCTGTGACATGCAAGAGGCTACCTATTTCCATAGGTCGCACTTAAGGATCTGGAAAAATACTGTCAAACAGTGAAATGCATCCATCCGTGGGACTCGGCTGGCACAGGAGCCATGAGCTTGTCCCACTCTGAAAACCACCACCATGGCAGCCCTCCAGTGGGGTCCCTCAAGGCAGTGACAGCTGGATCAGGGCCTTGGTGGCAAAGATTAGCTGAAATAGAAGGGCATATGGGCATTTTGTGTCCCTCTGTCTCATCAAAGCCATGGTGGCTTTATCAGCTGGATTTATCAGGGCACTACTGTGACTGTGCTTGGTGCTGCATCTTGCTTGGGTGCCTGTGCAGCCCTGCCACCCCCAGCTTGTCAGGCTGTGCCTTCCCCAGGAACAAAATCACCAGCACCAAACATCTTTATTGCAACCACAGGGACTTCTGATTTGGGGCATGTTCACTTTTAAGATGGTTTATTATAATGTTTGGAAGCTGCTGTTTGTATACTTACCTTTGTGTGTGATGTACTTCAGAGGCAATTGTGGTTTAAAGGTTGTCTATAAAAAGAGCTAGAAACTGGAAACCTTTTCAACTGCTGCAGATTTTATGTTCCTGAAGAAAGTTCTGCAAGAAAACAGGGTAATTTTAAATTAAGTAACAAAGTACAGTGAATATTTACAGTTCTTGGGGGCTGTGTTCTAGGCTCGTATCTTAATAATGTCCCCTTCTCTAGACAGTGGATGAGAAAGATATATAAAGATATTGCCATGTTCTGCCATCAGGTCTGCTCCAATACCCATTCAAGCCAACAAAAAGAGTTCCATCAAATTCAGCAGACTTTGGATAAGGCCATAAACCTTCTGTTTACTGTGTACAGGGAAATACAAAAGACAAAAGAGATAGAAAGAAGTCAAGAGACTAAGAAGCAGTTGCTTATTTATTCTGTCTAAAATCAAGCTTATTTTTGTTCCTGTTTGGTGTGGATATGCTCCAGGACCATCCAGCCTTGGGAAAGGAATTTTGTTCATTCTTTGTTATAAACAAGATAAGGACTTGGGAATAAATAACAGATACTTTTGCAGGGGAAAAAAAATCGTGATTTTTAAGGGCTTCTGCTCCCAGTAGTTCCTTTGATTCAAAAGGCTTTCTCTGTTTGTCCGAATGCATAAGCACATACTTAAATTCCCCTTAATTCAGTGAGAAATACTTTGCTGAGCAGGGGCCTGGAAGGGCAGTTGAGTGCCAGAAATCACAGCATTCAGCAGTCTTTAGAATTGTGCTCTTAGGGAATACTCTGAGCAGCTTTCCCAGTGTTCATCTTTAAACAGAGTTGAGTGTTAGGGCAAAGCAGCTGTCAGGTCTCACAGTCCTGGTCACAGGAAAGGAAATCTCCAATGCCTATCCTGGCAGTGACAGCACCCTGGGACTCCGTCAGAGATGGGAGAACAGTGGCTTTCTGTGTTGTCTCCCAGCTGGGCAACTGGGAGCTTATGGCTCCATTAGAAATACTGTCTGCATTTTGTCCATCCTCTCTTGAGCACCCTTTATGGCTCATGCTGGCGCTGCAAAGTTCCTGAGACACTAAGAAATAAGTGGAGAATGTGAAGAAGAGAGAGAAAGAAGAGTAGTCAGAGTCCAAGTGTTTTCCAGGCAGAAACACTGACTGGCCACAGGACAATGAATGCCTCATGTTTATCCACTATTCAATGGATGCTGTGCAAAGTTCCCCAGAAAAGTATCATTTCTTGCCATCTCACTTGCTTCAGACCCCTTGTCTTGATAATTTTAAAATTAAATTTTCAGTTTTATGTTGGGATGGGAAACTTTGTTTCATCCACAGGGGAAAAAAAAGAAAAAGAAAAAAGCTCCTTCTCTATGTGTGGGAAAATTCCTCACAGAGTAAAAACTCACACTTTTTGCAGTCCCATGGGTTTTATACTGGAATGTAGTGCCAGAAGTGTTTCCAGATCACTATGGTGAGGTGCATGAGGTGATGGTTTCTGCTGTGCAGTGGATCCCATCACTATATTGCCCCATTCTACCAGAGGTACGTTCCAACAAGCATCATCCAGAGAAAAGTGGGTTCCAAACATCAGTGCTTCAGGGCTGTCTCAACAGCAGTTCTGCAGCTCTTGCAACATGTCATTGCTGGGTGCTCTATCAGTTTGCATCGGTGTTGTCCCTGGGGCTCTGAGTCTGGCAGGGCAATCACAGCCAGAGCCTGGTTTTCCAAAGCAATTAAGCCACACAGGAGCCAGATCTTATCAAAAGTCCACAGGAATTAGTCCTGATCCTCAGTTTTTGTATTACCAACATTGGTTAGCTAGGAGTGTGAGAAGGGATGCTGACTGTGAGCAGCAGAGCTGGAAGATCCACGCCAAGGGGGCAGGGATCCAACAGGCCCTTCCTTGCCCGGATCTGAAGGAAAATGGGTACCTGAACAGTACAATAATATTTATTTAACATAACCAGTATTGGTCTATTTGTTTTTAAATTAATGAAAACTACACAAAATTACCTTCCTCCCTGGTCTTGGAAGCATTTAAGTTTTTTGAAATTTCATAAATAACAGTGATTAAAACAGTTCCATTTTGGCACTAGTTAGCCCAGCAAATGTTAAAAATACGGCATTTTGGAATACTTTGTTACAGGAAGAAAGCAAAATTTGAAAATGGAAAATAATGGCACATCACATTCCTACAAACACAAAGAACAGAGTTCTGAAATGTACTTTGCTTCCCTAAAGAAAGGGCCTGAAGGGCTCGTGATGGTGAGGGAAGGACAGCTTTGCAATGCCTACCACAAGAAGCCATTTGATCATTTCAATGCCACTGGAGAAATTCAGAGGTTAATAAAGCTGCTCCAAAGAGGTATAAAACAATGTCTAAAAAAAGGAAACATAAAGTAAAATTTACCAAGCTTTGCCAGGATATTTGTCATATAAATACAAAACATCAGCACTGCCAATAGAAGCAGAACATGACCTGTCAGCATTTTCTCTTCTTTGCAATATCTTTGTTAGCTACAGACCAAGCAGTAAAGCAAATAAATAATAATAATAAAAATGCAGTTTGTCAAGCTGAGCCAGATTCTCACGGTAGGTATTCTATAAACAATTCCTCTAATTCATTTTGATAGGGTGTAATTGGCTTTACAAGGTTTTAAGAGCTTTCTCCACTTCTGGACAAGCACAAAGACAAAACAATGTATTTTACATTAGATGAGTTTCGCAATTTCTAAGACTGTAAAATAATTCCTTCATACACAGCAGTGGGTGGTCAATGTTTTCCTGGCTGCAAGTATCCACTATGGGCATTCAAAGTGTTTGCAGGAGTGAGAGCACCAACAGCTACTGCTGAACTCAGCCGAGCTGGTAGACCAGCAAGGGCAGTGGGGTCCCCAGATGCTCAGCATCACTGGGTGGGCTCAAATATTTCCCTGGGCAATACCTGGAGAATAGTGCACCAGTTCAGACTTTTTTATACTGGATAGAGGGATTTGCAAATCTCTAGTGTCCTCTTTTATCGGAGAAATACAAGCAAGCCAAGGTGGGAATGAAAATTGTCAAAGAACTTTGTGCCTCATTTCTTTCTAAATCCAGTTTTTTGGGATTCAGAGCATGCCTTGGGATTTATGATGTGGATGAGAGAATTAGTGATTCTCGTGCAGAGAGAGCAAGGGGCTTTGCTTTTACTACCAAGACATATTTTCAAGAGAAATCCAGACCCTAACATGGGCTAGACTTTGTGTAAATTAGCCTCTTAAGAGATGACTCAAGAAGAGAGAGTCTAATGAGATGTGAAGAAGCTTTCAAAGCACAATGTACTCTAATCAGCTCATGTATGAGGCTTGAAGGTAACTTCTGTCAGCATCTAAAAGGAAGCATTTAAAACTTAGTCCCCAAATAACATTAGAGACTCCATGTTCTGTGAATTAACATCTCTTCCACCTTTAAAACCCTTAACAGCTCTTTGATTAAAGGATATCAAAGGCTTTATGATCATGAAACAATCAATCTAACACCTAAATCCTCTCGGGAAATATTTTTATCCACCCTTTAGCAAATGAAAAATATGTTTAAGATCCATTTTACCCAAGATCTCACCAAAAAACAAAGGCAGAGCTGGGGCTGTGCCCACAGTCTCCCAGTTTGGAGTTCAGACCAGTAGATTATATTCCCTGGACTGGACTGGTAACTGGATTGCCTCATCCTGGCTCTGTGGCTGCATCATCTCAACCAACAGAAAAAGTTTGTTCCAGCCTGTATTAACAACCTCTGATTGTCCCCCAAGTGGGTCACAGTGGGGCAGTTTTGGGGGTAGGGCAGAGCTGTCCCAGAGAGAATCGTGATGCCTCCCTGTGGGATCAGCAGCTCGTTGCAGAGAGGGGAAAAGACAAGCTAATCAGCAGCAGTGAAGTGACTTTGGGAGGACATAGACTGATGAGATGACAGGAAATCTGTGTGCTGTAGCAAATTATTGCAAAAGGAGACAGCGGGGGAAAACATTGAACTGACACATAATTTGTACCTAACAACCAGCCTGAACCCATATCAGAGGTCTGGCTGTTATGCTGCCAAACTCAGGGAAAATCTGAACAAAGTTCAAACTTCACCCATCAACATAATGAACGGCAGAAGCATCTGTGATGTGACAGTGCCAGTCTGTGAGGTAGGCTTCAATCCAGGGCCAGAAGTTTTCAGCTACCCTCTGAACAAACTGCCAAGACTAGTGCAGGTGTGGGTATACTTTAGTGCACAGACAATTCAAGGCAGCCCCTTCATGGTGGAAAAGAGAGCAGCTTGAGACAGCAGAATAAAGGAGAATGTTAATGAACTTAACCACCCTGGCTTGTCCTTGGCAGGTTCCCCAACTGTGAAATACAACCACGAGTGCCCTGTAAGACCAGTGATGTGGCAGAGGCAGTTGAGCTGGGTGAGTGTATACCAGAGGTGCTACAGAGCAGCAATTCAGGGTAGAGAGGGGGAGGAGCTGCATGCATGGGGGGAAGGAGCACACCACCACTGCCTAGAGACATGCCCATGCCAGCAGCTGGTGGGGGGGATGTGCAGGGCATGGGGTCTGCTTGGACGCAATGGCAGCAGCATCTCATGATCACTGCATCCTGCTCTAAAACTCTCAAAAAGGTTTCCAAAGCTATTTATACCCAATTTCAGAGCTCCCCAGGGCCCAAAGAGAGGTAAATCCTATCCAAACAGCTCTGCCCCCAGGAAACAGGCTAATAAGGGACTAATAAAGGAAACAATAACAGTAGTCATTAATTCAGCAATCTGTTTTAAATCCCTTTCTTAAACTATTAACTGTATCTTCTAAACTTGTCATCTTACTTGTCTATAGCATATTGAAGTCCATGGAGAGGATATGGACACAGCATTGCAGGGAGCAGAGAGCATTTTATGCACCATATAGAGCTAGTCATGGTCGTACGGATTAAGTGGGAGATGAGGCATTTTGTGGGCACTTGCAAGGTCTGGGAGCTGCTGCCCATGGGAGGAGGGGAGGACAGACACCTGCAGGGCAGCAGTGGAGATCTCCCACACTGCACCAGAAGCACTGGGACAGGATGGAGAGCTGGAGCAGCACAGCCCGATGGGCAGAGCACCCCAGGGCCCTGCAGGCAGCTGAGCGTCTCTGAGTCGCAGCCACAGTCAGCAAAATAGAGGCAGCCCATGACAAGGGCTTGTCTTGCAAAATACAGCAATGTAACCTTTGAGCTGCTAATCATTTTTCCCTTTTGGCAGCCAAACAAATGTTATGAAAGAGTAATTCTCAGCATCCATTGTACCCTGAGGGTTAACAAACATGTGTAAGAAGAGCTCCAGATAGAGAACTGGCAGCCTCTGCTTCTCCTTTACTGTGTGGAGAGCTCTTCTGAGACTTGAGGGATGATGGGAGTTGTCTTTTCTTCTTTTTTTTTTCTTTTTTTTTTTTTTTTCAGAAATAAGGTCATGGAAATTGTCAGAGGAGCATGTGGAGCGATTATAGCAGAAGCACAGAAGCCTCTTAGAGAAACTTCCTGATTTTAGAAGCCTGATTCTTGTCATTTTTACAGTAAAACTGTAAAGAACAAGCTCTCCCCAAGGGAGCCATGGAAAGCACAGTGGTTTGTGCAGGGGGTGACAGCAGTTGAGGGGGGACTGGGCAGAGAGGCAGCAGCGGGCGTGTCCATGTGCCTAACACCAGTCTCAGCAGCGCCGTGCACGGACAGAGCCAGCAGAATCCTTGCGTGGGGGAATGCAGTGCCCACAGCCCTGCCATGGGCTGGCTGCCCAAGGCTGCTGCCACCCCATGGGCACCGATCTGTGACACTTTTTCTGATCTTGGGGCCTTTTCTAGTGGTCCCACCTGGACCTTTCCTTTGGCAGCCTTTTCCCTTCACTCAGCAAAGAGGTTGAGGCTGGAGCAAGCCCAAATTACTGTCCTGTGGGGATACAGTGTGTGAGAGGAGTGGCACAGGGGCACCTGTCTGGGGCCACGTCCAGGGCACAGGACTTGGAGTGCTGTCACTGTCACTTTTTCGGCAGAAGATGCAACAACATTTCAGTATACACGTCCCCCAGGCCTTTTTTGGCACTGAAACCTCACCAAAGTGTCTGATTGCTATTACTTACTCCCTCTAAACCATAACAAAACCCCACAGGAATATAACTGGTGACAAAGCTACAATGTGAGAGTGAGACAGAAGTATTACCAGAGGTAACCCAGTCAGGGCCAGTTTAACTTGCAACAAGTTATTACTCTCTTATATAGCACTGGGAAAATGTGATATGGAAGCTGCGTTTTCTCAAAGTAGCTGAAGCAGAACAACCTCAGATAATCATCAGCCTCAGTGTGTCCGTATGGCTTTGTCTGCCACCACTGGAATGAGACTTTCCCCTGGGCTGACCTCCCCTGCCCCAGCCCACTCTGCTTTTCCCCAGGTTTATCCTGTGCTTGGCTATCCCTGCTGACCCATCAGCAACCCACACAGACACCACACCGTCTTCCTGACAATTTGGTGTTTAACTAGTACTTTGCACTGAGCCACAAAAGCAATTCCTTGGCTGTGGAAAGGGAAAAGTTCCTCATGGGCAACTTGAAATGAAGCACTTGGGCAGTGAGGCTCACTGGAACATTTAAAAATTACATTTTATGGTACTTGCTTGTTTCAGGAGGTAACAGCAAAAAAAACCCCAGGCTTTAATGATGCTGTGATCAGCCCCTGGCCTCAGCCTGGGCCTTTTTCATATGGAGTGAGATTTATTCAGAGTACGTGTGAGCAATGAGCCACCAACAATAAGCTTTGTTAGAATGGAGCATTACTTTAACTTCGCTGTCTTCCACGGGCTGTGGAGGAAGTGACCAAGTCCTGAGCAGGCTGTCATGGACTTGGTTAGAGATTTCAGGTATGTGTTGGAAGGTAAAAGAATCTGCTGACACATATTAGTCAAGCACTAGTCAGCACTACACCTAAGACAGACTTCCCCAGGGAAATCATGGACTGCTAATTTGGGGGGAGGAAACAGTGCAGATTTTTTCCACTAAGATGATAAAATAAAGGTCTCCAGCTGAGATACCAATTTGGGGAGATGGATGTTAATTTGCCAGAACAGGGGACAGCTGAAATTAATAATGATATTCTGCTGTAATTTGTGCTGCTCAAAAACCAGAGTCAAATCAGTGTAGTCACTAGAGATCTGTACCTGATTTCTGTGAATGAGAATTTGTTCCATTAATCTGGGTGGCTTAAAAAGAACACTGTAATAATGCTGAGCATTGGGCTTCAGTTGGTCCAACAGCTTCTATCAAGGACCAGAAAAAAGACCTGTGAGTTACAGCATCTGTGATTTTGTAACTAGACTAGTTAATGTGATGTGGCTTGGCAGAATTTGTGATTCCCTGTAACAAAGAGGGAAGTTACCAGAAGTATTTTCAGTTTGCCAGCTGCAGAACAAAACCATGCTCACCCCCCTCCCCCAGTTTAATATGGATAAGGCATCAAGTACTGCACCAAGTTTTAGGAAGGGATCTCCCCCCTCAAACCAACAAAACCTTCACAGAATCAGCTGTGCTGTTAAAGACCTCAAAAGTCACAAAGAGTAGAATTGTCCCTCCTGACCTAAAGAGCAACCAGGTTTCAGTTACCCTTCTCCTTGCCTGTGTCTGCAAAGAGCCTCAGGACATCTCAGCAGCAGAGTCAGCCCAGAGCTGGCCCCCCATGAGTCCTCCCTGCCACCCCCGGGTTCCTATCAATAGCTGGAAAGGCAAAACTGCAGAAAATGCTCTCAAAAGGTTAAAAAGAAAAATGCAATAGAAATTCTGGCCAAGGAAGGATCAGCCCTGGAAGCTTTCTAATTCTCAGTCTGAGCTTGGACATGTGGAAAAAATAATAGTCATGAAAGGACTCACAGGCCCTCCCAGTCTAGATGAAGAATAAACAATACAAGGGGACATGGCAAAGAGGAAAAAAAGAGATAAATTTTTATTATCCTCCCAGCAGTTGTAACATGGAAATTAGGACAGGATAACAGGCAATTTAATACCAGCATATTCACTGGAAAAGTGGAGGTGGCCACAAAGGGGATTAAATATGACTGGATAAAACAGCCAACATTGGTATGAGGGAATCATCAAAATAAGCCAAAAGAAGAAAGGGAATGAGGACACACACAACCGACCTTTGCTACACTGTTCACAGAAATGTCAGGGGAAAACCCAAACCCATACAGACACACACAACTAAAGCAAATTATTATCAGCCTGAGCAGGAGGACATGTCTGGACAAGACAGAAAACAATCAAACACCGTGGGGTAACCTAAATCGAGCAAAAAGAACTAAAGGGTTCAAATATTGCAGAATTAAACTGAAAGGTTTTCTCTTGATGTTTTTTTATTTATTTTCTATTAATCAAAGGAAAAAACACCTAGAAAAAAGAATGGAAGTGCTACTGCTGCTTCAAAACCAGAGATAGTACAAAGCATGTAGTTCAGAGGAGGTGTGGGAGCACCCACAGTGTGAGCATGTCTGTTCACAGCCACCAGAAGAAACACCTCTGGTTTGAGAAAACAGATTACAGAAGAGAAGGTACCCAGCACATGGATGTTAATCCATGCCAGGGGAAGTCCAGCACAGCCAGGCTGGTGAGCCAACACCCACTGCATCTCAAATGGCTCAGCACAGCCAGGGCCGAGGGAAACAGTGCTGGGCTGGCTAAACCCACCTGATAACCAAGTCATGGCAGGGTGGAAAGCTCTGGAGGAAGCATGATGGCCCATGGTGGAGGGCATCCCTATGTGAGGCCGTGACTCCTGTTGGCTTCAGCAGCCTGGGTGCAGTGCAAAATGCAGTGATAGCTGCAGGTGCCCAGGCTGTACAGAGGCACCCTCACTTTGTCCCTGCATAAAAGGGCCCATGAAAAGGTTGTGTCAAAGAGGCAGAACATAAAATCAGGTCAAACAGCCACACTTGTGTTCACTGTTTCTACCAGCCTTGGTGGCTGGCAGCTGGGTCCCTGCCTGATGAAGGAGCTCAGCTTTGGGTGGGAGATGGTGTATTCCACCCCTGAAGCTCAAGGCACTGGAAGGGTGATGCTGGCTATGGCATGAGGGCTACACAGCCTGAGGTGGCAGGTATGGTTATGCTGGAAGTGGCCTTGGGGAATTTTGCATCAGTTTTTAAAATACAGTCTGTGTTTGCAGCAAACACTGGTATTTGCAGGGAGGGAGGAACTGTTGATGTGCCTGCTGATTGGGGATTTAGGCTGGGAGACGGTTAGAGTGACAGTTGTTGATGAATTGGGTTCGTGTAATGAACTGCACCAAGTGCCTTACTGGGACAGGGCTCATCTTGGAAAGCCCATGCAAAGATCCAGCACCCCCAGGTCAGCTTCAGGGTCCAGAGGCTGTGCTTTAGTGCCACACCCTCCTCAGGTGAACCTGAGGCACTACCTGGGGATTGAGCAGGCAGAGCTGATGGATAGGGCCTTTTCTGGGATGATTTGTCACTAGTCTAGAAGAAACGAAGATGGTGATCTTATAAGTGAGCAACAGCAGCAGCAGCTCCACAACAGTGGAGCAGGTCTGCCCTTCACATAATGCACATTTAAATGCTTCTTTTCAGGCATAATCACATGACTGACCTCAAGTATGTGGGCAAACCATATATTTATTGCTATAAAATGACAGCAAGTTCACTGACAAAAACAGATTGGGCAGCTGGTGGGAATTTTTAATCACAGAGAAGATTCAGTGGTCACTGAATACTAATCCACAACTGTTTACAGAATCACATTATTGCTGCAGTATGTTGTTTTTTCTGTGCAGGAGTTAAAACTGTATTCTAACAGAACATAATGATACATGGTTATTAACTGACTTTGAAAGAGCATTTAGGAGATATGCAGTGATTTTTTTTATGTATATATAATGCAAATCTATATCATTTATATACAAATATATCTAGCTATGCCGGATATTGTCCTACAGGAAACAAAGGAGGCTGGTGATACCTTCACATAAAATTTTATGATGTGGTTTTCTGGCTTTCAAGATATTGCTGATTTGTCCGCTTAAAAACAAACAGAAGAAACCCTAACAAAAAGCCCAAAAGAGTACTTCAGAGACTTGGTTGTAAGCTTTCATAGTCAAATATCAAATGACTATTACTGTTCTTTCTGTACTGTTAACTAATCTGAAGGAAAAAGACAGGAAGGACAGATAAAGCATTGGGATGGGACCCGAGGGAGTGGCACCAGTTATGTCTGCCTGTGCTACCACAGTGGATGTGTAAATGAGGGTAATAACTGGTTTACTCCCACTTTTAGAATATCAAGTTTATGGGCTCAGGGGCCATCTATTACTTTCTAACCTCAAACTGGAGCTTCTGGCAAACAAAGGAATAAAGGTGGGTTGGCCTTTTCCAAACCTGTAAGAATTTGGTCTCAGAATCAAGGCCACAGAGTGCAGCGCTCCAGCTCTGGTCTGCAGAGGATTCCAGGCTCCCCAGCTCTGCCTGGGATTGCTCGCCCCGTGACCTCCTAACATGCTCAGATCTTGGCTAGATGAAATCAACTTTCACCCTGTAAAGCAATGTAAGCATGCAAACTGTTTGGGGAAGGTATGAGAGCTCAAGGACTTAAAGATGCTTAATTGGTTTATGGAGCTAAACTCCTTAAAGAACTTAAGCTGCTGTGAAAAGGGAAGCTGGTTCAAATCCTGAAATCTCCCTGCTGGAAGGCAGAGCCTGATTGTGCTACAGGGTGGCAGTTCAGGGCTTGGCTACGAGTTGGCTCCTGCAAAGCAGCCAGGTAGCCCTCCAGAGGGGACAGATTTCCTGGGTGGCACAGAAGCTGCTGTGGTCAGGACATCTTGCTAACCAGTAACTTTAGGCTAGTGAAGCAGTCTAAGAGGCTGCTGACAGCAGCTGTAATCTAGGGAGGTCTGAGCACTCTCACTTACCCTAGGAAGCAGAAAGTGAGAGACACATGAGAAATGGAAACCAGCAGGTCTATTAACATATGGTCCCTTTGTTTCTACTTTGTTTTTTTATTTTCAGGGGGGTCTTATTGTTTGGTTTCTGCTTCAGCTACTGGCTCTCATTATATCTCTTGTGATTAAAATGCCCACTATTTTCTCCTTAGGAGAAAATATAGTGTCACTTATCTTTTTAATAAGGTTAGACCTTTAGCTATTCAGAGTGGGCACATTAAGCCATTTTGCCCTCAGTATTAATTTTTGTGCCACCTCCTCACTGAATCCAAGCCTTCATTTCTATTCTGTTCGTTACAAGAAAGACGCTGGAGCTGCTGCCCCAGTATCCATTTCAGCAAAACAGCACGGGAGGCAAAGTCCTTTCCCTCATCTTTCTTTGCTTATGCAGCAATGGATCCCATCAGACCATGTGCCACAGTATTGCACCAAGATGCTCTCACAGTTTTGCTCTGTTTGACACAGTTTGTGAGTGGCTCTGGGACTCTGGGCAGTGTCCAGGCTGTGGGAAGGACGTCTGTGCCACAGCCCTTCAACTGCACTGTGTGCAGGCTGGACTTGCACATAGCCCTGCACAAGCTGCTGCTAAGGTGAATATTGCTTAAATGGGTTTAGGTTATGGAGCTGTGTGTGCTCTGGAGTGTAGGTTGTGCCACTCACCACATTTTGTGCCCTCTGTTAACTATGCAGTGATTATTTAGTAGCTGTTTCCAAGTTATCAATAAAAGCAGTGAACACAGTCTCAAACCTGTGCAAACACATTTCTTGCCCACAAAACTTCCATGACTAAATAGCAGTGAATGACTGGCAGATGTGCAGAGTCTTCCCATTCTTCCCAAACCACTAAACAACTTGTCAAATTTAATTTTTAAAATGTTTACAGTCTCAGCTGACAGCTGCACTGTGCAGCAGCAACATCAAGGTGAGTGCACCTTCTCAATGCTTTGCCCAAAATGCTGTGAAGTGCATGGGAAGCTGACAGACCCTCGTGAGAGATGTGCTGCCTGTTTCCAGGCTGAGCATGGTGTTACAGGCATAAGTGAAACTTGGCTGGAAGTTATAGGCAGGTTATTAATATATAAAGATAGAGAATGTTTAGATAGGACTGGCAAGGATCTACAGGAAAAGACAGACTTATTCATGAGTTAATGTTGGAAGAGGACACTGTTGCTTAATGCCTAAAGGAGCTTACCCTTGCCTTTCCCATCCAGCAAACTCACACACACACACACACACACACAAAAATTAGGCAACCTCCCAAATACAGGATACATTTCCCTTGAGGAAAAGAGGAGGATTTAAAAGATGCAGCCACTGCACTGGGGCACCCAAGTGTGTTTGGAATTTTCAAAGTTGACAAATTACTGAGATGAAAAGCAACTTAGAACTAAATGGAAATTGGAGTGAGAATAGAGGAGACTTCCCTGAAGATTTTTAATAGGTCACAGAGGGCAAGTTTTGTTCCAGAGGGCTGGATAGGGGCTCATAATTTACAGTTCCTCTTTTGCCTTTTTTTTTTCCTCCTCTAAGAAAAGGAGAAGCAGAGGGCATGGGAACTGCAGATGTGTAACAGAGACTTGAGCAACAAGGTAGGCTTTTTTTGTATCTAAGGCAAGGTTAAAATTGTGTAATTTTGTGAGGTACAAGTTAGGCCTGCAACACAACTGAAAAAATCTGTTTAATTGACTGAGAATGTACCCAGACTGACACATGACATTGAAAAGGTTAAAAAATTGGGATAAAGTAAATTTTTTTAAAATATTTTTGAAGTACATTGAAAGCTGTCCTCACATTAAAGTTGTTGCAACATTTTCTTTCCTTTAGGGAAGAGGGGAACAGAAACCCAACCAACACCCTGCCCCCAAAACCCTGCACAGAGACTTTAATCTGACAATTCCTCCAAACTAAGGGTGATTCAGACACCAGTTCCTTCTTAGCTAACCACCAAACTTTATCCAAACGGATAAAAGGGAACCGTGGTTTGAGTCATCCAGAGTTAGTATTTGGTTGGCAAAACCATGCCTGCAGGATTTTCTGCAAGTCAAAAACCCCCTGCCTGTCTGCCAGAAGAGTTACCACAACTTGTCTTGCTTTCACAAAAAAAAGTGTCTGCCACGTGGTATTTTAACTGATAAATTTAATGTGGTAGCGATTAAACTGTGCTATGTCAGTTTTCTTTGTATTTTGGATTTTTTTACTGAGAAATTTGTCTGTGAAGAGGCAGCAGCTATTTTTTTCCATAATTGCATCTGTTTCAGAGAGCAGACAGATGTTGGACTGAAATTCATTACGGTATTCATAAACCCCATTGGGATCTGATGACCTAGTAACATACAGCTACTGCTCCTTGCAAAGCATTTCAAAGGGTTCTTACTTTGAATGAAGAAATAACTTTGCAGAAGATAGGAAGGAAGGGATAAACTTATAGCTAGGCAGATGGCTGCACAACAGCAAGATGCAATGGTTATATAAAATGTGTGGGTTCAATTTATTTCAATAAATTATCTTTATTTTGCAAAATTGCCAGCCAGCCTTCGTGCACTGGTATTACTGTAGCAGGCAGATAGTGCCTTGGTATTCTCATACAAAACAGAGTCACAGGGAAATAGCCAGTGACATGAGAAAGAAAAGAAAATCAGAGTGGGGAAAAATTCTCATGGGGAGACAATGAAATAGAAATAGCCTTCACACAGGACAGTTATCTGTATAATTCATGTGTTACTGCACAAAATCACCATTGACAATTCAATTGGTGCTGGAACAGAGTCCAAAAGCCAGGAGTGCAAAATACCATAATTCCAGAAGATGCAACTCTTCTCCCTGAAAGCTTTGGTGTTGTTTTTCTCAGGGATAGCAGGGACATGTGCTGGGCTGACGGGAAACTGGAAACTTCCAGTTGCAGCTTTCTTACTTGAGAAACTCTGAAGTGCTGAGCTGAAACAATGCTGTGAAGTCATGGGTCAGGCAGCAATGGAAGGTTATCGGGGCTGTGAGGAGAGGGCTCCTCGTGCTCCGTGTGCAGTGTGTGGGGACACACTTGGCACAGACAGGGTTGTCTGTGTGCCACTGGAAAGAAAATATCCTTTTGCAAAAGTCCCAGTGAGCAGAATGGGACTAATGGAAGTTTTGTGAGAGACCTATATTTGAAGTTTTATCCTGGGAAATGAGGTGGACATCCTGGCTGGTATTACAGTAGTGAGAGGCACTTTTTCCAGCCTGCCTGTCCCCTCAGTAATCCTTTGGGAAGGAAGCTGTTTGGTCTCGTTTTGGATATCCTGTGAAACAGAACTAGCACGGCTGCCAGGAACTGAAAAAAGTGATTTAATTTTTAAAGAGATGAAAACTACTGTATGTGCTACTGCATATTGTACGGGAAATGACTGTTTCAGTTTGTTTGTCTGGATTTCTGATATTTCCAGTTTATACAGGGTAGCAACCCTGTCTCTCAATGCTAATGCAGCAGCCTCTGCAAAGTGCAAATCTGAAGATTCAGGTTTAAATTTTACTTTCTGGCTCAGCTTTAATGTGTTTGGAGTGAAGTGGGAATTTTCTTTCGTTCAAATAGGAGAAAGCATGAGAAATATTCAGAGCCCTATCCAACAATCCATTGAAAACAAAGACATTTCACTGTGATTTCCAAGCACTGCAGGGATGGGTCCCAGAAATGCTGAAGTTATGAAGTGAACTGGGCTGGTGGTTCAGCTTTTTTAGCATCTTTTAACTAAATTGGAATGTAAGGAACTGGGTGTCCATGGCCTGAAACTTAAATCTTTCCTGTGCAATCCAAAAAAATTTTTGCGTCAGCTACAGTAAGTTGTGCTGGCATGTCCCAAGGTGTGACCTGATGAAAAGTATGCTCTGCTTTTCCGTGTCCGTTGAATATTTCTCCTGACATTGTGAGCCTGCCACCAAGGCAGCACACAGACATACCCAGCCTGTATACAATCCTATACACATTTTTAATGCATTATCTTGTTCCTGACAGTCTAGCAAAGCCACCCACGGTACAAACCATGCTGTAATTGGAAACGGAAGGGGATAAATTTAAAGTTAGTGACTAGTCTAATAAATCAAGATTATTTTTTTTGTACTCTGAGACTTCATAAAATGACTTCCAGAATGCTGCTGTAAATGGTAATGAACTCAAGCAGCAGCCAAGAGACTCTACTCAAGGATGAGTGTTGGGCTTAATACTGTGCTGGCCGTTGCTACCCATAGACTCTCCTGTAATCTGCATTTAACAGCTTGTCATGTTCTGATTCTGAAAAAAATATGAAGAAAATATTTTTCTGAAATCATTAGGCAAAAAGATTGGCCTCCCTTTTCAACAATCCAGAAAGCACTTCTGGAAGGGGAGGGTGGTCTGTACTAACAAGCAGATTTCATGGACTTTTATGTCACTTCTGTCTGTCAGCCAAGGGCTGTGCCCTAAAGTAACACTAAAGAGGTGTTTAAAATTTCTAGTTCATACAAAAAACAAAATTAATGGGGGAATTTGGTAAAGTTTTTTTATTCTGGGAGAAAAGTTCTGGGGTCAGAGCACCCGCATCAATCTGATCAGGCACTTCAGACACTGGCAGAATGCAGGTTCCTTTACAGCAGGTAGGAAAACTTCCAGCAAAATAAATGTCTCAGGGAGTCTTTCAGTGACAAGGAAAGCTGATGTTCACAGGGATCCTGTTTGGCTCTGGAGCATGTGCTGGGGAGCTGGGGCAGAGGGGAGGCTGTCACACTGGGGTGGGTCAGGCTGTGGCTCTCCACCAGGGAGCTGGGAACAGAGAAACCCAGAAGCTTGAAGACCCCTTTGCCTCCTACCTTGGTGACAGGGAGCCTAACTTGAGCTTTTGGGTTTCTGAGCTCCCTGTTGAAAAGGCTGGGGAGTATATGCAGCAGGTTGGCTCTGGAGTCACAGATGTGGCATGAGCTTGCTAAACCTGGCTGTTCCTGCAGCCATAGTGGTAGCACGGATGCCCATTCTCAGAGCAGCATCTGGGGGACTATTTCAATAAGAAGATCCTGTGTGTTGTAGTTTTTCTGAATGATAATTTGTCTGAATTTACAGTTAAGAGAACTAAGAAATGCTGAAAAGAGTCAATTTGTCCATTTCAGGCTAAACCCACCTTTTGAAAGCTATTTATTTCCTACAGACCAGAAATCCTGTTCTCTAATGAGTTATCTTCTTGTTTATTCCTCTGCCAACTTCACACCTGTAGCTGAGACCTCAGTGTAAACAAAGCTAAAGGAAACACGCCAACATGTCAATTCTAGCCTCAGCTTTAAACACTCTCTTCCTTTACTGAGTGTCACATCTGGCAGGGGCAATTACTATTGGTAGGATTATTATGGACCCAAATCTGAGTTAGGATGCTGACAGAAGAGCTCAGGATTAGCCCAGTACTTCTGGGGTACAATGGCATTTCCTTTGCTGAAACAAAGGAAGTTCTTCTCCCTTCATTCTTGCACTTCCCTTTTAATACAAAACATCCTTTGCATAGTTATTTTAAAGGTTTTTATATTCAGGTTGCTGAATTTGGCTGCAGGGGTTTGACTACGGCTGTTGGAAAGGAAAGCTGTACTGATAGCATTTAATTGTCTCTTGTGTTTGTTATGCTTTGGTTGTTAGGGGGTTTTTTTATTTGAATTTATTCTTATGGGAACCTGTTCACTTTTTATTATTGGTGAGATAAATGTGGGTTTCTAGTTTATTAAGAGTCAAGTTACACTGAGGCATTGAATTTCTGGTTCCTGGGATTTACTCTGCCACACAGTTTCATGGAGAAGAGCAAGGTGGGACAGCCCACCTTCAGGTCAGCAATAGCACAATCTGCACAGGGCTCTGGGGAGAGCTGGGGCAGGAGCAGGACACAGGGCCACGGGGGACACCTGGAGCACAGTTTCTGTGTCTGTAGAACCAATCAGGCTGGTGATGGGAGAACTCAGGGCTTGTAGATCTGGTTCTACTCAGAAAAGTAGCCTTGTCCTGATGGCAGTGGTAGCCTCAAAAGATGTGCTGTGAATATTGGTGACAAACCCAGCTGTTGCTTCTGTTAGACCTGCAAGGCTTTTATGGGGAAATGATGCACCGCCTTCTGCAGCAGCAAGGGAAGAATCCTCATGGAGCTGTGCCTGCAGAGATGTGAGTGGGACTGGCATGCCACAGAAACTACCAGCAGTGGGGTTCAGTGGGGGGAAGACAAAGAAAGGTGGTGGTAAAAAAAGCACATAGCAGAGATACTGAGACCTGTCTGCAGAAATACTACAAACCAGGTTATACTTTTAAACCCAGATTTTCACCTCATTTTTGGGTACAGTTCTGTCAAGTGGAAATTAATCCTCAGGTTGGAGAACTCGTCAGAGGTGAGCAAGGCAGACAGGGTTAATTTTGGCAAAGAATCTAAGAGATGGAGCAGGAGAGAGGGCATTGGGTAGACAACAACGGGGAGTTTCACACCAGTTCTCACCAGGGAAGCAGGAAGGAAGTGGAAAGTGGCAGGAGACAAAGGACAGCCTGGAGGTTAGAGAAGTGATAAATAGGGATTGTGAGAAATAATACAAGCAAAAAGGCTAATGATGGATTTATGTAAGGCAGGAAGGCTCAAATGGGGAGCTAAGCTGTGGCTTAACTTTGTCAAAGGTGACATGAGGGCCAGAATTTTCCAAATGCTGCCCAGGGGAGAGCGAGGGGGCTGGGCTGACACTGTGTGTGGATTTCTGTCCACTTTCTGCATTGCTGCATTACACGTTTAGTTCTTCAACACTTACACTTCAATGCAGCAATTGGCCATAACTCCTTGGTAGTGCCTCTACATGCTGGCCCACAGGCAGGCGGGGAGCAGAAATCGAGAGCTATGTTTGCGATAAGGTACCCATTGTGGGCTGTTGTACAAGAATAGTTTGAAGCTGAGTGATACATCAGCATTTCTTTCAAGGAAATTGCCAAATGCCTTTGTTACAACACTGCCCCTCGCTGCTGGCATTGCGGCTGCCCCAGTGTCCTAACAGGCACCAAAGACATTTTGACCACTTTGTCTTGATTTTATGTCTGCAACTGTGAAAGTACTGATTGAGAATTCTGGCCCCTTTCCTTGCCCTCTGCGAGGGGGCAATGGCTGGAGCATCCTTTGGTAAAGTTTAAGGACTTTGACTCAGAAATGTGCATTCCCACTGATTTTTTTTGTCTCTAAATATGAGGCCCCAAAATACCCACGAGTCCTTCCACACCGCTACGCTACAGTCGTAGGGTGTGTTCTTTCTGTGGTCATAATTACCGGGTGAAAGAGGCTGGAAGGGGCCGCGGAGGTTGCGGTGCCTCGGGGGAGCCGTCTGCGGCACTCGGGGCCGTGCTGGTGGAGGGGCTGCTGCCAGCTCCGCACCGTGGGGACCGCCCGTGCCCCTGTTCCGCGTAGGGACCACCCGTGCCCCTGCTCCCCCCAGAGCTGAGGCGGCTCCGAGCTCGGCGCTGGGCTGAGCATCGCTGCCGTCACCCCCGCGGGTTCGTGTGTGCAGCGCCGCTACCCGAGGGAAGGCGCTGGCAGTGTCTCTGCGTGCATGTAAACCTCTCTTTGGATGCCATCAGTGCAGTTTTTTTGGGGGGGGGGTTAAGGGGTTTTGTCCGCGGCTGCTGTAACGCCCCGTGCGCCGAGGGGGCGAGCGCAGCGCCGGGGTGGGAGCTGCCGCTCCGGCGGTGCATCCCCTCCCGCGGCCCGGGGACACGCGTGCACGGAAACTCCCACTCCATCCGCAATTCACCCTCCATCCCACCCCGCGCGAGGGCAGCGCTCCCCGCGCCCCCGCCCCGCGGGCGGCAGGTGGCCCTGAGCCC
>JAOXXN010000025.1:8628774-8644086 GCA_026770055.1 Myrmophylax atrothorax | reverse complement strand
GCGCTTCACCGTTCCCTTGCCAGGGTAATAAATAATTCCCACTGACATTCCTAAAGGTGTTGAGAATGCTCTGGAGAGAAAACAAATGTGAAATTAGGAACTTCTGGAAGGAAACGTGTGCGTGGGGTTTTGGCTTCCGTGGTCTTTTTTTTTTTTTTTAGTTGAGGTTTGGGATTTATTTTTTTTTTCCACCCCAAAGCTAAAATAGTCATCGCTCACCTAGTTTGCTATGAATTTTTATGGTTAACCTATTGTGCTTTTGGGTTTTTAACGTGATGCAGACTTTGGCCACATTAAAAGCCGTGCTGTCAAGAGTTTCACATCCACAAACAGGGCTGGGTATGATGCCCCCGAGTTCCACTTCACCTTTTTTACATAGAGCTGACCTAGGAACCCATCCAACCCAGGCAGGGCGCTCAGCAGAAGAGGGAAGACTTCAATTGTGGCAAAAAAGAGTCATCCCCAGACAGTGAAACCAAAGCAAGCTACTTTCTAAAAATACCAGGAAAAGAAAAACAGTGCTGGGAGAAGCCTTTGCAATAATCACATGGTGAGGAGGGTGTTCCAGACCAGAGGCAGAAAGAAGAAAGGCAGCAGGGACACTAAAGTTTGTGAGGATGGCAAAGGTTTTCTGGCTATGCAAGCAGAAGTTTAACCTCGCTCTGCTCAGGGGTGTAAGGCAAACTAAAGGATGTTCTTTGTTAGAGATTTAGCAGCTGAATCTCATCTGCTAAAGAAAATAATAAGTAAGATAAATAAAAGAAAATAATAATAAATAAATAATAATTAATTATAAATAAAAAAAATAAGAAAATCGTGTAAGTTTGAAAAAGGGTCATGCTTGCAAGGCAGACAGCAAGGCTTTGTGTCAGAACCATCTGATTCAGAAGGTTGAGAGCACTGCAGAATTCGGCCTTGACAGGGAAAGGGTTAAATGGCTCCTTTTGGAGGAAACTTTTTGAGCACTTTGTTTGGGGTTTGTTCTTAGTGGGAAATGGGAGGCAGGTGATGCTGAGCTGTGGAAATTACCTTTGCCTTGTCTGAGGTGTTCCCATGGCCAGTCGGAGCTGCCTGGTGCTGTTCTGCTCTCTCATCAGCATCACTGCATGGAGGTATGACTGTGACTGGAGTAGTTTTCCAACTGCATGAGCTGGCCTTGCTCCTCTCCAAGAGGGTGCTTGCCAGGGCTTTCCTCTTTTCCTGAAAAGAATGGGGGCTGTAGTTTCCTAGTCTTGCTGGAGCATCCTGCTGGGGTGTTTCTGGCCTGGGTTCACCAGGGCACTGAGATGGTTAAAAAGCCCCTAAACTCTGCATTACATGCTGAGGTGCAGAGACCCTGTAGAAGAACTCATGCTTCAGGCACCTGTATCTTTAGCTGCAGAGATGTGAAAACTGCAATTTGGTTGAGCTGTTGCTGTGTGTGTTGCTTTTCATTCTGCCTTGGGGAGCAGATGGATGTGGCCTGGGTGCCTCTGGGTCTGCAGCCTTGCTATTGCCTTCTGAGTGCTCTGCAGATGACTTGCAGGAAACCAAGGCAGCCACCATATGGTACAATGTATTATGGTAATTAACCTTAAAGTGATGAATGTTCAGGCCAGGATTTTGGCATCTGTCAAAGGGAACTTAGCAGTTTGGCAGGTGCTGGCTGGTGAAGGGTTAGCTGGACCATGGGGCTTAAATGGTAGCTGAGAGGAAGCACTGCATCAAAAATGATAACCTAACTCCAAGATAATTAAGAAGTTGGCCCATTGTGAAGAATGCCAGTGAATGATGCAGTGGTGATATCCAAACAAACAAGGACAATCCAAGGACCAAAGTCAGAGTCCATATTAATATCCTTTATGACTCTTAACAAGGCTCAGTTCACTGTGGTGTCCTGATTAAAACAAGAGAGATGGCCAAGTATTTTGGCTGCACTCGGAGCTGTGGAGGCTTGAGATCTTAATGCTCAATTGGCTAGCAAGGACAGGGTAGGATTTTCAGTGTATTAAAGTTAATGCTAATATTTGTTTAGGTAATTGTTTGGGTTTTTCCTAGAGTGTCAGCAACCATTAGAAGCAAACTATTAGGATGCTAAATCACAATGAAATTGATTGGAGGGGGAAGAGAAGCTGATTTTGAGGCATCTTAAGTTACTATATTTGCATAATAAATAAGCTTAGAGTAGAAGAGTGAGAACAGAGCAGGCATTCAAGTGAGAGTGATAGTGGCAAACTCAGAGTTGAAAATGCATTTTAGTTTCCTCAGGGTTTCTGTGCACCACGAGCACTTGTTAATTCAGCAGTGGGGCTTTCTGCAGGATAGATGGGGAAATGGGGTGCCGCTTGTGCTTCCCACAGAGTACAGAAATAGTGCACATGGAAGCCCTTGTCTGGAAGGGTTCCTCAGAGAGTTGCTGTGAGTTTCCCTGCAGTGACCACGTGGAACCCCCAGCACAGTTCTGTGGGGAGGTTGCATGTGAAGCAGAGGTTTGTACCTCCTACCTGTTGCTTTAGCAGTAGCCATGGATTATTTGCTGACTCTTGCTTTGCTGAAGCAAGGCATATGGCTCATTTTTATCCAGACTAGTGCAAAAGAAAAATGAGGAAATGAGAAGCAAGCAAAGCATTTCACAGAGACCCCAGTGTTGCAGACATTTTTATGCCTATGTTTAACTCCATATGCGCGTGTTCCCATTGATTTCGTTTAGCATGAGAGCTTTTGGAATTGGGGTGTAAATCTAGAAGGTTGTGCCTTACTAACTTGTTTTAAAAACAAGAGACAGAATGGATCTTGATCTGGTTTATGCATTGCTTTTTTAAAAAAAATGTTTTGTGAGGTTGACTGTCCTGGAAGTAATAAGACTAAAACTCATTTGACTTAAAGGCAGAACCAGCTGAACTCATTAGTACTTTCAGCTGTGGAAGTCTAGGCTGTGTTGTGCTGAAAGTTATTGCCATTTATCATGACAGTTCTGCCAGTAAAGGCAGAATCTGCTCAGAAACAAAAATCTGCATGTTTCTCCTGGGATTTTGTCAAGGTAAACATTTCCCTATCAGATATGAAGAAAGAATTACTTCTATTAAAAGATTAGCATATAAGTGGAGTGGAGAAGTAGCTTGATGCTTTAAAAAAAGATGTTTTGCAACAGGGGTCACAGAAATTGTACTTTTGAGAATGTTTTTCTGTATCACATCCCTCAGCAATACCAATAGGCATCAACTGATATGACAGATTGCTGAAACAGATGTTATAAAACTGACACATGGAGTTAATAATATTTTATATAAATCTCTCAATGATACCATAGCATGAAATGAGTGGACTGATAAATGGCTTAGCCAGAAACCAAGAAACTGGTCTCTTGAGTTCTTAATGGTTTTATATAAATCTCTCAAGTGAGTTTTAACTGAAACACCAGATTTCTTAATGTACTCAGTCATGCAGGAGCAGACATTGCCTATGCCTTGCAACAAGATGGTCTGCCTGTGTCTGAGGGTTGCAGCATCTCACTGCTGGAGGAGGCCATCTGCTGCAATGGTTGGTTTTAGAGCAACTGATTCTATTACTAGGAGGATGGAAGTTGGTTCATATGGAATGGTACACTGATGATCTGACTTTGTGAATCTTTTATGTAAATTAACAGCAGTCTGGTTGGGTTCAAAGCCAAGAGTTCAATACATCAGTCAAGTTCACTTTGTTATGTTTGCAGAGCAGGACAGTTGAGTGTTGTCAGCCTGCCTGTAGTGTTGAGGTTGCCTGGGATGGTGCATTTTCCTTCTGTAAGGTAACTGGACTCAGATGCTTTATATGGTATTTCTTTCAATTCTGTTGTTTAGGCTTTTTCCTTTGTTACGTTGCTGGTGCCAAGTGTTTCATGACAGAGGACAGCAGCTTTGCTCCAGGCTAGCTCACTGTGGGAAGGCTTAGGAAGCCTGAAGGCTTTTCCTTATTCTACTACTAAACTGAGTCAGCAGTTGAATTCTTGTATTTTTCACACACTTTCATGTGTTTGTTGTATCTGCTGTATTGCCATGCTGCAAATCTGTACCCTTGTTTTGTGTGTAGAGTTTTGAGAAACTTGACTGAAAACTTTAATATTAATGCATTTCTTACACTGCAATTTGGCCATTTCCCCTTTGGTGTATGATGCAGGTCATTAGATGTGCCGCCAACATTTCATTTTGATCGTGTACAGTTACTCTCCATTAAGAAGCAGTTTCTTTAGTGTAAATAATGTTGTTTCTTCTGCTTTTTGCAGGACCCTGCGGGAATATTTGAACTGGTGCAGGTTGTTGGAAATGGGACATATGGACAAGTCTATAAGGTTTGGATGCCTCTTTAATTTATGATGGACTTCTTGATAAAGCTGTATTTCCTAAAGTAGAAATGAGCACCATTTAAGAAGATGGACAAATTGTTCCAGTAATAGCCTGGTTTATCTTGCTGTCTTTTCTGCGTAGTGCAAAATGTTATCTGTGAAACTGTGCCACTTCCCTCTCTCCTATTTTCATGTCTCTTCTGCTGCCACAGATCACATAAGTGTGTTGGCTTTTGCAGTGACTTCCCTCTGCCCTGTGGTTATTTTCCCATTCAAAATTATTAAATAATTTTCTGGCACAAATTAACATCAGTGATGGCTAAATTTGGCCTGGGTTGAGTGGAGCTCAAAACTCAAACAGCAGTGCTCTTCAAGACAAGAGGTGTCAATTAACCCTGCTCTGCAGGCAGGGAGTGGTGGCTTTGATTTCCTTCATTACCTTTGTTGCTGTGATACCAAAGCAGAACCACCAGTGAAACTACAGCAATTAAGGTTGTTTGCCATAACACAGTGTTGTGTGCACTGTGCAATGCACACCTTTCTTTAGTTATAAAAACTAACCTAGAAAAGTGTTCTTTCTTTCATAGTGAAGCCTTCCCTAAAAGTGATCTAAGAAGAAGAAGAAGAAATAGATGTGATTTAATAGGGAACCAAGTCTGGGTTCTTCCCATTTGGAAAACAAAGACAGAAAGAAAATCCTGTGTTGCTGAACCCTTGGAGGTATATCAGAAGAATAGTGGCAGTGGAGTCAGTTGTCTGGTCATGCTTCTCCCTCAGGTCCCACTGCTGACAAGCCCCTGTGTGGCTGGTCCTAGTGTTGGTGCAGGCTCTTTGTGCATCGATCTCTGATGCAGGAGGGGCCCTGGTATAGCAATGCAGGACTGTTGTTCTTTCTCCAGTGTCTGTGCATTGAATATATGGTACTTTTTGGTGTTCCTCCTCTGGTTGGAGATCTTCTGTAAAGCATTTTGCTTTCTCTTTCAACGTATCGATACTCTTTCAAAGGTTCTGGAAGTTGTTTTACAGAAGCAGTTCTGGGAAGTTTCTGTTTTCCCATACTACCTTTTCTAATTTATTTTTTTATATCAGAAGAAGGATCTTTCTCATGTAACACTTTGTGGTGGTGAAGTCTTCGTTGTTTCTGAGGTTGTCATTCAGATCTGCTCTTAGTGTACTGCTAAATAAAATATGGAGGCTCAGAGCTTCACATGGACACATTAGAATCCAGGAGACATTCAGGTGTGCTGTTGTCAGTGTAATCACAATTTTCTGCCTGTAAAAGGATCCCAAAGCTCCTGAATGTTCTGTGAAATAGTTGCCTTTCTTTTTGTGCCTGGATTTATTTTATATTGGGAAAGAAAAATTTCAGTCCAGTCATATTTTAAGGATGTTGAGAGTGAATCAGCTACTCAATCATAGCAGAAACAGGAAGGAGTAACATAGTTTGCTTCTCTGCTGCAAAAGAAAATGTTTGAGCTGTTGTGTAGCTCACTAGAATGTTAGTTGCCAAAATGTGTAAGGAATATTGACAATGACAATTCAAAACTGTACCTAAAGACTACTCTGCACTGAGCATGCAAGAGACATGGGTCTGACAGCTCTGGGAAATGAGTGATTTAAGTTGCAGCTCATTCTGCACTTGGGCTGGGTGGAACATCTAAGCAAGACGCTGCAAGAAAGGGTCTTACAAGACTGGGGGCACTGAGGGAAAGCTTTGTGCACATGCATCGTGGTCTGGAGGGGTGGTGGACTATGTAACCCTGGCTCCAGGCAAGCAGACCCATAACTAAGGCTTTGTTCACATAAATACACGTGATCACTCAATGGGGAGTGTTCTGCTGAGGATTGCTTGGGGGATGGAGCCGCTCTTTGCTCGAGGATGGCAGTGACCTGTGCAGTTGAAGACACACGATGACAGCTGAGCTGAACACAAACAAAATACCTGCTCCACACTGCTGGCAGTCTCCGTTGTGAAGAGTTTTCACACAGCCCAAAGCTCCAGTGTGTTTGGAAATCCTCCCCAGAAGATGCTGAGCACAGCTGAACGTACTCGGGGTATCCTGCTGGCATCTCCCCAGTGCTGGCCTTGCAGCCAGAGCAAATGTCTGTTTTCTGAAGGAAGGCAGCTGCAGTGAATTGACTGCTTCTGTAATGGCAATGAGAAGTTAGGCTATGATACTCACTTTTCTTTTCACTTCTGTGTAGTATGTTCTATGCTCTATACAGTGCTAGGGCTGGTGGAGTGAATGGATTAAATTCTGGAATCATTGTGTAGTTTGTCTAACATAGACCTGTGATTGTAAATATTCTAAGTTATAAAGTAATCTCTGTTATCCACATACTGTACTCATATCATTAGAGCACATTTTTATTCTCCAGAGGTGTCAGAATCTCCCATATGTTCAGAAACTACACATACAGGAGTTTGCACATAATCAAAGAAAAGCTTATTTCAGGCTAAATAAACTATGTCCAGGATTACTAAATTGCTTTGTTGGCTGTGAAGATGATTCATATTTTAGTACATGCAGCGCCATAAAAATGAAAATAAAATTTTGAGGATTCATCATTAGATTTGGAAAACAATGTTTAGCAGTTTTATTGAAGGAGAGTATTATTCAAACTGAATTATTCCCAACCAGTTCCAGTTCAGTGTCTTTTAAAATGAAATGGAAGAGGTATAAATTGTACACATGATAATGTGAGAGCTGTGTAGAAATGTAAAGTTGGAATTTGTGTATAATAACTAACTAAAAGTGAGCAGGTTTTTTTCAACTTAGGAAGCAGTAGGGTGTAAATATGCCAGTACTGCAAACATCAGCCTTTTGGAAAGTATGAATTAGATATTAAAAAAATCAAATGGTACCCAGAAGTCATGAGACTTAGGCTTCTTTACCCCTTGAAATGACAGATGAGTTTTTGAGTTAATTGCTGGTTTCCAGGTGCTGAAATCTGAAGAATAATACAATGTAAGAGGCAATTCAGAATAATGCCATGGAAGGTGGTAGCAGAGAGGTGTCCCTGAAGGCAGTTGGAAATAGTGTGGCTGCTGGTGGTTGGAGGAGTATGAGTATTGACTCTTTCATACCTTTGTTTCCTGAACCTTGAAGAGCTGAAGGTCAGATTATCTCCAGTCTCTGCACCACCTCCACTGAATGCATAAAGGGTGTCCATCCTTCCAGAAATCCTTGAGGCCAGGGACCACAAAGATTGCACAGGACATGGGATTGCTCTCCAAAGTATAAGGGTCAGCATTTTTGAGGTTTTTTTAGAGCTGCTGATCATTAAGGACCTTCAGACAGGGCAGAGGAGTGTTTTACATCACAGTGTCATCTGAGAGGAAGTGAGATGGCTGAATGTGTCACCCACAAGTTCTTGGGATCTGCGTCCTCCCTGGGCTGAAGGTGCAGTGCCTTGGAACCCCATCTTGTAGGCTGCCTGGGGAACCTTGAAATGGGTGTGTTTGGAATGGCAGTAAAACTGCAGGAAATTATCCAGGGGATTTATAAACACCATCTTTTTTTATTTACTAGTAGTTGGTACATTATCATGACATGGTGTGCTCTTAAAGCTGGAACTTTGAAAGCATCGTGAAGTTACTGCCCCTGGCAGTGTGCTTGTGGGGGTATCTTGCAATGTAGGTGTGGCTGTTGAGACCTGACACTGTTGTGATTTGAGTAATTCTTTGCCTATTCTGTTTAGCTCCAGAAGTTTGACTATATGGATGCCTTATTTGCTTTGCAGGGTTGGACTCTTTGACTCTGAAGCGCTGGGTAATGAATGTGCATCAGCCTTGATGTAGAACAGATGTATCTTGGTCTGTGCTTGTGTGTTTAGTAATAACTGAACTGTAAGTTTGACAGAACTGAAATATTTTTTTCGAAGACTTCAGCTGTTAGTTTCATATTCTTTGCTGAGAGGTGTGTCTGCTGTAAGAGCCTGTTAATGCATTTTCTATCTTCCAGTTTTCAGTGCAGGGTCATTTTTCTATTGGGTAAATGGGGAAAGAGAGACATGGGGGCAACTGAAGTGGTTGCCATTTTTTAAGTGTTTGGGTCAAACAATTCCTCTCTAACTCTGGAAGAGGCTTTGAGACTCTGAGTTTACAGCTGTTTTGTTTTTAAAGTTATCAAGATAAAGAGGAGTTGTTCCTAATCCTACTAAATCAGCAATGCTCTGAGAGTCCTCATCCTTCTAAAAAAGTTTTCATGGGCCAGATGAGGTCAGCAACAACATCTGTGTAATCTTTATTTTCTGATTTCAAGAGTCACCTGATTGGGACTTTTGTGTTTGTTGTTTTAATGGTATGGATTAGCTCTCTCCTGGGCTTGGCATTTTTGAGTGGCCATGGGAAAGAGAGGTAAGCGTCTCTGGATAGTTCCAGGGGTTGATGTTTTTTGGCATATGATCTTGCAGGCTGATGATAAACCCTGACAGATTTGCAGCTGCTGTGTGTGCAAAACAGTTGTACCTTTAATGGAGTCTGAGGGTGCAGGGAGCTTGAGAGAGGTGCTCTGGTTTGGGACTCTGTGGGACTCTAAGGAGAAGACGTGATTTCCTAGTAATGCAGCTGATGAAGAAGAAGCTGTTGCTGAGGCTTAGCAGGGGTGGAAGCAACTCTGCCTTCCTGTAGTGGCTCTGCACAGCTAATATTTTTATTTCTGTGTAGTCACATCAGACTGTGGATATAAAAAGGAAGCAGGTCTGAGTGAGGAAGTGTATGGGGTTTTGGTTGGGTTTTTTTGAACGCAGCTGTTTCTTGGCATTGAATCCTGCTTCAGTTGCTGACATGAGTTATGAGTTACTTTGCTGTTGATGTAGAGTGGCCGGAGTGTAGCAAAGCATAAATACAACTTTTCAGTTTGTCTTCAACAATTGAAAGTCTGCTAAATTCTTCAGAATTCATTTCATTGAATAACTGGCTGAAGTTGGGAGTGACAAGGGCAAGCAACACGGGTTTTTTTGAGACTGGGTGCTGTGTGGAAAGAATCCCTGGACCCTGCTAAGTTATGAAGTGTTGTAGTCTCTGGACTGCATTGAAAACCCTAATTGATGGTAACACCTCAGGCAACAACTGAAAACTTAAATGTAAGAAACATTACAGTTCTGTTCAGCGTAATCCAGATGGTGAATGTGTATAAGCTGAAAATTTCAAAACTCTCCCTACTCTGGATGGATCAAGAGTAGCCACCTTCAGAAGTTTGTGTCTCAGGGTTGAAATGCAATTTCAGAATCTTTGAACCACCACAGAGACGTTAAAAATGTCACGTAATCTTGGGTTATTTTGTTATCGTTTGTGGTCAGCTACAGTTTTCAAGCCAATCATAGTCTTCGAGGCACTGAGATTTTGATGAGTCAAGCTGGGAAATCAGTTGTACTCTATAGAAATGACAGAATGCTACTTTCTGTTTCACTAGCAGTTGGTAGAAGTGCTTGTTTGTCTCTCTATTTTATTTGGGGTTTTAGTAGTGTAGCTGATTATCTTGTCCACATGAAAAACTAGTTAATTATAGTAGGCAGCAGTGTATAAAGACATATTGCCACAGTGTACAGGATGGAGTCAACAACTCACTGCACAGATCCTTAATTCACCAGTGCAAACAAATAATGGAGATTGTCTGCTAGTCCTGGCAACAGGCATATCTTTCAGAAATAGGTCTGAGCTTACTATGCGCTACTACCATTGTGATAAGATCTGAAGTGCTGTGGTGCTTATGGAGCGTGTATGGTTGTAATACCATTACTACACAGGAGAGATGTGGGTTGGTGTTTGATTATTTAACATCATGCCTCTGATTTTCAGTAACACCTGAAGAAGTCTGCATACTGCTGGCTGTGTTTCTTCCTCTTCTCTCAGTTATCTGCAACTCCAAGATACACTCTCATAAATGTCTCCTAATGCTTCCACACCACTGTTTTCCTCCCCCATCAGAGTGGATGTGGAGTTGGCGATGCACCCTTGATGCAAAGAGGGCAAACCATGCTTTGGCCTGTGTCAGCAAGGGTGTAGCAGGCAAATCAGGGAATGTGATCATTTCCTCTGCTCTTGTTAGGCCACATCTGGAATACTGTGTCCCATCTTTGTCCCCCCAGTTTCAGAGAGACTTTGGGAAACCAGAGAAGACGTAACAAAGTGCCACCAAAACATTTAAAGAGATGAAGAAGGAAAGGCTGAAGGAAGTGGATTTTTTTCAACCTAGGGTAGAGAAGACTGAGGACAATCTAGTCACAGTCTTCAAGTGCTTCAGTGATGGTTTGTATAGAAGGTGCAGGTACAGGGGTGCACAGGACAAATGAGAGTTGCTAAGGTGAAATTCCACTTGGATGTATGAAAAAACTCTCTACTGTGAGAACAAGACACTATTGAAATAGGTTTCCTAAGGTGATGATGGAGTCACCCTTGTCGGAAACATCAAGCATTGTTTGACATTGTCTTGGGTTAACAAATGTTTTCAACAGAAGGTGGGACTGGATGTTACCAGAAGTCTTTTCCAGTGTTGATTTGAGTACAAGACATGAATCTCAGTGTATGGAGCATACCTATTATCAACTCAGTCTACTGAATTGTGAATTACTAACTTGGAGAATACCAAGTAGCGGGAATTACTTCAGTTGAAATATATATATATATAAAATAAATAGTGTATTGTGTGTATTCAGTCATCAGAACCAGGAGCCTTTTAGTGCTGGGGTTTTTTGGGGTTTGAGGTTGTTGGGGTTTTCTCAGTCTTGGTGTCCCTGCTTATTTGCATGCCAGTGCCAAACTGTATTCAGCACTGGAATTTAAAATAATGCATCATACATGCGAAATTAATTAGCAAATTGTGAAGTCCTGGTTCTAGTTAGTGAATATTTCAGAGCAACTCAATTAAGATTCTTAAGAGTCAGACTAGTTTATCAAAAATAGAAGAGTAAGGATGTGAAAAAACCTCTCAGCTGTGGAGTGCCTGTGTACAATAAAGGCTCTGACTGAACAGGGCAGTGTACAGTAATTAGATGTGCCATATCAGCCATTAGAGAGTAGTAAAATCCTTGCAAATAATTTCTTGGCAGGCCTGCTGCTTGCTGCTCCTCTGTGTTTTGGACCTGAAAGTCCATGTGGGAGAGTACGATGCATTTTCATCCTAAACTGGTGGCATTTTGAGCTCACGTTGCATAACACTTCAGATTTTGGCGCTGGGTCATGCTATTTTGAAGGTAAGGGAACATGCTAAAAATGCACTGGTGATAGTATGAGTACAGTAGGAAGTAGTTCAGGCTCTTCATTCCCTGTCCAAGCACTTTGCTATGCTTCAAGCACCTCACTAGTGACATTGATTTCAGTACTCCTGAGTGCTCAGAAGTGTCCAGAATCATGCCAATGTGAGGATGTCACATCAGAGTGACCAGTGCTGCCATGGAGCAACCCTGTAAGAGCAGGTGCTGAGCTGCAGCTGTAGAGATGTAACTTTTACCCTGGAAATAGTTAAAGAGCACTTACCATGCTTTTGCCAGAGAGGTTACATTTGTCCTCAGTACTTGAGCTTAGGGCAGTGCTTGGGATGGGGCTGGAACAAGCTGGTGGCAGTAGCCAACCCTTTGTTGTGTTTTTCTGGAGCAAACAGAAGTAAATAGTATTAAAGATTTGGGGATTTTGTTATTTGGGTAAAGTTATGAGCCTGGTACCTTGGTGTCCTGCAAACCACCTACTGGTTTGTGGCTGGATGAAGGTTGCACAGAAGAAAGTTCTGCCAA
This sequence comes from Myrmophylax atrothorax, assembly GCA_026770055.1. Classification (NCBI taxonomy): domain Eukaryota; kingdom Metazoa; phylum Chordata; class Aves; order Passeriformes; family Thamnophilidae; genus Myrmophylax; species Myrmophylax atrothorax. The sequence continues at coordinate 8,632,052 of JAOXXN010000025.1, read as the reverse complement.
GTCAGGCAGTGAGACTTTTGGCTCTGGGGATGGGCAGTGCTGAAACACAAGGGGTGTTCCTTGGGCAGTGGGTGCAGATGCAGTCAGCTCCTTGTCCCATCATAATGAAGTTTCCATTAAGTGGTTTGAAATGCTATTGCATCCAGTTTCTGTTGGATTGTAGCCTATTTGATTGGATTGGATTCCTATTGGATTCTAATCCAATTTCTATTGTAAAATTCATAAGTGTGATAGAACTGCACGTCTCCTGTCTGGTATTCAGCTGTTCTCAGGCTGCTGGCCAGCATAATTTTCTTGGCCTGTGCAGATCTGTGAATATGAATATTGAGAATAAAATTCAAGAAGAAACTATTTTTCAGCTGTTTGTTTTCAACTTTATTATTTTTTTAAAGCCCTTGTGTGTTTGAAGTTTGCCTTTGTAACCTACTGACTTGGTGGATTCCTGAAAGGTTTTCAAGATTTCTTTTAGAAGCATTGCTTCAAAGGTCATTTCTTCTGCATCCTCTTCTTCCTCCCCATGAAAACATGAAAGTTCAGTAACTTCTGAGATCTTAGGGAGTGAGCAATCCAGAAGACACAGTAGCAAACCGTGACCTTTTCACTGTCCTGCACAAATAATGTTATTAGTTCCTGCATAACAACCAACTTATGGTCTGTGGCAGTGCCTTTTGGTGCTCCTGGCGTGTAAGAAACACACTTTTTCATGAAGGTAAAAGGGGGGTTGATGTGGGCAGCTGTGGCTCAGCAGATCTTGCTACTCTTCATTCCCCTGATTCTCAGCATTGCTAAAAACCACACGAATTTGCTGTAAATGGAGCTCTCCTTGTGAGTGTAGCTGTGGAAATGCAGGCAGCCCTTGTTTTCATAAAGCATCTTGGGATTCTGGTTAAGAGGAATCAGTGTGCTTATGGAGGTGATTTGTGAGAGTTGGTTTGCAGCCACTTACTGAACAACGTGCTGTTTGCAAACAGTTTCACTTGAATCCAAACATGAGTCCAACAGAAACCTTAGTGGGAAAATCTCAAGAAATGAGTTGGCTTTCATTTTCAAACTTTGCTTCAGAAACGTCAAAACATTGCATTGAATTTGCTTCATTTGAACATACATTTTAATTCAGCAGGATGTTTAATATTTCATAGATTGTCTTTAGTACTGCATACTTGGGGGGGAAAAAGTAGTCATAACGAAATAATTTGGCATTACCTAAATAAATGTGAATAATAACATGAATTCCTCTGACTTTCCATTCTGTGAGGAGTGTTTACAGGTAACAGTGAAACCAGTTGGAAAATACTGACATTTTGTTGATGTTTACTGAATACTGGAATTTATTAAATTCCATTTTCTGAAGGTGCAGTTACTCCATGTGATACCAGCTTTTTTAATGCAATTTTTTCTTCTATCTCTCTTGTGAAAAGTGGAAGCATTTAGAGGAAAAAGGCATAAGAGAAATGTGTGGTGGCCTTTTGAAAAGAAAATTTCTCAAGATCAGTAAAATACAGATATATTTCTTCTTTTTATGCTGAATTTTAGCATGGCTTTTCCCCAGCACTTAAAAGTAATAAAAGAGTAACTAGCTTACTGATTATTTCTGCTGTAGTAGATTTGTCTACTTTTGTTTTACTCTTGGCTTTAAACCTGTGAACAATTATACTAAAATATGCAACAAAACCAACATAAAATAAATATGCATATGACTTAGATAATGGATTCTCAAATGTATTATTTACACAGATTGTTCATGATGTTGTCTTTTTATATGGAAGAAGAAAAAGGGCTAGGAAAAAATTGTTTTGCTTTTATATTTGCTTTTTGCAGTCTAACGTGAAATATTTATTGTAACAGACTTCTTGCAAACATTCTGGCCCCAGAAGCCAAATCATATCAGTAGATATCTGATTGCCTTTTATTAGTAAAAGTTGGGTATTGTGAGCCACCGAAACCTTCCTGCTTTGAAAATCAAATTACTGTGGTGGAGTCTTCCCGTTTCCCTGTGGGGGCGTTTTGTCGTGCAGAGGAGGACAGGCAGTACCAGTACATGACTGGGGTGCACCAGACCATTCCTCCCATGGGATCCCTTCTTGTTGAAGGGTGATTTGTTTCCAGAGACATTAGAATGTGTTTTGCTGTCTCTCCCAGTGGAAGGTGGCCAAATTTCGTGGGCAGGCACACTGGCAGTCGAGGCACAGGGTGTGCCCAGTGACCCCAGCAGTGCAGATCCTGGGATGGCTTGGACAGCGTGGAGGGGGTACGTGCCAGTGCGTGGGGTGCACTCGGGGTACACTGGGCGTTTTGTGCGTGTGCGGATCAGCCTAAGTGGGTCTGACATTTCCCAAATGCGGTGAGCTCCCGGCTCATGTGCTGTTGGGTAGGTGTGCATGTGCACAGGGCATGGTGGATTGCTGGATGCCCAGTTGGGATGGTCTCCTTGGCACAAAAAGAAGTTGCATGTGGAGAAGCTGCATGTGTTGTAGTCTGCTCTCCATAACTATGCCTGAAAATGGAGAAAGGATGAAGGAATAAGGAGATGCACTAACTTTGGTTTCTTCTGGGCACTTCAGAGATTTCAGTCAAAACTATTTTGAATAGAGGAAGTCACAAAACAACGGCTGGAAACTCAGGTCTCAAATCCCACAGGTTGGAGAATAAAGGTTAGAGATGATTTGGGATTCACCCTCTCTTCCTTTCTTTGCATTATGTTGGTTTCTAGGTAACCACCTGGTGGAAGACTTTGCATGGCCTGTATCCATGGCTTGCATTGATGGAGTTAAGAGTATTTTCATGTTGATTCAGGAATCAGCACACACAGACATTGCATGAATGACCAGGTTTCTGCCTACATTTGCAAAGCACCAAGTGCATTTGTCAAGCTGTTCACATAGTCACAGCAAGTTCCTGGTTTGTCTGTCTAACATAATTTGGCTTCTGGCATCTTCCAAAGCCACAGTTCTCTGACCAGGAATGAAAGAAAATCACGTTGTCAGCCTTGGATGATGGTTGAAGCCTGCGTGGCACTTGCTCTTGTATGTCATGCAGGTGGGGATTGAATGTCATAGTGAGTATATTAAATACCACCAGGCTGTCTGAACTTTTGTGGTTTCTGTATCCTGCATTGTTTACATTACTGAGTTCTGGCAGACCTCTTCCATTTGATCTTATTAATATTAAAGTAGATTATTCGTTATATTATGCAAATAGCCTTCTAGTCCAACTCTGACATGCTTGACTCAGAGGCTTCAGATATGTCTGCTGCCTGTGTGATGGAGTTAGTGCTGAGC
>JAOXXN010000025.1:8592413-8606862 GCA_026770055.1 Myrmophylax atrothorax | reverse complement strand
ACCCCCACCCCTAAAATTGCAAACCATGACAGTGTGTTGGTAAAAGCAAGAGATTGGGTTTAATCATGCTTGTTTCAAAACAGAGTGGCCCTGTTGCACATGGATTGACAGCATTTCCTTCTGGAAAATTTACAAACTGGGTGGAAGCTCTGTTTGAGGCCATTAGTATTGGAGAGGCTAAATATTTTGAGTGAAGCATCCTTGGATTACTATAATGGGTTATTTCAGCATGTTCCTTTATATCTATGCTGGATTAACTAGGGGTAATTTTGAAATCAAGCAGGACATAGCAAATATTAGCTGATTGAAAGCAATATTTGCTGCATTCAAAAAGAGATCTGACATATTTTTAACTTTCTGTAGTCCATTTACTGTTGAATTTACCATTTTGCTGAATGCAAAGTTTAAGCTGCTGTGACAATCCAGCTGCTGTCTCTGGTCCACATACAGAGCTTTCTGCTTTGCTTTTTCTCTCTTTGGTTTGCTTTTAGCACACCAAAAGCATCCCTTGATTCTGGGACAGAAGTTTAAAATGTTGCTACCTTGTTCTCTTCACACTTGACTTCAGAGATGCCCCACTGCTGCCAGGTCTGTGGTGAAGACAACAGTCAAACTTGCAGTTCCTGCCCTCTCTCCTCCCTGAAAATGGGCTCTTCATCTTGCTAGTAACTCTAAAGGACTTTCCTTACAAATAAAGTCTGAAAATGGTAAAAGTGCAAAAAGGCAACAGTGCCACACTCATAGAAGAAAGAACTGTTAGGAAGAAAGAATAAGAAAAGTCTGGTTTTCTTTTAGGGCTTGGCACATCTTCATGCTCACCATGTCATCCATCGAGATATTAAAGGACAGAATGTTCTTCTCACAGAAAATGCAGAAGTAAAATTGGGTAAGTTTCCTTAAATGTGTGCTAGAAACCTGTTTGTTAAATTTTAAGATTTCCATCTTGTCTCAGAAAGAACCTGCAGTAACCAAAGAGCAACAAGTATGCCAAGTATCTTTAATGTTTGTGCTTGTAAGGTGTGTGTCACGTAGGAAGGACTGAAAATGTGACATGTTCTTGCAAGGATGTTACTCACAGCTTGGGGGGAATGCAGCTACTTCAGGGCAGTCAAACGCAGAGCCTGTCTAGTAAGTCACAGCACCATCAGACCTTCACAGCTGATCCCAGCCTGCAAAGACTTCCAAAGTAAAGAAGTAGTGGGAACAAATTACGTTAATCCATTTCTCTAAGGGAAGTGGTTTTAGGGATTTTCATAAATCTGACAATATATAAAACTACTCATATGTAAGGACTAATACTGAACTAATAGTCATCTCTTCAAAAAGTTGGAAGGTTTACTCATTTCCTTTACTTCCTACGACATGTCAGTGTTGGCAACTTCTGACTTCCTAAGACTAAACTCAAGTATGTATCTCTCTTGAGAAGGGCATGTCTTTCATGTTTTGGAAAGACATCACAGAGATGGCATTGCAGGGTTTTAAAGAAGTCTCAAGAGGAGTACTTCTCTTATTTGTAATGATCTTTATGAGCCCTCTTTCTTTAATTGAAAAAATCACTGTAGAGTTGGAAAACAAAATAATAAACATGGCTTGTGTTTGTGGGGTAAGATGTTTGCTTGAAGCAAGTAAAAGTAAGCACTTCAAATCTCATTATGTTTTAACCTTATGGAAAAAACTGAAGTCAAAGGGAGTTTTGCTATTTATTAAATGAAGGCAGGATTTTGCTTGTAGTATCTAAAATTTATGAACTAGTTGTCAACTGTTCTCTCTTAAAATAGGTGAGTGGGATGGTTGGTGTGTTTATGGTCTTGTATAGTTACTAGTCCCATGGTTGACAATAAAGTTAAACCTTCCTAACTCTGGGTAAAAATTAAACAGATTTACTAAGTACAGCAATATAAAAAACAAAGTTGTTAAGATGTTTCCACAAATATTTAGCTTGTGTGTCTTAAGGCAAAGAATCCAGAAAGCCAAGAGGTCCTCAATCCAATTGCGTTCCACTTCAGTGCAAGAGTGCACACTTCCCATCAGAATCACAGATCCCAAACGTCAGGTCCACTTTATTGTTGGAGAAGGTTTGCTAAGCAGACACATGAAATTATAAATTATACATATGTGATTGGAGTTTGCAGATGATCTGCAATGAGGCAGCATAAATGAGAAAATCTGCTTCTTGATGGTATCCATAGGTCTGTCTCAGTCCTTTCCTTTCCCTGCTGCTTTGCCTCCTGTGTGAATAACACTCCAGTGCTATGCCCAGTGCATCCAATTAATGTATCTCAGAGGGTTGTTCAAAGAGAATACAATCACATAATTACTTGTTGTATGGACCCTTTTCATATTGGAACAAAACCATTTTGCTGGGCAGTCCTGATGAAAGTAGCACCCTTTTCAGCTCAAGGAGCACCACGTGATTCTCTCATTATAATGAGTCTTAAGATCAGAATAAGGTAGTAAAAAAAGGTCCATCTGAGATACTGGATGAATATAGGGAAGGAGTTATTCCAGACACCTCAAAATGAAGTGATATGATGGTTCTTTGGAGCTTTTACAAGTGACCATATTAAACACATCCAAATTTGCCTTGTCTGTAGATACTACTTTTTATTTTCACACACTAGTCCTACTCAATATAGTGTTTAAATTAAGCATAAATTATTCTGTAATGTCTTCCTAGAGCAATTCATGTTGCTGTAATCTGCCTGGCAGATTTAGCATACTGTTTATTTGATCCTTTATTTGATGTAAAAGAAGGAGGAAAAAAAAAGGCAGTTAAATTTCAACTATTGGACAAGATATGCTGGAGGAATTCAGACTTTTGATGCATTGTGCATTGTAGCCCAAAGATTTGGTATTCTAAACAGTATGAAAGTAACCAAACACGTGCTCTGCCGTGCAGATAAAAATCTCTACTAATTTCTTTACCTCTGCTTGCCTTTTCAGTGGATTTTGGTGTAAGTGCTCAGCTGGACAGGACTATTGGGAGAAGAAACACGTTTATTGGCACACCTTATTGGATGGCACCAGAGGTCATTGCTTGCGAGGAGAACCCAGACTCTACATATGATTACAGGGTGAGTGTTCAACTCTGCAAAAGGGAGCAAAGCATGCAGGTTATTGCTGAAATTCTGCTAATTTGAAAAGTTCAAACTTCCTTTTAAACCATAATAATACTAGAACTGCACAAGTAGAAGTATTGGTAATATGTGGGTGGAGGCTCTTTTTAAGAGTGAAGTTTCATAATTAATTATTTTTTGTGAATTGTCAATATGTGAAATACCCTTTCACGATCTTCTCTGCCATAAAAAAGTACTTATGTATGAAGATTGCAGGTCTGGATAGAAAAGAAAGGAAGAGATAAATTCCAAAGGAATACATGAGCTGGTGTAATACTGACATGGCAAGTTGCTGCACTCTCTAATAGAGCTCTGTACTCAGCTGTGAATCTTGAGTTAGCTGGCAATAATTAATATAACTTCACTGATTTACGAGCATGTGACTGCAAGAGGTTTCCCATACCACAGTGTTTTCTGGTCATTGGCAACGTGGCTGAGGTGAGAAGGCACAAAATTCCTGTATTTCAGTATGTGTCGTTGCCTCTTGTCCTGTCACTGGGCACCCTCAGAAGTTTGGCTTGGTTGTCTTTACTTCCCTCCTAGTAAGAATTTGTACACGTGTATAGGATCTCTTCTAGCCTTCCCTTCTGCAGGCTGAATTGGTCTTATCTGTCTCAGCCCAGACCCTCCCAACTCCAACCTCTTAAACTCCTTTGTGGCCCTTCACTGCATCCCTTTGAATGTGTCCATGACTTCCTTGTACTGGGGAGCCCAAGAACAGCTATGAAGCACTTTTTCTGGTTTTCATCCTTATCCTTGTAATATGTTGATGCTGTTACAAAGAGACTCACAAAGGTAATTCTTTGTCCTTTGGCCTCTTTCCAGCAGTGTTGTTATTTGCCTACACTTACCATGCAGGATGTTTCCCAGGGATGGCTTTCTGAACAGACATCTTCTGGGTGACCCTGCAATCACTCTTTTAGTTCAGGTGCTCTCTTCGTAGTCACTTTGCACCTCTCATTCCAATTGTGGCCTCAGAAATATTTATGAGAAGAAGCTGTTACTGCTTCCATTTTCCTAGTGGTTCAAAGGCTGTGATTTTCCCTTGCTGAGACCTTCTGTGCTGCACTGGCAGAGTGAGGTCAGTGTGTGTCTCAGTCACGACCAAAGAATCTTCTTGGATTTTATTTTTCGTGCCATACCAATCTTCTGCTGAAACCTCAAGAAATTATTTTCCTTTCTTTGTTCCTTGTCACCTGTCCATTTCCCTCTCAGACTGTGTACTTATCAGAAGGTACAGTCATAAAGAATGGGCGCTCCTAATGCTAGAGGTTTCTTTGCCCTCAGTAATAATCACAGTTTGTCAGTTTTCAAATGGATTCTACAGATGGTAGTTTAAAACTGATCAGTAGAGGGTTTTGGAAGCACTTATGCAAACAGTGCAATGACTCAGAAGGTAGCACAGGGCCAGTCTTTTCCACAGAGATTTATAGCTGATAGGATGAGCTACGTGGCAGGAAGCCACTCTGTTACCTGTTGCTCTTTAAAAAAACCCAACAAAACCAACAAAGAAAAACCCAACCCCCAGAAATATATGCATATAAATTCGTATGTATACACACTGAGCTTTACAAACATTGTTATCTTCCTTCCATGTGTCTGCCTCTTGTGCTTTGGCACTCCAAAATTCACAGCCTGGATGTTTCTGTCCTTGTCCTCAAAGCCTGCAGTACTACACCTAGAAGACACTTCAAATTTTTGGTCATTTACTTAGTAACAATTGTGGATCATGAATCTATGAAATTCCCATTGGTTTTGTTGCCAAATCCCTTCACAAGCTGTGATGTGAACTTGCTTTCAGCTTGTGTGAAGAGTTCAGAGCAGCTGGACTGAGAAGGCTCTGTTGATAAAGTCGGGTTTAGTTAGAGAGCTGGGCTGGATATGAGCTGCTATTTATGTAATGGTTTATTTCATTTGATCTTTGAAGGTTTGCTTTCTGTCACTCTTTTTTAAGATAGTTTTGGAGAAGCTCTGCAAGTTGATTTGGTCACGTGCCTCTCATTTGGCTACATTTAAACACAAGAGAATAGTGAAATAATGCACATGATTAATCAAGTGGAAACCTGTGAAGTTTTTACAGTCACTGGTGGTGTTTATGATTTACCTTCCATGACAAAACCTGTCCCCTGACATCCAGATCAGCTGATAAAGGGAACTTTATCTGTTAACTGGACAGAACATATTCCACAGCATAAATCTGACTGCATGGGGTGCTCTCCTTTCATGTGCCCAGAAATGTGTGACTGGAGATTTTGTAGGCAGAAAAACTCAGACCCCAAGTCCTGACTATAATTCCTGTTCCACCAGCATAGAAACTCAGCAATGACTGCTCTGAAATAAGCATTAAGACCAAGAATTTTTTTGGCCTGAAGGAGGAGGGTGAGGCACTGCTGTGTCTCACTGCCTCATGAAAACAGATTTAAGACATATATTTAAATGGTGCCCGCTTTATTCTGGCTCTTGTTTTTTGAATGCAGAAAGTCTGCATTTTGGGGCTGGCTGCTTAAATGATGAATCAGCTGTTCAGAGTTCCATGCGAAATGGGAAGCTTCTGGCTATTAGCACATTTCCTAAAAGCTCAGTAAGGATTGGAAGGGAGAGGAATATATGTCACTGCAACTAAAACAACATGATCCAGGACAGATCTAGGGAAACTAAAAAAAACCCAAAACAACAGCAGCCAAACAAAAAAACCCCCCAAAACTCAGAAGAAAACAAACAAAAAAGCTTGAATGCTGCAATCTGCAATGTGCATTGTTTATTTTCCTGCAGAGTGACCTGTGGTCTCTGGGAATCACTGCTATTGAAATGGCTGAAGGAGCTCCTCGTAAGTGCTTTGGTATAAAGGTGGGGATGTCTATGCTTTTTAAGATGTTTTGTGTTAAAATAACTAACTCTTGGCAAACACAGAGGTATACAAAATTCTGATTCTCTCTGTATCTTTAAAAATAATCCATGACTTTTTCTCCTTTGGACTCTTTTGCTTTTCTCTTCCTTTTAGTTCCTGTCAGTCTGTATTTTGATTCCTTGCCTTCGTTTCCTAGGGAAACAAAATTTTTTATTTTAAAGCTCTCGTTAGCATCACTTTGTTGACCGCTGCCTGTGGGTTCAGCTGAGCAGAAGTGATTGACGTGTTGGCAGAAAACATTGACAGGAGTGGCTTTGGGTTTAGGTCACTAAAAATAATTATGGCAGTTGGAGAAGGTAGACTCAAAGGTTATATTTTTACTCTGTTCAGTTTTTGTGATTAATACTGTGTTTGCTCACATGTAATGGCTTTGGTCCATGACCACATTCTCAAATTGGCGGCAGATTGCCATAGTTTTACAGCCTGCCCTTGGCTGCCAGGTGTTCCCCTGGCTCTTCAGGGAGCCTCTGGCAGCCATCAGGCAGAGGGCTGTGGATGCAAAGTCCTCGTGGGTTGTGGTTTCTGTGGAGAACTGGGTGCTTTGCCGCAGCTCCTGCAGAGCAGATGTGATGTGTTGGGGTACCCGGTCGCTGCTGAGAGCACAGGAGATGAAATAAATCATGGCCTGGCCTAAGCCTGGGAGCACGTAGGCTCTGCTTTTAAAAAACACCCTTGGCTGTTCTCCCATCAGACTTGGGTTTTAGCAGGAGCCAGCTGGAGTTCAGGAGCACTTTCAGACCCTGTGCTTCAGCCTAACTGGAGCTTGGTTCTGACACATGAGTCCATAGGGAATTTTCTTTGGGGGAGACATTGGAGCTTTGCATGCCAATTACTCATGCTTCTTGTATTTGATGTTTTCCCTAGTTTTGACAGGGAAATGCTATGAATTGCATTCTGTTGCATTGTATTATGTTTGCTGTAGTACAGCAGTGTCTGGGACCCAGAGCTAGAAACTAGAATTCTTCTATGCCCCATCTCCACCATATCATGTACCATTGAAAATACAAAGGAAAAAGTCAAACCCAGAACCTAGATGTGAGAAATTATAGTAAGTGTATTCAGATAGAGAAATTAATAGAAGGCGGGGAAGGCTTTACCAGAGCACACTCTTTTCTCTTGTGCTAGTTCTGTAATGCTGTAAGTCCATTCCTTTTAAGAGAATCACTGTTAAACACCTGAAAATCATAAGAAATCACCTCCATATAGTTCCTATCAGTTGCCATTCAGTAGCTCTGTTTGGTGGAGGAAGACCTCTGACCCCTGATGTTTCTTCATGGCAGATGGAGCACACTCATAATTCCATGCAAAATGCTGGGATAGACGAGATGTGACAGCATTTACTTTCCACAGGGTTTTTCATAGCTTCAACTTTCCACAACAGTAACATTAAAGAGAAGTACATTGGGCTGGAGATAAACCAGCATCTGAATGCAGGAGTAGAATTGCCTAATAATGGTGCTCACACTCTCGAACCACAGAACAGATGAAATGTGTGCTCAGTCATTCTGCTCTGTGCCAGTGATGCAGGTTATGAGCTCTTCACTTTGCATCAGGTTTTCTTCATCCTTCATTTTCTCATATGCCATGAACAATGTAGCGAAGAGCTTGGTTAAAATGGAGCTTATCATTTATCTGAACCCTAAGCCAGACATAATGACTAGATAAGTATTTCAGTCTCAGCTTTAACTTCTGTTTATGTCAAAACACGCTTTGGTGCATGAGAAAGGTGAGCTTTTTTTTATGTCCTTCTGAAGCTTTATATATAAAAAATATGAAGGAAGTTTTACTTATTCCTGCCTTGCAGCTTTTCTTTTGAATCTCTTGTGACTGGAAGTTTCCGTGTACTCAGAGACTTGATTTCTTGGCTGTGGTGTGGATTTCATTGACTACTGATGTGGTTCTGGGGTGCCTGCTGTGCTGTTGGAGCTGGGGATGTTTGTGATACACTACTCCTCTTCATTGGGAGACCCAGGCTCCTGCCCCATCAGGGCCAGTGTGCTCAGGCTCTGGGAGGGACACAAGGAGGACATGCACCCCTCAGTAATTTGTGGTTTCTTTTGCAGCCCTGTGTGACATGCACCCCATGAGAGCTCTCTTCCTCATCCCACGGAACCCTCCCCCAAAGCTGAAATCCAGGAAATGGTAAAGAGATGTGTAAAAAACCTATATTTTTGCTGTATTGGGCGTAGGAGGATTTTGAACTCACTTGTCCAGACAGTGATTTTGGTAAATCCCACAGTGATCTGTGACGTGATTCCTCGGCTGTTTCTAGTGCTGGCTTAAGCCAGAGGGCAGATGTAGTTTACCTTTGGGAAGCAGCACCTTTCTTTCGAACTCTGCCTAAACTGCAACAGTTGTTTAATTTCGGTGTTTGTGGCTGAAATTTCAGGATAGGCAAGGAGGGCTTGGTTGGGCTGCTTGGGATCAGTGCTTTGTCAGAGGACTGCATGGACATTGTGGGGCTAATGGCAGTCACTGTGCTCTACAGATAATTGTCTTTTAAATGACGCGTATAAAGAAAACTTTTGCTTGTTCTGTATTTTTCAGGTCAAAGAAATTCCTGAACTTTGTTGAAAGCTGTCTTGTAAAACATTATTTGCATCGTCCATCCACTGAAACCTTGCTTAAGCATTCTTTCATCCGAGACATGCAGAATGAACGCCAAGTGCGCATCATGCTGAAAGATCACCTGGACAGGACCAGGAAGAAAAAGGGGGAGAAGGGTAATGTGACAAAACCAAAATAAAAAGCACTTCAGAGAGCAAGTCCTCTTTGGATTTTGGCATAAGGCAGATGCAACCTAAATACTAGAACCAGGAAAATTGAGACAGCATTGTCCTTGATAGTGGTGGGACCGTTTTGAGGATCTGTTTGTCGAAACCTGGGTTCTTAATGGTGCTTTAAGTGCTAAAGTCTTTGAAGCCTGACTGACCCTGGGTCACTGAGAGCAGCCCTGATGCTAATAGGAGCAAGGAGTCCAAGTCTAGGTCTCCACTTTCTTGAGCATCTAAGTAGTGCTCCACAAACATTTTCTGGTCTCTCAGTTCATATTTCTGTCCCAGATCCATTTAATTTACTTGTTGTGTCTCCCTATCATTTTAACTCGTGAATTCTTTGAGGGCAGTAAGGCTTTTTAAATGTTTTGCATGAGAGACCTAGAGAAGACCTCCAGTCTCCAGCAAAACACAAATGGATGTAATGAATCATCCACTTCACAGAGTGGATGAAGAAAAGGAAAGAGTCTGAGTTTGATACAAAAGCCAGCCTTACTCTTCAAAGCAGTGAAGAAGTGTTGCTGGAGTGGGGATGATACTTGTGTAAATGCCTCTGTAAATGCCGTGGCTGTGCAAAGGGGAGTGAGACACATAGCCTGTTGACCAACAATTTTCCCTTTCTCTCCTCTATATATTTTATACTGGCAGAGGCACTGTGAAGGTCAGTGACTGTGAGGGCAAACTTGGAAAACACTGTAGAAGTTGTCTTATAAACTCTTAAGTAGTGATTTGACAACAGGAATATTTGTGCCTAAAATGAAATTGCTATTACAATGTAGATTTACTGACTCCAGTAGTGGTTACAAATTCTGCCACCACTTTCAGCTATGAATCTCAAAGAACGTTGGGATGGAAAGACAGAGAGTTAGAGTTTCTCACAAATGCCCTTGGGAGCAGGGGAAAAGTGCAATGATAACAATCACTTCTTGATAGATAGGTATATTTTGACCTGAAAAGTGCTATTTTAATCAAGGCTCCCCTGAAACAGAGAGCAGTGTAAAATTGCCAGACTATACACTTCAAAATAGTAACTTCAGAAAAAATGAAGCCCCAATTTAGCATGCAATTTAGCCAGCAATGCAGGGTAGGACCAGTTTGAAATTATGCCCTAAAAACTGCCTTCACGTTAGTCTCAGAGAGAACTTTAAAACTGTGGGTCAGCTTCTTAATGAACCTTTGTGCTAAAACTAGCATTAGTGGAGGGGGTTTACTTATTTAATTATTTAGTTGGATACAAAAGGAGATGTGGATTTACTGAGGGCCTCAGCGTAGCCATACAACAGGTATGAGCAGCAGAGCAGGGCAGTGAGAGGCTTTTATGTCCTGTCTAAATGTCTTTCTGAAGAACCCTGCTGCTGGTGGTTCTGTGGGGCTTGGGTTTCTCTGTGGGTTTAGCCTAATTTGTTTCAGATGATGGAATTACTTTAGTTTTGCAAAACCAACACAGTCAGTCAAGAGAAAATGTGTGTGTGTGTAAAGGGGCTGCCCTGAAATGTTCTCTGAACTAGATTTTGAATTATGTTCTTGGGTATTTTGCTTCCCCTCAGCCTCCCAGTACAATCTGTGTCTTCTAAATTCCAATTCCTGCTGAGCCTGTAGTTCAGGTTGAGTGTTCAGAAACAAAGTTCAAGATCATGTCTTAAATAACAGCATCCTCCTCTGGGGTTTGTTTATTGTTCTCTTTTTTAGAAGAAACGGATTATGATTACAGTGGAAGTGAGGAGGAAGATGATGAACTGAATGAAGATGAAGGCGAACCAAGGTTAATTTTATTACTGGAATAGAAAATTTGCCTGCCCAAGCTGTTCTCATTGGAGGCAGCTCTCCTCAGCCAGAGCAGCTTTCTTAACTTGCTCTGAATCCCTAATCTCCTGTGTCCCCCTTTGGTAGCTTTAACTGTTTTGTAGCTGTCAAACATAACTGCTGAGTATAAAATGTCTGTAATAAGCTGCTTCTTAGTTCCCCTGCAATAGGGAGGAAACTCTCAGATGGAGGATCCAATAATCAGCTTCGGGCTGGTTTGTAGCACAGCAAGTGCAGATGCAGAGTCAACATGCTGGAGATAAATCTTAATTTCCTAACACAGGTCAACAAGCAATTCCCAGTGCACCTTGTATTCTGTCTTTAATGTTATGTTTAGTCATGTAGAAACCTCCTCTTTGTTTCAGCTCCATAGTTAATCTCCCAGGGGAGTCAACTCTCCGTCGTGAATTTCTGAGGCTGCAGCAGGAGAACAAAAACCGTTCTGACCCTCATCACCAGCAGCAGCAGCTGAAGGACCAGGAGAAGTACAAGAAGCAGCTGCTGACAGAGCGGCAGAAGAGGATTGAGCAGCAGAAAGAGCAGAGGAGGAGGCTGGAGGATGTAGGGACTGGCTTGTATTGTTATTCCATGTGCCTGTAGAAAGTAGGCTTTGAAAGGCAAGAAGGCTGAGTTAAATTGACAGTACAACCTCAGTCATAGTCTTCCATCTTGGGAGAACTGTGACACTCCTGAACATAATAATTTTAAAGGGTCTCTCTTGTTTTCCTGCTGACAGCCTGCCCTGAGCTTTGGGAACAGAAGAGGAAGGGCATTTTACCTGAGTTAGTTTTGGTGTGGAAGCCCAGGCAGATGGGATGAGAGATCCTCAGTTCCTTCTCATCTGCCTTTCCCAGATTGGAGTCAGTCATTCTGGTCCAGAGTCCTGGCCCTGCTTCTGTTTAAGATGTTAAAAGAAAGATGCTGCCTTTACAGCTGCCTGACACGTTGTGGTGTTGAAGGCAGTGCTAAGTCATAGAATCATAGGTTGGAAAAGACCTTTAGGATCATCCAGTCCAACCCTACCCCAGCACTGACACGTTCGTCACTGAGCCGTGTTCCTAAGTGCCATATCCACGTGTTTTTTGAACACTTGCAGGAATGGTGATTCCACCACTTTCCTGTGCAGCCTGTTCCAGTGCTTGATCACCCTTTCAGTAAAGAAATTTTTCCTAATATGCAGTATAAACCTCTGCTGGCACAACTTGTTTGTCACCTGGGAGAAGAGACTGACCTCCACCTGGCTATCACCTCCTTTCAGACAGTTATAGAGAGTTACAGGGTTCCCCCTGAGCCTCCTCCAGGCTAAACACCCCCATCTCCCTCAGCCACTCTTCATCAGACTTGTGCTCCAGAACCTTCACCAGTTCCATTGCCCTTCTCTAGACTCACTCCAGCACCTCAATGTCTTTGTTGCAGTGAGGGGCCCAATACAAAACAAAGATAGCCAGAATGTCTCTTCTCATGCGTATCTGACAAGACTCAAGCATGGAGTTAACTCTGGAGCTGATGTTTGTGAAGCATAGTGCTGCTCCAGCAAAACGGGCACTCTGGAAAAACCCTTCCTTCTTGAAATGACAGGAAGACATTTGTCATTAGATTAGCTGCCAGCTGTCAGGAAGATCTTGCATGCCTGCGTAAATGAATGACAAATCTGCCCTGGGCTGCCAAAAGGGCAGAGGTTTCACTTCAAGTTTGGCAGTTGTGGTGGTTGCAGCTTCTTCTCTGTGGGGTGTGGGGTGTCCCCCATTAGTGACTGCAGAGAGGGAAATGGGACTTGTGATTAATGGACAATGGCATAAGTAATTGGTGGGTACAAAAGTAAAGTAAAATAAGCAGTTGTTCCCTGGCTCTCTTCCAGCACCAGAGGCGAGAGCAGGAGCTACGAAGGCAGCAGGAGTGTGAGCAGAGGTGGCCAGAGGCAAAGGTCGGTCAGAGGAAAGAGGAAAGGGGTAAAGAAGACAAAAGGGCTGTGGAAGATGAACATTTCATAGTAGATGGACAGAGGAAATTAGAAAAGAAGCAGGTATGAAGAGAGTGTTTACTGACAGCAGCTTGCAACTTTCTGTTCCTGTATCTGATGTCATTCTCAATTTCCTGAGGGTGTTCCCTCAGAGTCATGGACCTAAGAGGGGCTTCATTAATGCATTTACTGCCTCTTGTTCTCAGATTGAGCCTTTTTTTGAGTTAGCTTACATGTTACTGGGTCATGTTCCTTATCTACAGCAGGGATACTGCCTGTACCACTTCTGTCCCTGCTGTTTCTCTGTGCTGAAATGGTCTTCAGTCTGATTAAAAATCCTTTTTCCCTGAAAGCTTCCAACATCAAAAAAAACTAAGCTTAAATCTTCAGTTGTCATTTTGTATTAGGGTTGTTTCCAGAACCATTTATTTTTCACAGAAACAGTGGAGCAGAGGTTAATTTTAATGGGATGGTCTCATTATCAAGTTTGGTACATTGGCCACAATGTTTTTCTAATGTTTCAGCTGCAAATTGATTTGTAATCAGAAGCATGGAGTGTTTGATTGAAGTCCTCCAGTTTTAGGAAAAGTAAATAGAAGACATACAATTTTCTGACACACTGTGTAAAAAGCCAGAGTATTTGCTGTCACTTTTTTCTTCCTGTTGTTGGGGTTCTGGCTCTTCTGTCAATCCTGATGGAATTGTGCTCGCTCTGTTCTTTGAAATGCCACTGTTTCCAGTGGGCAACTTGTTTGTCCTCCAAGGCATTGTTCTGTCTGAGGTTCATCCCCCTCTGCTTTCAGAAGATGGAAGATGTGCAGCACAACAGGAAGATGCATCGAACTCTCCCCAAAGATCAGACACAGCTGCTGTCCCTCCAACATGACCACAAGCAGAAGAAGAAGGAGCCTTCAAATGCAGCAGTGCATCCTCCATCAAGCACAAGCAAAGAGGTACTGTCTTGGCCAGCATAGCCTTTTGGTGCTTTGCAATTCGTGATGCGGTGGTAATGCTGAAGCAGAGAGCAGACTGATCTTTAAACCTAAATCTGGAGCATGACCTGTGTCTTACTACACACTTATGCTACAGTAAATCTTTGTTTTCCATTAATACTCAGAGGATAAGGGAAAGCAAAAATTGCTCTATCACTTCTACTTCCGTTCAGAGAAGGGTTTGACTGGTGAATGGGGAAACAAGGTTCTTCTGGTAAACTACGTGTCATTCCCTTGTCTTCCAAAGAGGAATGAATTAAGGTAATACCACCTGACATTTAACAAAGGTATTTGCCTGATGCTAGGGTTCACAAAACTGACCCGGACACAAGCACAGATTGTGCCTCCCATGCGCAGATTTCTCTGCCCCAACATCAGGCTGTGACACTTTTTCTTGGTTTTTATGTCTCAGGATAAGATTTGGTGGATCAGAGCCACAAAACCATTTCCTGGGTATTCCTTGGCTTTGCCACTGCACTTAGCCTGTCACCAGTAGATCAGGAGAGTTTTCCCCTGCGCATCTGTGTCCAGATGTGAGCTCACGGTGTGCCGTATCGGGTCCCACCAGCACCAAAGTGAATGAGCTGAGAGGCAAATAGTCCAAGCTCAGGCTTCACACTGCACAGGCTGACATCAGTTCTGGGAGCCCAAAGTGTCACCTGTGTGAGTTTACATCTGGATCATAATGCATTGCATGAAACTCCCTGTGGGCATGGAGCTGGTGGGTAATTATCAAATCTAGCTTTTACATCTTCTTTCTTGCTTATGGTAGAATTTGCCTTTCATTATTAGGAGTTGCAAGTAATGAAAATGTGGCCTCAAGGGCATAGAATGATTGAGTTTGCTGGGGCTAGAATTTCATGGTGTTTGGCTGTGGTGCTTGTTTTAATAAGAAA
>JAOXXN010000025.1:8580120-8590297 GCA_026770055.1 Myrmophylax atrothorax | reverse complement strand
TTGTAGAAGGGGGTAATAAATGCACAGCAAAACAGGCTGTATGTTGTCAAAGATAAGTAAATACAGACAGATGATTCCTCCCAGCTAAATTCCCACCTTGCAGCAAAAGAGATAACCTAGAATACAGCAGATGGAAAATCAGGCTCTTCTTGCTGCAGTTTGGAAACTTGATGGAAAAGGAAGGGTTGCAAATGGAGAGGCAGTAGTGGTTTTTATTGTGCCAGGGCTGTCCTGCTTGATGAGCAGGTCCATTAGAGGTGGTGCCCTCTGTGCTGCTGTGGGACAACATTCAGCCTGCAAAGCCTGGGGCTCAGTGTGTAATGTGCTGTTGCTTTTCTCCTGCTCAGGCCGAGGACCGAGTGCAGAAGTGTGATGCTCTGCAGCCATCCCTGCAGTGGCCAGCGGCGCTGGGGCACGAGCCCACGCCGCACTCCAGGATGGGATCCGGCAGCAGCTCCAGCCCCTGCACCCCCGCGCCACAGAGAGCCATGGTAGTACAGGTACTGCTGCCCCAGGTGGGGAGGAGGGACCCTGGGTGGTTCCCAGGCAGAAAAATGCCTCGGAAAACTGATTCTCTTCATTCCTGGCACAAGTGACTGAGGACTGTGCAAACCAGCTCAGAAGCTTTTTGGGGACACCATTGCACTAAGTTCTGTTGGAATTACGCTTCAGCACTGCAGGTCAGGGTTAGATAACAGTTATTTTTATATACTTGATGCCTGATTGCTGGTTCCATGATATTCCTCTTAGATGCTTCACAGAAAGCCTGAATGACTGCACAGTTGCAGTCCCTGGATGATGTATGATTTATGTGGTGCCATAAATGTGTGTGGCACTTTAAAAAACATGTCCAAAGGTAGAATTTTTGTAAGTGAAATCATGTAAAAAGGCAAGATTTTTAGTGAGCTTATGAAATAATCTAGAAGTATATGGAGATACAGTAAGAGCAATGCAGAGTCAGATTTTGCTGTGGATACAGCCCAGAAAGTCTGTGACTTTAAAAATTTCAGTATTAGAGGTAGAAGTGGTATCTAAACAGTACCTGTGCAGTGAAAGCACTCTGATGAAGCTCTCCATTGGAATCCTTCTCTCAAAACATTGTAGCTCCTGCTATTTCTAACAGTTCTGGGAGAGGTGATTCCGGGTTCTCTCAGTGTGCCCAAAAGTGTTTCTTCCTTTCAACGTCCTACTCTCTCACAGTGTATGATGAAGCCAGTAGCTTAGATTGCAGGGTTCTACTTTCCAGTCTCTTATGGAAGGACTGTAAGCATATGTTAGCAAAATCAAAACAAAACAGCAAGTAGAAATTTAATAAATTACTCCAAGTGTGAGCAGAGCTCACTTAGGCTGGGTATGTCCACTTGCTTTGAAAACATGCAGTGTCAGGAATAATCTTACTGCCTTTTACTTTTGACATAGCACTTCAGTTGTACGTTCGTTCATCCCCTCAGGGAGGACATACAGTCAATAGCACATGTTTTATTCTTGCCAGCTCTGTTTCTACTAGACTCCTGGATGGATGGATAGCTTCTGATCCATCTCTCCAGTTGCTTCTGTGGGAGTTAGCTGGTGGTACCCACAGCAGAGTGGCATTTGGATCAGACTTGAGCATTTGTTTGTGTGCTGCTTTGGCATCTTGTGACCTTATTTCCTTCTGTGTTGGATCTTGGAGTCAAAAGGGGAAGATCAGACTGCAGAGGAGGGTGGGTTGTTGGTTTCAGAGCATATCGAGCTGCCTCACTGCTGAGCCCAAGCAGCAGGGTGGGCCTGTGTACGTCTTTGAGGCTATTGTGGGGTTTTGCCATGAGATTAGGTTGCTGGCAACTGGAATTTTGCTTGGCTTGAGTTTCAGGTGAACATCCTACATGAAAGATTATAGAATCACAGGATGGTTTGAGTTAGAAGGGACTTCTAAGGGTCATTTAGTCCAACCCCCTGCCATAAGCAGAAATACCTTTGATTCGATCAGGTTGCTCAGAGCCCTGTCCACCCTGGCCTTGAATGTTTTCAGAGATGGGTCATCTACAGCCTCTCTAGGCAACCTCTCCTGGTGTTGCACCACCCTCATCGTAAAGAATTTCTTCTTTGCTTTCCGGAAGTTCAGGATCCTGACTTTACTCTTTGCCTGAGCTATATTGCCTGCAAACTCCACCAGTGCATGGTCACTGCAGCCCTGGCTGCCTCCAATCTTGATGTCACCAATTAGCAGCTTTACATTGGTGACCCTGAGGTCCAGTATCACATCCCCCCGGTAGGGATGGCTATTACCTGGCTTAAAAAGTTCTCCTCCTTGCATTTCAGGATCTTCTGGATTGCCTACAGCTCCCCGTGCTGCTTTTCCAGCAGAGGTTGGGGTGGCTGAAGTTCTTCAGCAGGATATGGGGAAGCAGCTCTCCCTGATCCTTCTGCTTTGATTTGTGCCCTAGAGCAAGTCTGTGGAGCCTGGGAGGCAGATAACAGCTGGCTGTTAGTGTCTCTAAGTCAAAGCCTCCCTGTGCCTTTCCTGTTCAAGGCTGCTGTTTGGTGATGATGGAAAAATCACCACAGACTGATGTTGTGATCAGAAAGGCCTCATTTCACCTGATAGATTTTACCTGGAAAAATATTTATGTATATCTTCTCACATCCTTTTTTTCCAGGGCCTGTTTGTTGTTTCAAGTCACAGGTATTGTAAGTGGGCTAAGTTGATGGCCTGGCTTGTAGCATCAAATCACTGGAGAGCTGTTGCAAGGTCTACAGGAAGGACATTTGTCTCTTAGCCTTGGGTAGAGGCTGGCAGCTTCCCTGAGGCAAATATTTCAGCCCTGTAATAGCAGTGGGAGCATCCATAGTTTATTACAGGGCATTTGGGATTCTGCTGGAGCTCAGTGGCTGTACAGAGGACAGTCCTGCCCTGTTGAGGTGCCGCTGCTGGGATGAGAGGAGCTACATTCTAGGCTGGCTGCTTCACCTACGACAAGCAATCATTCTTTTGCACCCTGTCAGTGGCTCCCTGTTGGTAGCACCTCTCCCAGCTGCCTAGAGGAGTGGTGAGGAATGAAGCAGTATTTACCAACCTCTTTCACATTTCCTGATGGAAACTACACATAAAAATTTTATGCTGTTTATAGTGATGGTGTTACTTAAGGATAATAGCAGCGAGTGATGGAGTGATGTACAGTTGTTGTCGTGTGATTTCACTCCCTGCTGGGAGCTGCCCTGTTGCCCACTCACAAGGCACAGCTCCAGCTGACAGCCTCTGTGGACAGGGAGAAGCCATTCTGTGCTCTTTACCTGCTGTGTTTGCATGGACACTAGGTGAACTTCAGTGGGTAGTTTATAAATCCTCTGGAGGGTTATCTTTCCCTTTGCTGGTTGGGAGCAGCTGTTGATGTTAATAATGGCATGTTTGGATATGCTGCCTGCATGAACTGTAGGAGGTGTTAAGGCAATAGGAGTGATGGGCCAGTTAGTCATGTGGAGATTAAAAGACTCACAACAATATATTTGTGAAGTTCAGTAGGTGGGTGCCTTGTTGATTTAAAATAAAAGTGAACTGTGGAGTTAAAATGCAAGCTGAGTTCATCACAGATGCTGCACTGAAGAACTTCCAGCCAGGTTTGTCAGGGAGGGATCATCTGTCATTACTGCTCTGCTCAGACAAAAATGACTTCTTATTTTCTGTGAGATCCTCTGGCACATCCTTGTAGGCCAAATCTCTCTCAGCATTATTTCAGTAGAAAACTTAACACAGCCCCTGAGGTACAAGGAGTGTGATTTCTCAGTGTCTTCTGTCCTGTCTGTCTGCTAAGGGAAATGTGAGGTGTTACTTGTTCAGAGTATACCATTTCCCACTATTTTGTACCACTTCTGTGTTTTCTGCACTTCAATGGCAGATTTGGCTCTCTGGCTGTGGTGGTTTGGGGTGAGCCATTTTGGGCTGCCTGCAGAATTTTACAGAGGCTTCTTGAACAAAGTCACTGAGTCTGTTCCTCTGCCCAGCATCTCCTGCTGCCTGACTAGTGGAAGAATTTAGCTCACATCTGAAATGAAATCCATTTTTTAATTGGCTCTGGTTTTCCTGTAGGATTTGCTAGGTAGGTCTCCTCTGTTCTCTGAAGTGATGTGGCTGAATCAGAAGGTAGTGGCCAACAATATTACAAGAAGTAGCTGTGCATTAAGTCTTGGGCTCTCCTGGTATCTCAGAGCACATCTGCTGAGAATTTTGAGAAACTCCTTTCCCTTAAGCTGTTTTGTAGCAGCACTTGCACTTTATCTATCTCCTCTATGTAGATTCAGTTCAAATTAGTAACTTGGGCATCCTCCAGAAAGCAGTGCGGCCTGTCTTTTTAAGCATTTTGCATCTAAATGTTTTTGAACTAACTCTAGTAATGAGTCTTTTGTGTTATATCACTTTATGTTATTCTTTCAGGGATCAGAGGGTCTTTTCCTTAGCTCTGTTGTGTGTTGCTTAATGGTTTGAAGACACACAGTAGGTAACACTTTCTCTGCTACTGCTTTCTGTGCATGAGAAGAGCTGCTGTTCTTTCAGTATTACTTAAAAACAGTTTAAGGTTCAAATCTTGGTATTTTAGAATCATTGTTAGGTGAGGCTTTTAATTTCTCACCCCCCCCCATACAAATGATTTTATCTGTAAAACTTAAGAGGAATATCAAACACTGATTTTGGGGGCTGTCTGAGATGGTTTTGGCTTGGTGTGGAAGCAGGTGTCTCTTCTTGGCTCTACATGGAACTGGTGTACTGCTCTCTGGCTGCCCAAAGAAGGTATGTGGGCACCATCTGCAGAGTTTGGTTTCACTCAGTTACTTATATCATGATTCAACAAAGCTCATCCATGCTTTTAAGTACAAATAATTTTCTGATATTCTCCAGGACTCAGAAGCTGGAATTTAGAAGGAAATGCATGTATCTTTCTGAGAAAGTGACAAGGAAAAAAAATCCTCCTATATTCTGATAATAATACACTTGCTATCAAACCTGTTCCTGTACCCACGATGAATCGCTTCAATTGCTGCTCAAATAATTCCAGTTAACTAAAAACTGTTATTAGTGGCAATCATGTTGGACAAAAAGGTAATTTTGACAAAATAAAAGGACATAGATTATGAGTTGTTACAGCTGCTGAAAAAGCTATTTTCTGTAAAGGGAGTCAACAGAACATACTGTCCCAAAAAGGCAGGAAAAACACCCGAATATTTAACTAAGTAAACTCCTCAGGACTGGTTTTTGACAGGTGACTTTGCCATACTGGTCTGGGAGGTTGTGATGAGACATCTTTGGCATCTTTAACAAGTTTTACAATTACCACATGTCAATATTTGATTGATGTTGAACATTGTTCCCATGAAATAATTAGTTTTGTACAGTTATAGGGAGTTTGTAATCATACTATCTCCTTGAAAGCTGTGTGCAGTTCTCAGTTACTCTGTTTTACTTTTCAGGATGGGGGAACTGGAGAATTCTATAGTCTTGGGCTGCTGATAAATCAATAAAATATTCATCTGAATCATTCTTTCGGGAAACTGAACTGCAGCCACAGTTGCAGTAACCCAGCTGGGACATGAGTTTGAACTTTGATTCAGACAAAAGTTGCAAACCTCATTCTTAGGCCTCGAAGTGTCGGGAATGATGGTCTTTCCATGTGAAAGAGGTGCCTTCCAGAAAGCCCTGATCTGGCTTTGCGTGGGAGATCTGACAAGGTGGTGTAGCTTCAGGCATTTTTCTAATACCTCTTCTATTTCTGTAACACAAATTGGTTCTAGCACAGCAATCCCTGCAGACAGGCCCAGCTCACACAGAGTTTCCATATGTTCTGTTTCAGTTTTGTGTCCAAGAGGATGTCTCATTTCAGGGAGGCAGGACACTCAGTTGGCATGTTTAGCTTTGTGTTTCTTCCCCTTTGGAAGATGCCAGTGTAGTGGATCACCACTGTATAGAATTTAAGGGACCTTTCTTCTTTTCCTTTTTCTTTTTCTTTTAAATACATGGGATCAAATGTTGAGTATTTTAGCTTGAGTTTTACAATGCTTACTTCTTGTTCCCTTGGAGTGAAGACTTTGTAAGGAAGTAATTTGATTCCTTCCCCTTCCTGTGCTGTGATTGGGGTTTTTGCAATCCTAATGCTCTAATTTGAAACTTTTGAAGAGATCCTTTAAACACAGGTGGTCACAATGGGATCACCTGGACTTGACCACCCATGAAGTGTAGTCTGAGCACAGTTTCATTCTCTCTCTCTGCATTCTCAAGTTTGATCCTTTCACTTTTTTTTCAAGCAATTGAAAACTTTGTTGTGGGGGAGATCCAGGGCCCCTGAATAACCACAGGAGCACTTGAAAGTGCTTCCAGCTGGCAGTTTGTCTCCATTGACTCTAGGCTGATGGTGGGCTTGAAAAGACTAATTTGGAAGTCAACATCAGTGTTAGGGGAGGTGGGTTCCCCCAGTGATTAGACTGTCTAAATTCTGCAATGGAAGCATTGGTCAGGTTGGAATGAAATACATTCAAGAGTAATTTTTGCATCATCCAGGTAACCAGTTCTCTGTGCAGTGCCAGTGACCTATTTGCTTCTCCATAGATTGAAGAAAGGTAGATATTTATATATATACAGCATAGATGTATTTACTATTTCTTTTTATTGTACCCTTCACTTTGTGAAATATTTGTGCCTAACATGCTAACCTGCTGGAAATGAATAACTAACTTCACAGTGAACAAGGTGAGTAGGGCTGTATCTAAACACAATCCTCCTTGTACATTTGCTAAAAATTTGATCTCACAAACAGAACCACTGATATCTGTTGAGATTGGGACCTATTACATAAGTAGGAAAGTACAATTTAGCATGGTTTTTCTTTGTTTCAAGTGTGAAAATTTCCGGGCTAGTAAGGACGTGTACCACAGCAGTTCACTGTTAGACATGGTGACAGCACCACTCAGCCCTGTGCAGGATGATGTGTTCTGGAGTGTCAGTCAAAACGAAGAGCAGCCCCCAAAGGTATGTGAAACTCGGGGTGTTTGACACTGTCAGTGGTTAATAGCACTCCACTGGGTACCCTGTCCATCCTCTTCATGAAACCCAAAAATTTCACTGCTTATAAGTTAACTGGGTCTCAGTAATGGAGAAAAGAAGTTTTGGATTCACAAGCAGATCAGTGTTGTGGGTTTATCTGCAGGATCTGTGAATGCAGATACACCTCTTTTGTTAGACCAGGTGTTTGTGGCTGCCCTTTCTCTGAAAAATCTGGCTTGTTGCAAAAAAGCTTATCGGTTTGTGTAATTGAGGTGATGGTGTATTTCTTACAGAATTTCTAAAAACAAATACAAGAATATTTGAGTGGGGGTGCCTGTGTCCATTTCTGTATTCACTTTGTTATTTTGCACTTGGGAGATGTGTGTGTCTCTCATTCCCCAGCCTGTGGTAGCAACATAAGGTAACTCACCACCTGTGGAAAGCTCCATTCAGTGATGCAGGTGCATTTCACTGTCTGCTTTAAGTATTGACCAGGAATGGTGCTGACTCTAAGGAAAGGTACAAACCTCCTTCTGACTGCAAAGACTTGGAGCTGTCTTGCAGCTTCCAGTGCTGATACCATGGAAGAGCTCTCCACAGATCCCACTGCAGCATTGTTCATTTTTGTTGATTAGTCTTAGTTTTTCATTGGTACAGGGTAAGCATTAGGTTTATTAACTGAATCTAAAATATTAGTAGTGACCTTAAAACATTTGATTAAATCCTTAAGGTTCCAGAAAGGACAACCTCAAAGTTTTATGGCAGGGATCAGTCTGCCCATCAGAGATGCCTTTCAAGGTAAGCCCTTAAGTGTTTTGTGCTTATACATATGCTGTTTTACTGTCAGTAGGAAAACTGAAGCCGATTGATTAAAAACAAAGCCATAATCTCAGTAGCACCAAAACTGACATGGATTCAGACCTCATTTCATAGCAGTTACAATTGTTTTGTCTTTTGAGTGAGTTTGTCCACAAAAATAGCAGCCAGACTTCCTGATCTGAAACCTGAAGGAAGTGTCTAAGCCAGCTTCCTTTTAGTGATTGACATAAACAATGTAAAGAGAAAAAGCCTCTTGTGGATCTCCTTTTCATACAAAGTAGTTCTGTCTTCTGCTGGAAAGCAATATTTTAACATATAAAAGCTGTCCCATCTGTAACAAATCCTGCAGTGAGTTGTTTCCCTTGATTCAGCCTCTTTGGCATGCCTGAGTTGCATGCCAGCTGTGTATCTATTTCCCAGTTAACAGGTGGCACATTATGCTGTCATTGAACTTCTTGTGCTTTGGTGATGCCGGACTTTGCACTCACATTAGAGAGAGAGGCTGCAGAAGGTGCAGGTTACCTGAAATCCTGGCCTGTCAACACTGATGATCTCCAGATGGAGTGGTGCTGGTCAGGGCTGCTTGGATGCTCTTGCAGGTGCCAGTGCCTTTGGTTTCAAAGGGGTGTCTGGATGCTTCGGTGAGAGAGGGTCTGGCCCCAACTCTCTGTATAGGCACTTTTAATTATAGTTTGATGCTTTTTTTGCCTGGTAGTATCTTGAAGACACTGCCTGTAGATGTATCTTGACAATTTGGGCAGTCTGCCATTAAGGCTTGTGTACTTTTTTATATCCCAGGAGAAAAGACCAAGGATGTGGAGAGCTCAGCAGTAAAGGGTAACCCCCACTGAATGTCTAATTAGGGAACAGAATGGGTTGAATTGATTGCAAAGTGAAGTAGATTTAGCTGAAATAACAATATAGCGTTCAGCATTTCTGATGAGCCAGAGTCAGAAACATCGTCTGAAATAACTTTAAAATGAAGTCAAGCCCTGAATGTTCTCCACTTGGGAATTACAGAAGGCAAAGCAGAAAAGAAACATGTAAATAATCGACAGTGTTACAAGTGAGTGGCTCCTGGGACTGGGTTTTTGGGTGAGGCACTGAATTGACTGTCCAACACATTCCTTTCTTCATTGATAAGTGACTGATGATGCATATTCTAGGAAAGTAGTGGAGCAGGTTTCTTTAGTCTTAAAAAGCATGAGATTTTTGGAATCAGGAGTGACACAGATCTGAAGAGTCCAAGGGAGACATACATAGAGAAGGATATTTTGTAATTACTTGGGAATCTCTGTAATTTCCCAGGATGACTGCCCAGAGGAAACTGTCCCCTCCACCCTCTTCTCTCACTACTGGGTGGCCCTTCTTGGGGGAGCAATGAAGATAAAAGTTTCCTTGGTCAGGAGTATGATACGCTGTAACAACAGGGAACTCAATTCAGTGGCCTCGGAGCTCTGTTCAGTCTGTGTTCCTGCACTCAGATGGTCTGATCTGCTTTTTGTCTTTCTGTTTAGTAACACTCATCAGTCATCCCCCGTGGGACATGCTCTGAAGCTAAACAGTAGCAGCAGCACTCCTAGCAGCAAGCAGTGGGAAATAGGATCTCATCAGAGCAGCTGGTCAACCTCAGGTGATTCCTAAGTCAAAGATTCATCATTCAAAATGTTCTGTACTCCTATCACATGAAATGATCTGCAGGCTGTCAAGTTCGGCATTGCAAATGGGACATGTGTTTTTAATGATGTCTGCTGGTGAGAGGCGCTTGAAAGCCCTCTGGATTTTATGGTTCCATGTTCCTAAAATATAAGCCCTTCCTCTTTTGAGTCAAAAAGTGACTATGAACATATTTTCACATGGAAAACTTGAATTATCTCAATTAAGAATTTAGAAAAAAATAATTTCTGTTGCACTTACTGACACAATTGAAACTCAGCAGAGCCAGCATTCCAGACATACAGGTGTAACTCAATGCTAATGTTCACCCACTGGCAAATTCTGCATAACCATGTTCTGCTCTCTGCATTGCCCACTGATAAGATGATACAGATGAGCATTTGATGTACACTAATGTTTCTGGACTGTAATACTGGCTGAAGGAAGTATAAGACTCTGTATATCACCTTATGAAATAGTCCTCTAATATTCTTTTATTTGGGGAAAGATAGTGAAACTAAAAAAAAAAAGGGCAAAAATTTAAAAGGAAGAGGAAACCTCATCCTAATGTAAGCAAAGTATAGCTTTGTAAGCTCTTTTAATGTCACTGGTAGTGGCATGGAACGCATCAGGCTTGTTCATGATTGTGCAGGTTTTTTTGTAGTAGAGACTGGTTCCTGAGACATGACCTGA
>JAOXXN010000025.1:8545524-8580107 GCA_026770055.1 Myrmophylax atrothorax | reverse complement strand
ACAGCTGTGTTCCTCCATTTCTATTCCTAAGGGTGTGTTCTGTGGGTCAGTTGTAGGGCAGTGTCTTGTGTAGCTCCTTGCAAAGCCATGGTGTGTTGTAATGCCTTGCATCCAGGTTGACTGCTAAAGATTGGGAACATTGGGAATCGTGCATGCCCAGTTCAAGGCAGGGTGGATGCTAAAAATGTTCTGAAACCACCCCAGTGAGCTGCTGAGGTCATTTATTTTTATATTGAGGCTTACATTGTTAATTTGTAAGCCCCTGATAAATGAAGAACAAATTGCTTATTTATTACACTTACACAATCAAGCCCGTTTTGCTTTCAGTAACTACACATAATAGGAAGCTTTGCTTCAAGAGAAAACCAAAGCACACTTTAAATTGCTTGGGTTTTGTTTCTTTTTGCTGTTATGTCATTGTGTGTTTGAATAACAAAGTTGAACAACATGCAACAACCCAGCTCAACTTTGCAAAATCCCCGTGATATGTAACTCTTGTGCTATTTTGGCACAGGGAAATGAAAATCTCACCAGCAATGGAAACAATAGAAAACCTCCCTTGTGTTTTAAACTGTCTCCTTGAGTTCTTAAGTGTCATTAAATTACAGTTAGTTCTGGCATATGGCATTTTCAGATAGAGTTTGTTGCTTTCCCAAACCTACAGGGATAATGAATTGGACAGGAAAGGACTATAAATACTTTAAGGCTAATACTTCTGCTGAGTTGCTTAGGTGCTCATTGACCAGTAAGGAATTCTCAGTTTTGAAACCTTTGCAAAATGCATAAAGACATAAAACCATTGTGACAAAACTATCTAAATCACCAAATATAAATCTTAATTTGTGTGAGCTTACATTCTTCCCCCTTAACTTGCAAGGAGTCCTGTTGGTAGCAGTGGGATAGTCATGGGGGAAGCTGCTGAACAAGGTAATTGAGCTGCCAGTGTGTTCCAGGGTGGGGTGAGGGTACAACTGCTTTCCCTCCTTTCCCTTGTATCAGGAATTGTGTGCAAACAGCAGCTCTCCGAGGCTTCTTTTGCTTTTCCCAGTGCTTGTGGGCAGTGAGTGGCCCACATTGTAAGGGAAGATTTGCTTAATTACCTGCAAGCATCCCTCTTAACTATGTGCAGATGGTCTCCAGCTCCTCTGCACTTGCTTGTGTGTTCCTTTGGCTGTGCTTGTCCCCATGCCAGCGGGGAGGGAAGCAGTGCCACAGCTTCCCTACTGCTAGGACCTGACCGTGGGCAGAGTGCCATGGGGTGCCACCTGGGGTGGAGTTGGCCTGTGGCAGGGGACAGCTCTCTGGGCAGAGACGAGGGCTGTTATTATGCACATTGCCACGACATGGAGTGGAAGGGGCAGCTGAGCAGAGGTGCTCCAAGTGTGCCCCAAGGGAGGAATGGTTCTCCCTGTGCTGCCATGGGAAACAGTGAATCTTCTTCTGCTTTTAGCTTGGCCCCATGCACTTGAGTGGAGTTTGGTGCACCTGTTTCCTCTCAGCCCACTTGGGTTTAGGGAGTCAGACACTTCAGATTGTTTTTGTGCAACAGTTTTATGAAGGCTAAATCTTGGCAGCATATCTATTTGCTCACAAAGGTGTGCAGGGGGACCCGGCCTCCTGTACCCTCTCCTGACCCCCTGTCTGCAGTCACAGGAGTACAGAGGATGGCTCCTTTGGTGCTGGAATGTGGCCAGCAGTTACTGGTATGATGAGCTGTCTCTCCTCAAAAGGAGAATCAGAGGAAGGATTAGCATACCCTCACCTTTTTCCCTTGCAAGCTGCCTTTCAGTCCGTGGAGCTGTGGCTGGAGTATGTTGCCAAGGGTTTGGTTTGCTTGTCCTACTCCTAAACTGCACCAGTATCAATTTATATACATAATACTGCAGCATCCAGAACCACTGGGAAACAAGCAGTAAGATTTCCCTTTGCAACAAAGAGAAAGGAGAAGTTTGTCAGCAGAGGCTGGTGTCTGCTTTGAGTGGTAGCTCTGTGTGGTTGTCTTATGGGTCCTCTCACTCTGCTGCACATATGTTTTTTTTTAAAAAAATTAAAATTTGGGATTTTTTCTACCTTCAGGGAGTCCAGGACCGGCCAAGGCAGAGAACGTTTTGTCCCAGAACCACTTGCAGCTGCATAAGAAGGCTGAAAAAGTTTCTCATCCAGGCCAGATTGCAGTAGGTTCTTTTAAATCCACTGATATTTTTTATTTGTTCATGAGTTTCAGTGAGGGTCTGTCTATGGAGACAGTCACCTTTTAGCTTTTAGTAAAATGGGGTGTTTTGGCTCAGATCACTTTCCAATGTGAAATACCCACTTCTGATGGACCAACAAAAGCATCAGTTTCCTAGTAAAGCTTTTTTTGGTGTGGAAGGGACAATAACTGTATTTGCTGGGACAGCAAAATATTGCAGATGCTGTTTAGCAATGGGTTCTTCAGCTGAGTTTTCTTTACTCAGAGTCCAGTCTCCTTTGCCAAGGTGAAGGACAGTGCCAACTCATTGTTAAAAGCAGCAGACTATTCCTCCTCAAGTGACGAAGGCAGCAGCAGCAGCAGCAGCAGCAGCAGTAGTGATGAAGATGACACAAATCACACAAGGTTGGCTTGATTTATTTTATTATCATTATTTGCTTCCTTTTTGTAATACACTTAGAAATATCTAGAAAAAAAGCTGGCATGCATAAATACTACTTCTCCTTTGAAGTTACTATCAGTCATTTATGTCAGTTGTAATTAAGCAATTTAATGACAGTATAATGAACTCCTGGGGGTAAATGTTTGCTCCATCAGATGTGTGCAGTGTAATAAGCTTTGATGACTTGCTGCCCTGGGACAATGAGAAAATGTCTAGTTTTAACTGAGTGTCCTGGGTAGTGCTTTTATAGGATTACTTCATATTGATCCACATTTACGTGGAATTAGTGAAAGTAAAAAGGAGAGGGAAAGAAAACTGCATACCGTCATACCAAATACAGGTTGAAATGAAAAAAGCAAGGCAAACATGACCCCTGTTTTCAAATAGGCTGCTCACTGTGGGAGAAATAAATACCACTGAAAAGCTGATTCCTTCACTAGTGCTGTTTATAAATAGGGATGATAGTGTTGTAAAACTTGCTATATTTTTAATATTTAAATCTGGCACAGTTGCTGTGGTTTCCAGCTGATCCTGTGACTTGTCCCAAGCTGATCTCACCTGAACTGTCTCTTTCTAGCTTTCCAATTTCTCTTGTTGATTTTTGACTGACATCTCTTGGTGTTCTACCTGTCATGCAAAATGTGTATTCTGCTGAGAAGTAATGGAGCAGGAATAGTTTGCTAGTCCAAGAGAGAGGGAGTCAGGGTGTCACTTGGCCAGCACTGCTGTTAGAATAGCAAACAGATTAATTTTTTAGTATTGACTAATGAAACTTCTCTTACAAAGAGAGTTCAGTTTAATTCAAGTTCTAAGATTTACTTTGAAGTGCATCCCAGGGCCACAGAGCTCTCTGGGATGGGGCTCTTACCCATCTTGACAGAATTGCACATGCGGTTTTGTCAGTTTTCAGGCAGAGATGGCCAGATTTGTAGCATTGTTGGCAAGGTGTTGTGTTGGCCTGCTACCAGTCCTTTACCTCTGAAGAGGTAGAATTTTTGTGCCTGCATATGCTCCTGATTTGCATTTCTGAAGTTTATTTTCTAAGCTGAGATGAGGAGAGAGAATGTTAAAAATCTTGTAGCTTATTCAGTGCACCTGAAAGAGCTGTCATATATTGTAACACATTTTTCTTCTTACTGATCCTCCTCCAAACCACCTTATTCTTATATGTAAAAAGTTTTATTCACTCTAGGTCATAGAATTCATGCTAGACCTCAGAAAGTCTCTACATAAAAATATGGATTTGCCCTGTAGCAATGACTTTGCTGTGTAAGTGTTAGATTGTGATCCATGCATGCTGTGATGATTTGAAGGAGTGGTGTCACTTCCTTTGGAAACCTGCATATGTTATTCGCATCTCCTCTGTGTGTGAGGTCCATGAGTCCTCTGGAGAAATGAAATTAGCAGGGTGCTCCCTGCCAGGTTTGCCTTTCTGTGCATGCAGCCACTGTGAGAGCCTCTGTAAAGTCCAAAGTATAATCTTGCTATTAAAAAAGTCATCTTGGCTGAACATTATTTATAGTAAAAGATACTAGGAAATACATCCTGATTGCTACCATGTAAATAGCAAAAAGGATAGTGATGAGAGTGAAAGGAGCAGCCAGTGTTGCAACTTTGCATGTTCTGGATAAGTGAAGGGTTTGAAGGTTTTTTGCTCTCCAAAACATGTGACTGGAGGATTTGAAGCCCCTTGCACTCTGTGGAAGTATTTCTGTGTGGACTTTGGCTGAGACACTTTAGGCCAAGTTTTAGTTGGCTCCTGAAAACAATCTGTATTTTCCTGTTCTTACCTGGACTGTAGAATAGTATTTGATGTCCACACTGCAGCTTTCCTGTAGTAGGACTACACCTGGGACATACGCAAGAGCTTCCTATTCTCTTGGACTAATCCTGTCTCATTTCTGAGGAAGCCATGACTAACTGGCTGTTTTTCACCGGTGAAACAACTATTGGTCTTGTTTTTATTTACTGTGAGATGAGTCAGAATTCTTCCTTACACACCCCAGGTATTTGTATTAAAGAATGAGTATCGGTGTATATGATCAAGCGTCTTACCTTGTGTAGCACATCCATTCCATTGATGCTAATTTCTCCTACTTTATTGAGAGTGCTTCCTCCTCTGATGCCTGCACTATTCACAATCCCCCTAAAACATGAAGCTTCCTGGGACTCATTTGTGTTGTTCAGTTTCTTCTCTTTGCTCTTCAAATGCTGTTTCCTCCCAGCATTTGGACAAATTGAGTGCAGGTGTGTGCTTGGTTAGGAATTACTTTCCCCCCTACTAAGTGAAGGTTGACATTACTTAAGATAAACTGTTGCTTGCTTTCCTTAAGAACAGGTTCTTGCGCTCACCATTGATCCTACTCCATATCTTGTTATTCCTCTTTAAATGTAGTATGCAGATATTTGCTTCTCCCATAGAAGGGGGTGGACAATCCCAAACAAATAAACAAACAAAAAAAAAGGCACTACAAAAACTTCTACACTTTCATAACCGTCTTAAATGGGTTGTTCTCTCACCAAACCTTCTTTGTTATGCCATTGGGCATCTTTTAAAAATAAACCCCCACATTAGTGTCTGCTACCAGCACATAGCAACATGTAGCACTGTAGAGCCCTTCACACAAATATCCTGAATTCAGTCAGTTTTATAATTACTGGAAAGGAGGCAAAATTTTAATAGGCTTAAATGGACTGCAGTAAAAAGAAATTTATATAAATAAGTAAGTGGGATAAATAAATCATGTGAGGTGGAATTGTACAGAAATGGGACCAGAACCTCACTTACAGAAGTTTGAGGCAGTTCCACTTGGGTGAAAAAATTTAAAATGCTGAGATACCTCAGGCCATGCAGAAAGCAGTGGTGTGCTGGGAATTCACAACAGACACTTGCCTTATTCTCACTCTTTCTTTTGGTATCAGCTTTTGGCCACTGTTGAAGATTGGATATTGGGCTCAGGGGACTTTTGTCCCCAGCCAGTCAAGCAGCTCTTGCTTTTTTCTGTCTCTGTGTGCACTGGGTGACATATTCTGTGCTTTCTTACATAAGGTGAGGATGTCTGTGTTTCAGGGACGGATTCACAGTATGCAATTCCAGTGTGGCCTGTCCCAGTAGGCACTGGCAGAGAGGGCGCCAGGACCATCATATGGCAGAGTAGGGGCTCTGCCCCTTGCAGGTGCAGCTGGTGCTCTCTCTGGAGAGCAGCGTGGCTCAGAATTGCACCCCCTCACAGGGCACTGTATGAGGAGAGACAGAAGTTTGGAGTAGGCACTTCTCAAATGACAGCTTGAAGGACCAGCCCTCTCTTGCCTGAGCTATGCAGTGTCTGAAAGATGATGGGTGAAATGCAGGGAGAGGAAGGGATGTTGGATGTTCTCTGTCGAGGTGGGAAGAGCTTCCTGCTGTGTGTGAGTGGTCCTCAGTGTCAAATCCGTTCAGGCAGATCCACAGACTAGTCAGCTTCCTTTTGTACAGGAACCTATGAGTGTAACTAGTGAATGTTAATTATGCTCACTTTTGAGTATGGATATGTGTGATCTTTTTCATTTTTGTTTTTTTCTTTTTGGCTCTTTTTTTTCCCCCCTGAAGTAGTTCTGTTCATTAATTGAAGTTTGTTACCAGGCAACTGCTAAGCAGCAGAATCGCAGACTTCTCAAGGACAAGAGTACCAGATGGAATTGAACTGAAACCCCAAAGCACCATCGCAGAACAGAAGGTAATTTGGCCATTTGCAAGGGGGTGGGTACAGTGGGGGGGAGAGATCATTAATGTGCATGATAAACACTGTATCCATTACTTCTCAGCAGTATTTTCACTCTGAAGTCCTGTTCTGTTATTGCAAATTATAGCTATAAGCCTTGGATAAAATGTGTAGTTTCAGGTTTTGTGCTTCCTGTAAAAGTGCTTACATTTAGGTACAAAATTGCAGTTCTTTATTTGTCCTTGTTATTGACCTGTAGTAGTTTCTGATGTCAAAGTTTTTTGTGAAGGCACTAGGCAAAAAGCAATACTGTTGATTATTGTTGGTGTGTATTGTTGTTGTTTTTTAAAATCTTGACCCTTTTTTTGTCCTAGTAGTTTAAAGAGAACTACCTCCTACTACTTAAAATATTACCAGAAGAGGGGAAAACCACTTCATCTCTCCCTACTGGCTTAGCAAAAATACTTGTTCTTATATGTCATGTTGTGGTTGCTTCCAGCTGCAGTTTCTAGTAGAGGCTTCCAATCATGTGGATTTTCCCCCATGATAAATATTAGCACAGAAAAGATGAAGAGAGACAAAGCAGAACAATGCTCTTTGTGGTTGAAAACAAACAAAAAAAATTACAGTAATAAGACTTGTACTTGGCATCAGAGCCCTTCTCACACATTACTGAGTGTGCTCTCACCTCAGAGATAGGGAAAATAAATTGCTGTGAAACTGGTGTTTTCCCCAGAGCTGCTGTTGTGAGCTGTGGCATGTCTAGGAACTAAAAGGGAATTTTCTTTACCTGTGGTGTGATTTCTAAGCTTCAGACCAGAGTAGTGTCCTTCCTGACTGGGGAAGGAGTTCCATTTGGCCTTTGTCCCACCATTCTCAAGGTGAAAAGACCCTCCTTTGGAGGAAGAATTAGAAACAAGGCATAAACCAGTGTTTATCTTGTGGCAAAACAAGCCCAGGGTTTCTCCTTTCCCCTGATTTTCAGGTATTGGAAATGGGCTGCTTGAGGGAAAGGAGAAGGATGGGGCCTTTGATGCCCACACTGAGGATGAGAGAGGATACAAAAGAGTTGAGGTCACATTTTCTGGTGGGTTTGGAGAGAACAGTGCAGGAAGGAGAACACGCAGATGACTGATACCTTTCCTCACAAATCTCTGATGCCTTCCAGTCCTCTCCCTCTCATGGAGCCTCCTATACATTCCTTCCTTTTCACCAACCACAGCCATTATGACTCTTCATGACTTCTCCAAGATCCCTTTCCCAAGATCAGCATGAACTGCTTTGAAGTGGTTTAGACAGTACCAAACTGCCCAAGTGATTCAAATGGGGGTTTGGTTTTTTCAGTTCAGCTGAACGTGACTGAAAACTGAACAAAAAAGCCCCATACTGGCTTGGTTCCGTAAGGTCAACTACTGACTTCTATGTTTTGGTTTCAGTGTTTACGTGTAAAATGTAAAAAAGACTTTGAGCATCAACTTGATTTCTGGTTAATTACTTGACTTTTAAAAGGCAAGTGTCTTTCATTTATAATTATCTTCTTACTTTTTTTTCCTCTTACTTTGGCCAGCATTCAGAAAAGCTGATTTGATTTCAATAGGTTGTTTATCAAAGTCAGTACAATGCAGACTTGAGTTCCACCAGTCAGAAGCTGCTTTAGTTGGCTGGTGCTTTTTGCTTTGGTGAAATTCAAGAGGAATTTTCTAGTGTAGCACTTGGCTGCCATCACTCCCTGTGTTCAGCTGTTCAGGTACCCTGACTGATCTCTCTGCATTACCCTCCCCATCTGGGACCCCTCTTGCTTTACACATCCTGTATTCCTCTCAACACTCCAAGCCACCTATTCCCAGAAAGTGACTTCTGACTGTCAATTGTGCTGTCAGGGACAGAGCTGGTGTAGTTTGGTACCTTACATAGTTCACAAGTATTTCTACAAAGCTGGTGGGATGATGTGAGGAGGTCTGCAGAACCAAACATCAGTTTACTGGAAATGCTGATGCTGGATCCTATTGAATGTTGTCTTTCTGAAATAATTTCCTAATTCAGCATATGGAAAGAAGAAATGAAATGAATGCTGAGGGGGTTTTGAACTAAATGCAGGTCCAGAAGTGAGAAGTACCTACTTCTATCTGCAGAAAGTGGAGGCCAGATTGGTAATGTTCGGGC
This sequence comes from Myrmophylax atrothorax, assembly GCA_026770055.1. Taxonomy (NCBI): domain Eukaryota; kingdom Metazoa; phylum Chordata; class Aves; order Passeriformes; family Thamnophilidae; genus Myrmophylax; species Myrmophylax atrothorax. The sequence goes on along the minus strand of JAOXXN010000025.1, from coordinate 8,571,610 downwards.
AAGTTATCTGACTTTGTGTCTCTGAGGCTGAAGTTGCTTCTTTTCCTGTGGTTGAGGTAGTGTAGATGAAGAGTATTTGTGGAGCACTTCAAGAGTGGAAGCCAGTGTTGTAACCTCAGGTGTTTGCCATACTCTTTTGTGTTTCATTTTTTAATTTAATCTTTCCTTAGAGTTTGTCTTTGTATGATCCCTCACGCAGAGCACCCCTCCCCATATGCTCATTATTTATCATCCTAATTAACAGGAGTTACAGACTGCACTGGAAATACACCAAACATGGAGTTTAACTGTGTGTTCTTGTGCAGGATCAGATTTTAGGGAAACAAATTTCTAACACCCAAGAAAGCCTTTGGAGCATAAACAACCAGAACTATCTCCTGCCAGATCTCCTCCAGCAAAGCCAAATTACAGACTCTTCTGTGAACCCGCCACAAGTGCCACTGACTTGCCAGGAACTCCAGAACAAACCTCTGAATAAGGTAAGAGATAAATCAGTTTGAATGAACACCCTTTGCTCCTCCACCTGCCATGTCAACACTGCAGCACTCTGGTGTGCCTCTGCTCATTGCCCCTGGTTTTCTCCCATCCAAGCATCATGTGGGGAGCACAGGGGCCAGGGCAGCAAGTCTCAGCAGCCCAGAGCGGTTCTAACACCACTGTGAGCACAGGCTCTGGAGGACAAGTGTATCACTGGAGGCAGGGAACAGCTCTGTCAGGGATCTGCCTGAAGCAGCTCTTGTTCTTCATTGCAGACTCCATGTGCTGAAAGCCCACCTTCCAAGAGCAGTACATCGTCCACAACATCATTTACATCGTTCATAGATCCCAGACTTCTGCCAATCACCCCTCCCACCAGTCCAGTGGGACCTTCCTGTAGTTCTCGTGAGTACTCTGCCTTTACGCAAAATGTCACTCCTGGTTTCTGGTTTTTTTTTTTTTGTCTGGAGTAGGGTCGGCCTGTTGCTTGGAAATGGAAACTGTGAGTAAAATCTCCTGAGCCTGAAGCTTCACATTACTGTGAATTTTCATTGTACTGCTTCTGCTTTTCTTACAGATGTGGCTTGCTCTACTCTGCTGCTCTGTTACCACAGTGTTTTCTCAGACATGTCTAAAGGATTGTCCAGAACTTTTTTTTCCTCTGACTGTGTAATGCTCTTAAGGTGTTTTGTCACTCCTCTGGGGTTACTTTCATTCTGCCATAAACAAGTCAAATATGAGCTGTAGCTACTCACATTTTTCATGATTGTGTATGTCTTTCATTCCAGCATCTAGTGCCAAACCGGAGCCTGTCAGGAGGGAAAATGCAAGGAAGGGCTCTGTTGTCAATGTCAACCCAACAAATATCCGCCCACAGAGTGACAGCCCAGAAATCCGCAAATACAAGAAGAAATTCAACTCAGAGGTCCTTTGTGCTGCTTTGTGGGGTAAGCTTGGGAGGACTTGGGCATGTGTTTAGAGGGAAGGCAACAGCAGGGGAGGCTGGCAGTGTGTGCCAGGCAGTTTTCACAGTTGTATTGCACCTCTCCTGGCAGAGGGTCCTGGAGCGGATCCCTGCACAATTACCTGCGTCACTCACATGGCACTGCCCTCCTGGAATGAGATGGCAAACAGATGATTTACAGTTGCAAAGGAGTTTGTGCATCAGAGTGAGAAAATGTTTTGACTGAGCACCAAACTGAAACCATGCTCACTGGAAGAGCCAAAAGTTGCAAATGTTTTAGCAGCGTATGCAGCTCTTGACACTTGCTCTTGTCTAAGCTGCACGTGAGTACAGCTGATCACACTGAGCCCTGACCCCGTGGAAGTAATCCAAACTGGAAGCCTTCTACTGTCATGTGTATTAGGTATTCCAAAATTATGAAGCAGGTCAGGCAGCACTCTTTCCAAAAGCTTGGCTTATTTCCTGCTATCACTGTTTATTCAGAACCTCACTAAATCGTGTAAATTTACACATCTTTTATAGGTTCAGCTTCACATAGTGTAAAACCAAGATGAGTGTAGTCAGACCACACTTCATGAACTGTGCACCTTGTCCCAGTTGTACACAAGCTGAACTCTTGGGTTGTTTTGACCATCTTTCTACTTCAGAAGAGCAGACATATTCTGTGGGACTCACCCAGCCTTTTGCTCCTCACTTTTTGAGGCTGGAATAGCAAATGAAGGAAGTAGATAGAATATTATCCAAAGCAAATGTAGATTTCCAGTTTATAGTTTCACAGATTTTGTCTAATATGAGTTTGTAGGAATCCAAGATTTTAAATTAAGAACAGAATCACGTGGCAGGGTCTGTAATTAAGTGTACATTGAAGCTGAAGAGCACCAGGTACTCGTCAAAGCATTGCCAGTGGAGGAGGGTGCTTGTTACAGCAGGATACCTTATGGCGAGTCTTTAGAACCTGCTGATCAGGAAACGTAGCTGTCATTTCAGCTGAACACAATTTTTTACATCCTCTGATGTCAGAAACCCACTGGAGCCTTTGCTTCCTTAGTAGCACTTGGATTTCAGATGGGTTCACTGCTTTTAGCATCTGAAGGCATTCTTCCAAAACTCAGACTGTTTTCATACAAGGGTTGGACCTCCTTGTAACAGCAGCACTTCTTCCCATGAGTTTGGTCCCTCTGTGCTGTGAGTGTTGTATTCAGAAAAAGAGAGTTTGAAGGGGAATTTTTTTGTTGTTTGGCATTTTTTTTCATAATTGATAGGAACCCTTAGATCACTTAGTTGGATCTCCTGTGTCATTAGTGTAGTGATGCTGGACTGAGACTCCTGCACTGATCACAGGCACTTTGCCTTTGAACCTGAGAAGTTCAAATTCAGAAAACATTTTCCTTTTTGTTTAAATCAGCACTGACTTCAGTAGAACTACTCATCCCTCAAGTCCCATGGGTATATAACTGTTCTGCTGGGTAAAAACTGTAATGGTGAGATCTTTTTTTCTGAGAGATCATCCATAGAGCAACAGAGAAATTACCCGGTACCATTAAGTGAGACTAAGTAAGAATCAGTTCTCAAAATAGTGAACACTCAGTGGCCTCTGAATGATTAAGTGACTTATGCAATATTTTTTTCATGTATCAACAGGAGTAAATTTACTGGTGGGAACAGAGAATGGATTGTGGCTGCTGGACAGAAGTGGGCAAGGAAGAGTTTATACATTGATTACAAGGAGACGATTCCAGCAAATGGATGTTCTGGAAGGACTCAATGTGCTAATTACTATATCAGGTTAGTTCAGTGTCTAAAACCATCTGACCTGCATTGGGGTTGGAAGCAATTAAAAAGAAGAATTAGGTTATAAACTAGGTTGAGGAATTTTCTCTTTCAGAAAATCACAGGACAGTTATTCTTGTTAACAGGAAAACCCTCCTGAATTTTTAACATTTATACTTTCATTCCAGAGAGGCCTTGGAACAATTTATTACCTGGTTAATGTGCAAAATGGTTTTCGGAAGGTCCAAAGCATTTCATTCCTAAAATGGCTTGATTCTCAGCAAGTTCATAGTTTGTCACTCAGCTTGTTTCTGTGGTGGGTGACCATCTGTCTGTTAACATATCATTAAATAACCTCCTGTGTCCAACAAGATACATAAGCAGTAACATGAGAGTGATCTGTATCATGAAAGCATCAGTAACGTTAAGTGAAGTTCTTCCACCTCTGCTGTGCCTCTGCTTGTACTCCCTGTGGCTGAGAGAGGCCTCAGAGGATTCCTATCACATACCAAGGTCAGAGGTGTGGCTCCAGCAAGGAATGGCAGCTCCTTGTCTCCAGTCCAGGCTCACTGTGGTGGGCAATGGTGAGAGCTGTTTGTCCCATGCTGCCAGGTCTGGTTGATGTGACATAGTCCTTCTCTTTAGACTCACATGTGATCCCAGACTGCTGTTGAAAATATGTACTTATGAACTAAAGGAAATTAAAAAATTGATTGAGATGAAAGATGACAGAATAATTCTCACCTGGAAAGGCATCCAAAAGAAAAATAGGTACTTTTAATGAAGATTGTCAGTTGATTAGAACTAAATGAATTGCTGATTCAAAATGGCCATTGTAGGACATGCCTGTGTTCCAGAGTAAATGCCAGATAGTGTAATTTTGTCTGGTAGTACTTGTATGTGTAGAGACCTGTTCTTTGGCCTGAGGGAAGAATTTTAGTCAGGTGTGAAAATCTTGCATGAAGCTTGAGTGACAAGGTAAGTGCACATGCCATGGAATTGCTCATGTACCAGTTCCCTCTGTGTGCCCCCATCACACAGGGCTTTCCTTTAGTGCCTCTGGACTGTTCTCACCTTGGCGAGGCACAAAGACCTGCTGCACTCAAGGTCACAAAACTCTAGCAGTTTGTAAGGTGGGGGAGAGTTCGTAGTTCAGAGAGTTAAAGTGTTCTGTCTGTCCCTTTTTGCAAATCCTAGGGAAGAAGAATAAGCTGAGGGTATATTACTTGTCATGGCTGAGGAATAAAATTCTGCGCAATGATCCAGAGGTGGAGAAGCGGCAGGGCTGGGTGTCTGTGGGTGACCTGGAAGGCTGTGTGCACTACAAAGTCGGTAAGGTTTCCTGTTTGTGACTTGGAGAGCTGCATAAGCATCCTCCTTTTGCATCTTTTGACTGCAGCATTTTTTTTCAGCTTTGTTCCAGAGTTGCACTGGGCTGAATATCTCTTGAGTTCTTTCAAGCCTCCTTATTTTCCATGGGAGATGCTTTGCTCCCTGTCACTCCAGGTAGCATCTCTTCTTGCAGCAGTTACCAGATGGTGTTATGGCTATTTCCCGTGATGGCTGGAAGTTGGGAGTGCCAGCCGTGATCTGTGCTCAGTCAGAGGCTTAGTTGTTCTGTAGTTACTTAAGGTTTAATCAGACTGATGTTTTCCACCTCTATGCTATTCAGCTTCCCTCCTGGCCCAGAGTAATTGCTAAGAAACTGGACCTAGTTGAAGTCCTAGTGAGTTGTATTTATAGGATGTCCTCAGGTAGATCAGCAATGTTGGAGTGTGTTCACTCTTAAAAAATCAAGTAGGTTGGCTTAGCTGCAGGGTCAAGACCTCTTTTTCTGACTAATAAGATTTATTATTATTTTTTCAATGCTATATGAAAAGCAATATAAAAATGTTGTCAACAGTCATTTGACTCTACTGAAAATAAATTAACTATAGGTTTTCAGTCAAGGTATTGTCACTGGTGGTATTAAACACTGATGTCCTGAATGCATTAGTCTCCCTTCCTGGATAATGTTTACCTCTACAAGTAATCCATTGAAATTATTTCATGTGATGAGATGGTCTTTGATTTAAGTGTCTGTCTGGTATCTAAGGAATTGTTCTTCTTGTATTACAGTAAAATATGAGAGAATCAAATTCCTTGTAATTGCTTTGAAAAACTCAGTGGAGGTTTATGCTTGGGCTCCAAAGCCTTACCACAAATTCATGGCTTTTAAGGTAAGTGAAAATAAAATCACTTTGGTTCAGATGTGTCACTGTCTCGCTGTCTCTCATCTACTCTTTGCTTTGGTTTTTTTTTTTGTTTTGTTTTGTATAACATTTATTCTAGTTAAAGATAAAATGAGTATTCTTTTAAAGAAAATGTAGCTCATTTGACATACATTGGAGATGGCAGGCATAAAAGTGTCACAGTTAGATGTGAGTAACTTGTTTCTCTCTACCCCAGCCAAACGCAGCACAGGTGCTGTGCCAAAATGTACATTTGAATTCTCAACAATGATGCTGATTTTCCTCAGAAGGCAAAGAAATAGAACACAAATGGTACTCAGCCTAATTTTTGCCTAGTCCATTTCTAGAATCCAGATTTCTTTTTCAAACCACAAGTGAATTATCCAACTGTCTTTGCAACTCAGTGGATGATGGATACTTAGCTCCTTAAATATAACCTGCTATTTAACAAAAATAGCTGTCTAACTTCTGAATTTTGAGAATTGTTAAGATCGTATGTGTAGATCTGTAAACCAGCAGCTTTAATGTGTTATATATTGTATTTTTCTGTTTTTCTAGTCCTTTACCTCACTTCATCACAAACCACTGTCAGTTGACCTGACGGTTGAAAATGGACAAAGATTAAAGGTTATATATGGCTCACTAGTTGGCTTTCACGCTATTGATGTGGACTCTGGATCTGTCTATGACCTGTATCTTCCAACACACGTAAGATAATCCAGAAACCAACAGTAATGCCTTTGTTCTTTAGGCTGTATATTGATAAGGATGATCAGGTTAAGAGTTTTGCTGTTTTTCAAAAGACAGGGTAAGAGAATAATTATTGCATGACAGCTAATAGAAAACCAATTCTCTCATACTTTCATAACACTGAAGTTCTGTTAAAATGCTTTTAAGCACATTTAGCATATCAATTTAAATGGTTTAATATCAAAAAGCCTATTGTATGGACAATACTATTTTTCATCAATTTGTCTTGGAAATTTAGGTCTTAAACAGTCAAAGACACAATAATATCTACATTAATTTAGCTGACTTCTACAATCTGCCACTGTGCAGACTTTGGAGAAACACAACTTTGGACTAAATAAATTTGCAGATCTTCTTACCCTTCAGTTGCCCATGAAATCAGTCTGTAAATTCAGAAGTTTTACATTTTCCTCTAGACTTTCTCATTAGATTGTGAAGAAGTTGGCATGAAGATGTTGATTTGAGGATGATGTGTACATATTGCCGTGTCTCTGTGATCACTAAATTCTTGCTTAAACTCATATGCAGCAAATTCCCCTGCAGAAGTGAATGACTGGCATGGGGCTGTCCAATATGAAGTTTGTGCTATGGTTTTAATATTTTTGCTTGTTTGTTTGCTTATTTTTTTGCTGTTCTAGATAGTTCTTTTCAAAGCTATGAGTCCTAAAAGCCAGAGGGACTTGGGGGCTTAGATTCAGTAAACTGATGAGTTCCAGACTGGCTCTAGTCTAATGGGAGGCTCCTGGCAAGGAAACTTCTGTGCACACTGGGAATCCTCCCTGCACTCAACAGTGCTCCCCAGGGGCCAAGGGTTAGCTCATCCAGGTGCCGTGGCCTCCTTGCATCCCAAGGCCACGTGTCCTAAAGTTACGCTTTGGAGGTCTGAAGAAATCTCATCCCAGATCTGCATGTTGCAGCCTGTGCCATGAATCCATTTATTTTTTTAACTTTTCTCCACTCTCAGTCCCACGTTTTCAACTCAAATGAAAAGCCTCCCATGTAAGCCACTTGATTGCTCTGCTGCCCTGGCAAGTGACAGCCTCCACGTCCTGTCGGGCCTGTGTTCCTGATGGACACAGTGTTTGAGGATGGCTGACAACTTTATAAACTTTTCGTCACTGAGAGATGACTTTTTTTAGATGTTCTAACTGTTGAATTGCCTGCTAAGGGCTTGTAATTTCTGTGTTAGGGTTTTTTAAGGGACTTAATATTTGTCCTGTTAGAGGCTTTATTTAATCTGACAATTATTGCCTTTGTTAACCGTGCAACTATGATAAACTTGCATCAGTTTGTAAATTGAAACGTGGTATCCACGTGCCATTCTGGAAGTGGGTTGCTGAGCAAGGTGAACAGTCATTAGCATAATTGCCCAAGAGAAGAAAGGCAAAGAAAAAAGTGAACCTTCTTAGAGGCTTTACTTTTTCAACAGGCTGCAAATACAATTAGGTACCTGATGAGAGAGATTTCCCAGGTGACTGCCCTGAATATGTGGGGCACCTCTAAGACTGACTGAGTTTGTGTGCCATCTTCAACCAAAAGTTAGTATGTACTAAAAATACATTTTCCCTTTAGAGTCTTAGACNNNNGACTGCTACAGCAGCTCTATTTTTTTTGGTATTTTATCATTTTAAAGAGCATCTGCTAGAATTGGATAGTTCTCTCAAGGAGCTTTTTGGTGGCAACAGCCCAGACTTTTAACAGGCTGACTTTAGATACTCTTGCTTTCTGGTAGCCTCTTTTCCTGGTTCCCCACCTCTCTCTTCACCTCTTACCTGCTTCGATCGCTCATGCGAGTACCAAGGCAACGCATTAAAATTGCTCTGCGGCTCTGGATACCTGTTCTAGTGTTGCGGATAGTTGTTGCGGAGGCACGGAGTCAAGTGGTTGGCCTGAGTGTATTCGGTTTGGCAAGTACAGCTTCAGTGCTTCTTTTACTGTTCGTTGTGACCTCACAGTGTGCATATATGTCTGTGCTTGAAGAGAAAAAGATCTGTGTGGCTGGCTTGTGAGAATGATGTAAAGCTCCAGTCATACGCTTCCTGTAAAAATACTAATTGTGGTGGTTTAATTTACTATTTAACATCCTGTTTTGAGTAGCGCTTTAAACAAGGAAAAGCTTTGTTACTGTTTTTTAAGGCTGTCCTCTTTCAAAAAATGCTTCCATAAAATCCTACCTTCATGGTTGTATCCCTCGACTTTTTTTTTTTAACTTCACTTGGGACATGTTGGCTTCTGGGAGAGATTTGTGTGAGTGAAATGCACAGTTCCTGTGGTGTGCAGAGAGCTGTGCCCAACAGCAGTGAGATGGGAACTGTTTCTAGTGAAGGATTTGGGAAGGGAAGGACAGAGTGGCTTGTATTTGAAAGGTCCAGGTAAATTTTTACAGCAAGGTGAATATTGTTACATTTTTAGGTTTTAACTTGTGAGTGGGGATAGGGAAATACCATGGAAAGTGAAAGCACTGATCTCCTGGTACATGGAAGCTTCAGTCCTTCCTCCATCATCTGAAATAATTGTGACTTGAAATTTATTTCACCTTTCTTCTATTTATATAATGCAATGTTTTGTGAGTGACTAAGTAAATATTATTGTGTCTCAATGGCTCGATGGCTTCTTGAAACCAATTAACACTGGTAAATTTAAAGGGAAATACTGAACATTTATTTCTTTGCAAGCTTACTGTCATATTCAAGGGGGGAGGAGGGGAGAAAGCCTGTTTCAGAGGCTCCCTAGCAAACTATTCAGCCTTTGAGAACAGGCATTTCTTTCACTTTCCATGAGTCAGTTCTTTTTATTGCTCCGCCAAGCTAGTTAGATTGATGTTGTCACTAAAATTGCAGTCTGTGTTTGATATAAATCTTAGTAAAATATGATTCTAGATCCAGGGGACTATTCGCCCACATGCCATTATCATCCTGCCGAATACCAGTGGAATGGAGCTTTTGCTCACCTATGAAGATGAAGGCATCTATATTGATATATATGGGCATTTCACAAAGGAGACTGTTTTACAGTGGGGAGAAATGCCAGCATCTGTAGGTATGTATGAAAAATAGCTCTTTATTAAATATAAGATTCTGCTGCATGAAGCCTGACTTCTTTATGAGGTTTGTATCCATGTGAAAGTGCTGTATGGCACATAAAGCAACTTCTGAGCAAACCAGATGTGTAAAGGGTAAACAGATTTATGGATGTTTGTGTTAACATGGCCAGTGTTTGCAACGGGGGCTTCACATTTGGATCACAGTTTGTATTTTTGCCTCACTGTTCATTGCATCACACCTTGACTACACAGACAAAGTAAGCTGAGGATGCACCTTACCACCAGTTTTCACAGAGAGAATTATGTGAATTACAGAGGGGAAAGAGGTGCTTTGGTTGTCCATAGCTCACAGCATTTTATGTACAAATTCACAGCTACAGAGTTGTCAGTTACTGAAGAGATCTGTAACTGCTGTCAAATGGCCCCTTAATTTTATCACTTTAAATTCATGGGGCTGCCAGTCCAGGATATTTATAATAGATCCTCAGTCTCCCCAGGCTTGCAGTTGGCTGTGTGGGAGGAGATTCTGGTTGTACTGGAGCCAGGACAGCTGTTTGTGTCACTTTCCCCAGAGGGCTTCAAGCTAACACTATGGGGAAAACCAAGAACAACACAGGCAGATTTTTGGTTTTATTACTTGTTACTTTTAATTTCTGTCTCATTCCTGTTCTATATTTTAAAACAAACAGGACAATAAACAAAACAAGGCCAAGACACTTAGACTGTACAGAAGCATGATATTAGCTTGGAAGAAACTGGATGCCACCATGAAAATCAAGGATGTTCACCTTTCTTCTTTCACTTCAAGCTGAGTAGTTTTAGGAAAGCCTGTTAATAGAGTAACACCCTTGATTAAATGCCATGTTTGACATTTGAGGAAGGTTTTCAACAGTGTTGAGGGCAGGAAGCCCTCCTCTGGAACACAAGATTACTACAGGACAACTGATTTTTTTGCATTGTTTCAAAACATTCAGCAACAATACTGTTTTCAGTTTCAAAATATGGGTATAAGGTTATAAGCTCCCTTTACAGAGCTTTCTTCCCCTCACTGAGTGTGTTTATAAGACAGATGAGAGATAAGGAACAAAGGGCTTTCTTACATCCTGTCCTAGAAATGGGGATAATGCAAGAAGGGTTGCATAGATCTATTACTCCTCCTTGGAAATCTGCAGTTTGTGTCACTGGGCACTGATTTCTTTCAAAGTTTTTGCACTTAATCTAGTGAGAATGTGCAGGAATACCTCAGAAGTGGACCAGGGAGAGATTAAGTTCTTCTTCCTGATGTTGCTGTTAAGTACTGAGTCATCAAACCCACAGATGCAAGAGGTTTGTAAAGCATTCTTGCAGCCTGGAAATCACACTGCCTTAACTTCAGTAGAAGTTTCCTTGCACATTCCCACCTGGCACTGAAGTGAACTAAACTTCCTCACTTTGAACCAACTGAATATATGATCTTTTATGCCAGTTAATTATTCTAATTTAAACATCTCTTGGTGTTCATCTGGCTAGGCATAATATTTTCAATTTCTCAAGGTTGATTACATCGTAATAGAATGGATGGAGAAGATGCTGCTGAGGATGGCATCCTGTCTGGGTGACTCTTACTATATAGAAGCTTGTCTATATGAATAGTTTAGATTTTCACTGTAGTCAGTCCAGAGAAAAGGGCATCACCAGGTGGGAAGGTGGTGCTCACCCTGGGAGAGGTAGCTAGGGCAGGTATAAAGAAACATCCTGCTGAGGAAGCAGAGGATGATTTAGATGAACCAGTGTGGATGGTGAGGTTAGGAGAGGAGAGTGAACAGCCTGCCCTTTGGAAAACTTCTTCCTTCAGAAGAACTTCCTTCTTCAGAAAGCAAGACTGTGGATATTCTCTGGAAGGAATGGTGTCAGAGTCTGTCTGTCTCTCTCATTGTTTATACTTTGGCAGATTCCGCAGTTGAAGGGAGGCAGTCTCCAAGAAGCCCCTCTCAGTTGTCATTTGAAAATTTTTCAGTGTGTTACCTTGCAAACACTTGTGTTGCTGCTGCAGCACTTCTGGTACCTCAGAAACGGATTTCATTGGAACAGAAACTGCCAGTCTTTGTGATGTGGTACAAACCAAAAGTGGCTTCTGATTGGAATCGCATTTCCACTAAAAACTAACCCAAACTATAACTCAAGACACAACTCAAACTTTAAACAAGGACCTCTGTTAACTGTTACTAAAATGATTTTCGCACTAACTCCTCTGTTAATTTTCTTAATCCTTTGATATTCTTGGCTCCAGACAAGAACATTAACTATTATGACAGAAGTGTAAATAACTACTATTTGCACTGCCCAGCTTAGGGGCAACTTGACAGTTTCTTAAAAGATCCTGTTTTCCTGGAGGAAATTTCCAGACCCATTTCAGATGTTCTGAAGTCTGTATGAGCTTATCTCAAAATTTTCACTCTGTTGCAGAGATTGAAGGGTCTTGTGTTAACCTCAGGGTGCTCTTGAGTCATCCTTTGCTCGCTTTTTGATTTCTTTAAACAAGTATTTTGAAAGAAAACTTTTGTAGTTGGTGAGAATATTTTGATACAAAAAATAAAAACCAGTTTGTATTATAATCGATGGATTTAGGGCAGGGAATCTAAATATAACTTACTCATAGTTTTAAAGTTGGGACCTCTGTGACCAATCCGTTAATAAGAAATTGGAGAGAGGAAACTTAAAGTCCTCTGGGAAATGAAAACTGTAGAAATATTCTATGTTTATCTGAAAGATACTTCACATATGTAGGGCTAAATATAAATATAGATGTAATATTTTCTTTCTATAAAACAGGATTAAAAAAGGCTTTAAGAAACATCAAGTTAATAAGATTTGGGAACACTTTTGCCCTTTTGTGTGAGTAACGAATTATTTACAGTATGTAGTCTTAGAGGTTTGACAGAAATCTGGGTATTCCCAGAGTGTGGAACCAGTAAAAGTCCTTAGCAAAAAGAATTACTATGTAGAGAAACAGGCAGCATTACCAAAGGTGGCTGAATTACTGCCTCAGTGCTTTACCAACATACTCACCAGTTCTTGAAAGAGTTGCTGTCCAGCTCCTGCACAGACTGTACCTGCTCATACCCCAGTGATTGGTGTCAGTCAGGTCTCCTGTGTGCTCTTTCCCAAGGACACAGCAAGAGGCATTCAGACAAGCAAACAGCCACCCCAGATGCATTTCTAGGTTGAGGTATCAGTTCTACTGGAATAATTACAAAGAAGTGAGCAACAAGAGGGAGCATAGAACCTTCGGAGCAGAAATGCATAGAAACATACACAACTAGAATATTAATAAAAATATTTAGTGATAAATCTATTCTTAACTTGCTAGGAGTGGTTAGCAAACTCCATACTAACCCTTCTCCCAGTGCACTCTAGCCAAAATGTGCAGTGGGAAAACACCAGCCTTCTATGGCCAATTTCTTCATTTGTCTATTTCTAACTTTATTCAGCCTTAGGTATTTTTCTTTATTTATTTTGACTCTTCTAGTCTCTCTCATTTAGTAAAAGTTCTCCACAGCTGTGACCAGAAGAAGAAAACCATTCAGTTCCATCCAGGTAACATAAATTATAGCAGTAAAACTATTTAACAGAATTGCACAAGACAAAGTTATCTTCCTCAGTTTTTCTACCCCAAACTACTTAACTTTACAGTCAGTAAGTATTAAAGCATGGGCTAGAGACACAAGTACATGCAAAATAACTATTAATCCCTATTCTGTGATCAGCAGCATCACTGGAGAGCTCTCAGTTGGGTTTTGGTGGGGAGAAGCTTTGCTACATCACAGGACACTGTTGATATCTCTGTGGGTTATTTTTATTCTCAGTCCTCAACATGTATGTGTCCCCTCTATTTGTCTAAAAATAAACAAATATGCTTTCCCCAACCATTGGGAAACCAGTAAAAGCTTTATAGATATTGAATATAATATATACTGAATAAAGCTTTAATATACTCTTGTTTCAGAGAGCATATTGGGTTTGTCTGAAGGGCCAAAGAAGGGTTCTATAGCAATGAACTCAGCAGTAGGTGGTACCTTTTACTGTCAGCACAGTCATCACTGGATAATCTCCTCTGTGTTTTGCCCAGCTCCATACTTGCCTGGAGCAATTTTCATAAACCTGTATAGAAAAGCAAAATTCAGTGGGTTTTTTTGCATTGAATTTCATCTGTACACGTACTGACTCTACAAAGGAATTCAGTAAAGCAGCATAGACTTTCTTCTACTGTGGAATGGAGTTTGATATCATGAGTCAGACACACAAAAGTGGATCAAACTCTTGTTTCTTCATTTTGAACTTGTTGGCTTATCTGGAATTTTTGGATTCTCCATCACTGGACTCTTTAAAGTCAAGTTAAACAAACAACTGTCACCAGTGATACTGATGTGGATGGAAGAGAAGGTGCATTAAGGTCCTTTCCTGCCCTATTTTTGTAACACTAATCAGAAAAGCCCAGTTTTAGGATATTTTGCTTAAAGCTCACCTTGATTCTGCTCTCATGTGGAGGTCAGTTGGGAGTAACTGCTTACAGGGCAGTGAGCCAAATTCAGTACATGACATCAGAAAAGGGATTTTTGAAGGGAACAGTTTAAAAAAAAGAAACATGAAGGAAGGAAGTGAGACTGTAGCACTACTTGGCTTCTGTGGTACCAAGTGCGCTTACTTGTCTCATTCAGATTGTGAATATCCTGCTGGTGTGAGTGAAATCATTAGCTCATATCAGTGACACTTCATAGAAGTTAATGGATCTAGTATGGCTTAGTAAATTTCTTTCACCTTTCCTATCTCACTCAACCATTTTCCCTTGAAACAGTCACTTCCTGACTCTACTCAACTTAATACACAGGCTAAACAGGAAATACCAACTCTTGCACAAATTTAGAGCATTGCTAATGCTTTCATGGTGATAAGAAACTGATTTTGAGCCCACTTTGCTATACTAGCTTTATGGCATCCATTCTTTGATGTCCAGGGAGTACTGCTGGTGTAATGAAACAGCAACAGTTCATGCACAGGTCTTTTAAGATACGTGGTAACCTGGGTGAAGCAGGGGAGCTTCAGGGAACTCTGAATAACTTTGTTCCAGTAGGTTAAGCAGCTATTGGCACATCATTTTGAGTCAGTATATGCCTTTTCTGCTTAGCTACTGTTAAAAGTGGCTGTTAAGTCTAGTATAATCTGTAGCATAAGGACCTGTATATTTTGCCGGCTGGAAGCACAGGACATTTTTATCTAAAGCTTGTTGAGGTGAAAAGTGGACTCAAAGTAACTATTCCCAAGTTGCTCCTAGTGTAGAAGCTGGTGTTCCAAAAGAAGACAACTTTATTCTGAGCATCTGCTCTCAATTCACCTCACATCAAACACCTGCAAGTGCTCCCACTTGGGAAGACTATCAAGACTCAGTACTGACCTTTGAATTCACAGCCCCCTATCCTCCAAATTCATATCCGTGTATAATTAAATCCTTGTAACTGGACAACCCTGAAAATGGTATACTGGGGCCGGTTTTTGGCATGTTGTTTCCTAAATGAAAATTGAGAATTTTTTGATTCTGCTACAAGACTGAGATTTTATGTTACTTGTACTTAAATCTGCCATTGTCAGTTGACAAGTTTTCAGTGTGTTGGCTGACCAGCAGAACATCAGAGCAGAACTTGGTGTGTCTGGTTTATTATGTGCCTGTTGTAATACTGCTTGGAGGTCAGATCTCTTCTGAACACAGCAGTAGTGGTCCAGTCATCCAGGCTTTCTATCTCAAATGACCTAGAGGTTGCAGCAGAGCCTAATGAAGTGGTTACTGGGAGCTGAAAGGAAACTATCAAATTGAAATCTGCCAAAGGCACAGATACAGCTGATACAGACACGGCATGTTGGGGCCTGGAGTTCAGGTTTCATGTGGTGGAAAAGAACAGGAGACTTACACGCAGATTAGGTCTTTGTTGCCAGACCTTTATGACCTGTACTAAACAGTGTAGTCACAGAATGCTTCCATGCTGTTTATATTATATATATGCACCTGCCTTGCTGTCCCACCCACCAGATCTGTAGTGTGCCTCTGCCTCTGCTGTGTTCAAAAGCAAGGTTTGAAAAGGTTAATGTGGTGTCAGTTACAAAAAATAGCAGAAGCCTGAGTACTGTATCATTTTTATCCTCTTCACTTTGTGTGTGGTTTGGGCTTACCTTTTCAGATACTAACTTCACTGGGTGCTGCCCTGGGGCTCATGCTGATACTGCTGCAGCGCTTCAGAAATGTTGATGACAGCCTCACAGCCTACAGCAGTGATGCCCTGTTATACAGCCTAAGAATTGAAAAGATTTTAAAATGTATTGATTTCATGGGTTTGAGTTTTAGAAAATACACCTCTTCTTTTGCCACTTACCTTCAGTTGCTCCCTGATGCTTTGCTTTTAGAACAGGTTGGTTTCTTCCTCTTTCCTTATGACTGGGATACTGGGAAAGAATTGCCTTGCTCTCAGCTCTAGTGGCAGGGAAGTCTTCAGTGTGCATAGAGAGTATCTGAAAGGAAACTCTTCTGAACAGATCTAGGGGGAATTCATAGACTTTGAGGAAACTGAAATCACAGCGTTGTAGCCAAAACATGTTTCCAAGGAGGTATGATTTTTGTACACTGTTCTAACAACAGTTAGAAAGCAAGGATTCTAAGTTAGTATTACAAGTATATACAGTCACTAGGGAATATTACCTTCATTTTCTGCTGTCGTCCTTCAAGCAGGATCACAGGCTGTTGCTTCTTCTATCAGTCTGTACTGAAAGTTTAATTTTTAGACAAAAACCTAAAGCAACATGGAAGGTTTTAAGAAACAGACATTGTTTGCACTAACAATGTAGGGCAGGCAAGCACTGTCCACTGAAGCTAAACCCAGTCCAATGCACTCTTTCCCTCTACATCATTTCAGAGCACCAGGATCCACAGGCTAATGAAACAACAGTTGATAGCTGAGCAAGAAGAACAATTTCTGAGCATCGACTACCAGTAGTGCATAACTAATGTGATTTTACCTTGGAAGCCCATACATGCACTATTCAGAGGGCTTTCACTGAAACTGTGCCTAATTTGAAATCTGTGGTGTTAACTCCTTCATTGCTATTCCAGTTTCTTATTGCTAGATTTAAAAGAAGTACCATAGTGAGTTTCCACAGTGCTGGATTACCTTTTTTTGGTTTTGGAGATACTGCATGTAACCAATGATGGGAGGACAATAGCTGAGGACACCACATTAATCATGCCATAGTCTCAAATTCTAAAGTATGTAGATTTCAGAGTAAGCTGATCTTTGTAGTAAATACAAACCCAGTTTCCTAATGGTGACAGAGTACAGTCTCTGTACCTATTGATGATAGGCAAAAATGGGCACAAGTTGCACCAAGAAAAAATCCTGTTAGCTATTAGGAAGGAATTTTTAACCTTGAAAGTGGTGATGCATTGCAGCATTGGAGAGGTTGTGAAATATCCATCGAACATGTCTGGACAAGGCCCCAAGTAGCCTCATCTAATTTGACCCTGCTATGCGACTGGGGTTAAACAAGATGCCCTTCAGAGGTTTCCTTCAACCTTTTGTGAATCTAAGGTATACAGTAGTAGTTAGGATATATGTCTAGATTGCAAGAAATTTAGTTAGTATTCCCAAGGCTTTTTTTACAAATAATTCAGAATATATTGTTATCAAAGAGAAATGTATCTAATCCATAATTGATATGAGACCATAATCAGTCTTTCAGCTGTTAAGTAGTATAATTTTTTTTCTCTTTTCTTTTAGCTTACCTTCAGTCTAATCAGGTCATGGGCTGGGGAGAGAAAGCCATTGAACTACGTTCTGTGGAGACTGGAAATCTGGAAGGAGTATTTATGCACAAGAAAGCACAGAAGTTAAAATTTCTATGTGAAAGAAATGACAAGGTACTGAAATTACTAGAGTGTGGTAATTTAGCGAAAATTAATAATAGCTGACTGTGACACTACGACCAGTTAATTTGTGTAACTTTGTTATTGGTTATTTCTGAACTGAGTATAACTTCCCTATTTAAAGCCAATGTAGTCACTGATCCCACAAAACTTTCACTATGAGTATTCCACACCTCCCCACCAGGAGCTCTGGTAGAACTCGTATTCCACCCAGCCTTCACTGCTATCAGAGGTGATAACAAATACAGACATTGCTAACTGGCCACACCACAGGTATAGTGGGGAGGGCTGGTGAGTCAGCCCCAAAAACACCCTGCTACAGGGCTGCCTCTCCTGGGCTGCTGAAATTACAGGCAGTTAAAGCAGCCATCATGGGGAAGAAAACACCACAACACTCTTATTTGCAGAGACCAGTGGATAATCAAGTGTAATATCTTGTATATAGCAATTTTGATAAATATTCTCTGAAACCTTCTTAGTCCCACTGTCATATTTAGAAAATTGGGGCCCCCAAACTTTTTAATTATTTTTAAGCGTTCTCCTGTGTCTTTTCAAATAGGAAAAGAAATATATATTAAAAAAAAAAACAGTTGTACCACAACTAGCGTTTCACTTTAAGAAGTTTCTCATGGGATTAAAATTGATTTGTGATATCCTTATATCCTTGTATTTGGGACTGTGGCATTCTATCAAACTTCCTATATGAGTAAAAGTATTCTCATAAATGTAAACTGACAGCATATTTTTTTTCTTTTCCCCCCTTCAAGGTGTTCTTTGCATCAGTACAGTCAGGAGGCAGCAGTCAAATATACTTTATGACTCTTGGTCAAAATGTACTGTTCAACTGGTAAAGCACATCAAAAGAAGGACACTTTGAAATTCCCTGTAGGTAGCAGTGTGAAATTCTTAGAGGTAATAGACACAAATTTGCACTTTTTACCTACAAAAATGTTGCCAGTATTGACTTATCAAAATTTATATTCTTTCAGTCTGAAAAAAATTCCATTTTCCTGTCAAAGTATTGCAAATATGTTTAGTTTGTCTTCTTAAGTATGTTGCAAACTAAGATTGTATTAGGAGACTTTAATGAAGAATACAGACAATATAAGAAGCTCCTTTACTCTGGAAAGTGTACGGTTTCATTTTCACAGATGATGTCATGTTTTTATCTTGAACTGAAGTCTCTTTTTTTGACAGTAACATCTGATGGTAGATAGAAAAACACAGTTGGAATCTATTTTGAATTGAGTTTGGCTTGTTTTGCATTTCAAGCAAGTGGTTACTGTATCACCAAGACTGACTTGTCCAAGTCTTAAAATCAGTGAAAGAGCAACTGTCCCTGGTGGGTCCCAGCACAGACTGGGATGCTGGAGAGATCGTCCGCTTTGCTGGGTGGACAGTGAGTTTCAGTGCATTCTGAAGCTCATTCTGAACATGCCCCCCCCATCTGGGGCATTTTTACAAATGCAGACTTTCTGTTTCTCTCAGGGCTGGATGCCTGAGCCTATAGACACAGTTACTGTAGAATGTATTTGTAAAAATAGTTTAAATAGTAATTTGTCAAAATCATAGATGCATAAAGCGTTGTGGACCAGAACCTGTAATTTTTGTCCACACCTGGGACCCACACTCATATGAGCTGACGTAAAGGCACTACCCATGTATATAAATAAGGGCACAGGATCAGGCACCTTCTTTTCTTCCTTCTTGCTCTTTCACATTGTCTGTGTGTATGTGTGTGTAAATATAATCTTTCTGCAATGGATGTTAAGATTAACAAATGTATTCTTAATATAGTTATGAAAATATCCAAAGAGTTAATCTATTATAAATAGAAAATATAAATAATTCCAGGTGCTTTCTATGCTAATTACATCTAAATAAAGCTGCATCCACTAGTGTTATTGGTGCCAGTGCTTCTGCATAAACTCTGTTCTCAGGGGCTTATAACTTGGCCATAAAACTGTAGAGATAGAATATATATATATATACATATATATATATACACACACTCTATATAATCATATACTATGATTAAATTGTAGGGTTTAATGCAATCTTTACTCAGCTGATTTTTGGATGTGCTTTGAAAATGTAAAGCATCAAGTATAACACAAAAGAGCTTATTCCAGACATGATACAATGTGGATGATGCTGTAGGTTAAAATGAAATCGCTAGTTAGTGTTTGAAAATAGGGATTTTTTACTTGAAAAATTTGATACTGAAAGGTGCAGGGAAAGTGTGTTGGAATATCTGGTCGTCTACCTCAAAGATGATGATTCTACGTTGACTAAGGAGGGCAGAAATGAAGTTGTTCAGACTGTAGCTGTGCTGTACAGTCCAACAGGTTCAGTCAGTGTTGGCAGTCATGCAGTGACTGACAGGTGCTCAGAACTCCTCTCCTTGTATATGTCAGCAGAGAATCAAACTAGGGGCTAATCACCCTTTCCCCCCTTCCCCATGTTGGCACCTCAACTGCTGCAGGCAGGTCAGAGATGTCTGCACTTTTGCTGTCTATATTTTTGGCTATGTGGAGGACTGCACTTTCCAAAGTTATAACCTCGCACTTTTCACAGGCACTAGCTTATCTCAAAATGTGTAGTGTTTTTTTAATGAAGTATTTTCCTTTTAAATGTTTAACTAACAGAAAAATAAGCCTAAAGCCATACTAAAAATACCTGCAGTTAAATACTCAAATGTGGTTCTTAATGTATGCAAATAATCAGCTTGTGTGCAGACTTGAAATCAGAATGGCAACTGTGCTGGGGCTGAGCTGTGTGACAGCAGGAGCTCTGTCTGGCTGTAGGAACGTTCCTTCCTGTTGCCAGTGCCAAGGCTGGGGCTGAAGAGCAAAACCTGCATTGGCTTCCTTTGCTACTGAACACTGGGCTTGTTTAGTTCAACTTTCACAGAACAAACAAACGAAAAATCCCAACAAAACCAAACAAGCCCAAACCCGTAACAGAAACAGAGATGTAAGTTACAATTACAGGCAAAAAATACCTTGTAGACAATCAGAAATACAACTTCCTTGCTTTTGACTCGAGTCTGAGAGACTGTGAAGGAAGAACAGCTTTCATTTTGCAAACAGTAGGTGTGCAAAACTTGCTTGCAAAACTGTTCAAGCTATAAGCGATCAAGTGATCCAGGCTGCCCTACAATATTTTTAAAGTGTGCTTATCTCAGCAGCCTCTGCTTTATGGGGGATGCATGTGAATATTTTCCCTCCCCTGTTCTGGTGTCAACAGGTAGAAGGCAGATTTTTTTTTTCCTGATGCTAGGGACTAGTTCAAGACTTCAATAGAGAAGAGAGGAAATTTAGAGCAATAGCCCACATCAACAGGTTAAAGAAGAAAATGTGATCAAACTTGTTTAAGATCGTTGTAACAGAAAATTGTGACCATAATTAACACACTGTGGAGACGTTTAATTCCATATCAGAAGGGAAAAAACAACCCCAAGTTCAAGAGAGGGAATGTGCACTACTACACTGCAATTTTAATTTTTCATTCAGTTTCCCTCTTTTAGCTCTCTCTTCTTTCCAGCTACAATTCAAGGCAGTGGGTTGGATTTTCATCTTCTACTTACTAGGTAAAACTGTTGGAATTTTTGGGATTATATCCATGTGTAAATAGAGAAAGAATGAGGCCCTTAGAGGTGAATGTTTCTAAAGGATTTAGAAGTGGTATTGCAAATAGCAACTGGATGCAACAAGAAGACTGTAGCATTGGCTCTCTATTAAGAGACAGTCAGAATGGCTGATGATGAGAAAGCCCAGAGATGTTGAGAGGAGTAACAGAAGGGAGTGGAAGTGACTGAAGAGGAAGAGGAGGGAAAAGCTGAAGAAAATAAATAGAATAGCCAAAGGGTAGGGAGTGGATGTCTGGCACAGCTATTGCTGTAGGAGGAATACAAAAGGGTTAAGAGGTGTTAAGGAGAAGAAAGCAACCAAAGAAATGGAAAGATACCTGGAGTGACTGGGGGACACTGAATGAGAGTGTTTTGAATAACGGTTCAGCTCGAAGCAAAGGTACAAAGGCCAGAAGAAGACAAAAATCCAGTGATCCAAGTTTATAAAGACATAAATTTAACTATGCAAAATGTATATCAGATTTTTAGCTTCATTTTGTGAGGTGTTTCACTAGCTCTAACCTTTCCCTAACTTTTAAAACCAAGGAGTGAACTTCTTAATGTGTTTTTCTAGTGATGTCACTTTGACATGACCAAATGCTACAGGGGCAGCAGGGCTGAACTTTCAGGATCCACATCATTAGTCCTTTGGTACATGCAGTGTCTTAATGGCAGGTGGTGCTCCTAATGTTGTGTTTGCCACACAGGATGGCGCTAATACTGCAGCAATGTAGAACTGTGTGTATGTGCCTGCTTTTGTTTTAGGAATGGTGAATTCTATCCTGCAGCCTGAACCTTGACACATAACTTCAAAACCTGGGAACAACGCAAGCTGTGTACTGGATATTATGTATTGTTCCCCAATGCTGAAATTGTACAACTGAAACTGTAATAAAAATACTCTGAAAATCAAAAGTGGGATCATACCTGTAAAGATTCTGTTTTGTTAACATAAGCTATTGTAAAAATCACATAAAGCTTTGTTAGTGTTTTCCATATCCATTCACTATCCTTACAGAAACATCTACATCTGCCTATAGGGACAGAATGAATATATTTCCTTGCAGTGGATAAAGATGTCAAGGTGAAAAGTGTGAGTCCAGCCCAGACAGAGTGCTGGTGAGGGTGACAGCCAGCACTGTGCTGCTCGTGCTGCTGCTGCTGAGTGTCACAGGTGAACTTCTGCACATCCACCCTTATCTTTGCACAAACACCCAGTGGGATGAGGGCAGTGGGACTAGAGCAAAATGACAGCTTGCAGTCATTGATGCTACAAGAACTGGGTTTTGAGTATTTGTCAGCCTGAATGCCAGGTCAGCCCAACTCACTTTTTCTCAAGTAAGCTCATGCAGTCTTTATTGCAGCATATAAAGTTTATTGTGATACATGATGTGAGGTGTGATAGCACATTGTAGCTGTACCACTTAAAAGGAAGAATTAGGAAACCTGCTGTTTATGCCAGAGTTGGGAGTTGGAAAGATTGAGGGCATGAAGCAATGTTTCTCTTAATTTTTTTTAAATGAAGAGTATTTTATCCAACATTAAGAAAGAAAGAATTAGTTTACAATCTGCAAGGTAGTTGAAAAAAAGTCAGGAGGAGAGGCCTGAATCTCCAGGCACTAAGAAGGAACATACAGAATTCTTCTCTTCCTGACAGAAACTGCCCCCCCTTAAGAACCCTTCAAATTTACTTTCCCTCCCTTAAGAAACCTTGAAACCTTCAAACCTACAGTGACTTAACAGTACAAGTGCCCTGAAGAAAATGTATTATCCCTGTTGCATCCAAAGACATAGATAAGAGTTCATGTCACAACATGATTTTGCGAACAAAATGTTGCCAGTACAAAGTGAAAGCATTTGGGGTTTTGTCTCATAGTAGGAAAAACTAAAATATCTTCTCTAATTTACTACTGTTTGCCAAATAGTAGAGCTAGGTAATAAGATACAGCTACACACACATTGCAAGTTACATAATATATCAAACAAATTGTAAATAGTAGTAGTATCTATTACTACTGGAGCTCAAATAAAATGGTATTTTAATTTTAGCTTTGTTTTACATTTACAAGTACTTTGTTTCATGGTATCAAATTGCTCTGGAAGGAAATTGTTTTTCCAAAGACCATCATAAAAGCTGGCTTACAAGTTCAGTTCCACGTTTAGACAGCTGTATTTAAGTTAAATGAAGCAAAAGAAAACCTGCAGTCTATATAAAAGACTTCTATAGATTGTAAAACTTGTGCAATATATCAAGATTCCACATGCCAAAAGTGTAAGAGATCTTCCTGCTGATAGCCCACCACTTTTTTAAACTGTCTTTCAAAGTGCATAGAACTGATTAAAGGACAAGGGGATGTCAGCTGCGTAATCACCTAAAATGTTATTTTAGCATTATTTAACCACTTCCTGTGATTTTCTAGGAAGATTTAACAAAAGAACAAAGGAGATAATGATGAAATGCATCAGAAAAGCTTTTCCACTTTTGTCCTCAAAATAGTTGGTGGTGAACAACTTTTACAGTAAGCTTTATGATCTCGCATACCAGCTAATATTTTTTAATCTAGATCCTCACCTTTTATTCCTTTGTGCCTTTCATGTCTCCAAAGTATTTTAAATGTAATATTTAACAGAATGTAACACCCTCCTATTCAGCATAGTTCATTCCTCACTGTCACTGCTGTAGAGGCTAACTGCTGTTTTCCTAAGATGTCTTGTACAGAAAAACGAAGATACTTGACTGCTCATTATTTCTGAGAATTCGAGACTATTGATTCACCAGCAGCAAACACAGGTATGGCTTAGCACACTTGGTTGTAGGTGTATAAAAATTATACTGTCTTCAATGAGCTGCTTACACACCCCAATGGAACAGGCTCAACATAACACAAAGCTCTGGTTTTGTGATTCGATACAGCCACCTGCTGATGGCTCATCATTGCTGATTCTCCAACTGTTTCTGAACTTCCAGTTTTTAATACAGTCACCTCAGTTGCACTGCTCAGTTATGGTAGTAGGGAAATCACGTCTAGAGGAACTCACAGACACAACCAGCCATAAAAACACATCGTTAACATGCCATCAGCAAGAGATTTGCCCTGTTCCAATTTTGAAATTGATATGTAAGCTACACTTCTGCTGGTGAGAAAGAAGGTACCAGGAGCAGGTTCCTAAGAGTAGAAACTATCCAGTATCTGAAACTGCAATGCATACAAATTTATCCAATATAAAGTATTAACTCTCCTATCAGTCCACATCAGGCCATTATGGCTCCACAAAAGCTACAGCTTGAATGAAATCACAGTGATTTACAATAACAATTCTGGCAACAAGTGTACCTGTGACAATTACCAGCAAATCACATCCTGAGTACAGACAAAAGTGAGGGTAAGCTAGCAACAGTCCACAGATTTCTTTGTTGTAAGTTCATTCAACAACTAAAAAACCTCTACACCACAGCTCTCCAGGTAAGGCTTGTATGTGATGCAAAATTCTGGGCCACCTCAGTGAAAAGGTGTTATGGGTCATGTTCATTTTTTTAAACGGTAAATGCCATTTTATCAGTCCATGCGATGAGTTGTGTTTAGTGGGGAAAAAAACACCACATGGAGGTCTTAATACTTGGCTTCAACATAAACAAGAAAAATGACTGATTTGTTTTACATTTTCTCACTAAGGAATCCATGTGACACAAAATATGTAAACTCACACATACCATTCCTAGAAAAGTCTGAAGGCCAGAAAAAGCTTGGGGTTTGTACTCCTTTGTCTGGTTTTTCAGTCTGTTTAAAAAGGTTCAAGCAACAGGTTTTCCAATTTTCACATGGCCAACACTCCACAGTGGCAAAGGGATTAAATTAAGGATACAATAATTCTCAAGCTGTAAACAGAGAGCTCCATCTAGCCCAGTGCTCGAGTCAGCTCTGCCTGAGCTGTAGCCCCACTTTGGCCTTCTGGATTTCCAAAGACTGTATGGACCAGTGACACTATAAAGACTAGAAACTGCTTCTCTTCCTGGCTTTTCTTTTTACCTCTTTCTCCTCACTCTGTACTGCTGCTTTATAGCCTAACCACAGAATGGCCAGGGTGGGAAGGGACACATAGAGATCACCCAGTCCAACCCTACTGAAGGGTCACCCAGAGCAGGTAGCACAGGATCATATCCAGATGGCTTTTGAGTATCTCCAGAGAAGGAGACTCCACAACCTCTCTGGGCAGCCTGTTCCAGTGCTCTGTCCCCCTCAAAGGGTATTTTTCCTCCTATTCAGAACTTTCTGTGTATTAGTTTGTGCCTGTTGCCCCTTGCCCCGTCACTTTGCACCACTGAAGAGAGTCTGGCCCGATCCTCTTGACACCTGTCCTTCAGATACTTGTGTGCATTGATAAAGTCCCCTCTCAGTCTTCTCTGGGCTGAACAGACCCAGCTCCCTCAGCCTGTCCTCATAAAAGATGTTTCCTCCAAAAAAAAAAAAAAAAACCATATTAGCAAGTACTAATAAAATATTGACTGCAAAGTTCTTAGATCTCCAGAAGCTTCATTATGATAAGTGGTCTAGAGGTGTGTCCCTGCCCATGGCAGGGGGTTTGGAACTAGATTGTCTTTAAGGTCCCTTCCAGCCCAAACCATTCTGTGATTCTATGGTACAATAAAGAATAGGATGATCTTGATAGTTGCAGTGGGACAAGAGTCAATATAAATAAAGCCACATACTTAGGGACCACTGTTAAGAATTTTTTCTGATGGAAACAACAAAGAGAAAAGATTTAACAGACTGTTCCACTGGCAGGTTGATTACGCTTACCCACACACTGCATCTGTGTAAAAAGTAAATACAATCTCAGGAGCCAGTCCGGGACACCCGTTCCAGCCGGGCACACGCTGACGGTGAGGCAGAAGCAGTGATGAGTATTACATCCGAACAGGTGCAGCACAGAGTCCCTCAGGGACGCTGGGACTGAGGCGCTGCCACCGCTGTCCCACGGACGGCACAGTCGGGGCGCAGAACGAGGGCGGGCACCGGGCCAGCCCCGGGGCCGCCGTGGGTCCCAGCCCACCGGGGAAACCCCCGGCACCGGGAACCCCTTCCCGTCCTGCTCCCCGCCGCTCGCCGCTCACCGCCCACAGCCCCGGGGCCGCCCCTCCCACTGCCTCCCCGTGCCTCCGCTGCATCCCATCCCATTCCCATCCCATTCCCATCCCATCCCATCCCATCCCATCCCATCTCATCTCATCCCATCCCGTTCCCGGTGCCGCGCGCGCCCCCCGCGGGCCCCGCCC
>JAOXXN010000025.1:8504150-8533966 GCA_026770055.1 Myrmophylax atrothorax | reverse complement strand
GGAACTTGTTCAGGTACAGTGTTTGAGAGTTAATGCTATAGCACTTCAGCAGCTATAATTGTAATCAGAATGGAGAATTTTGCATTTGAGTTCAGAACCTAATTACATTGTGTCTTGATTAACTTAATTTGCTTTTTGAGAGCAAAATTTTAAAAAGCAATGATACAGTGCTCTTCTGAAAGCATTCTGGCAGTCTGTAAAACTTCTGCTTAGATGTTACTAGTTTGACAATGTAATGAAAAGTAGAATGTAGGAGAGGCAACTACTGAAACACACTCACTGTCACTTTCAAGACATAATTATCTTACTAATACAATTCAAAGACAATTTTTCCTAGATAAAAGGTGTCTTTCAGAAAGTAGGGTAAATTTTTCTGTTCATTTAAAAGTTACTTTAAAACTTGCAGGTTTTTGAGTTGGAAGCAATACCTCTAAGTGCATTGAAAATCCTAAACAATTAACTGTTGTTGCAGAAAGACACTTCTCAGTCTCTTGAAAGTTCTCCTGTTTCCCAAGAAGACTGTGTTGACAAGGTCAAAAACACCAACCTTCAAAATGAAGAAGTTAAGTCTTTTCTGGGGCCACATTGCTCTTCTGGGGAACAACATCAGCACCAAGCTCTGCTGTCAGAGGAGAGTTCAGTCAGGAGAAAGATACCACGCAGATTAAGTAGAGATGCAGAACAGTAAGCTCTCTCTATATGTAGTGGATCTTCTAACAAGTGTTTACAGAAATTAGTTCAAAGCCCAGGCCATAAAAATATAAGAGAACTTTAGAAGCATATACAATTTAATCTTGAAAATGGACTTAGGTACTTTTCCTAGCATCAGATGATGACAATTACACTGCTCATGCTAATGAAGGATTGATTAAAGCAGGTTTGCAGTGTTTTCTTCTGATTAATATTTATACTACTTCGTTGTTAAGCTCACAGATTTGAAATAAAAGTAGTTAATGCTTGAACCATATGTAGTTTAGTGACATAGCTGTGGAACAAACAACAGTTAGTGGTGTGAGGAAATAACATTCCTTTACTGAAAATGCAGAATCAGGTATACCTGTTCCTTAGTTTCAAACATACCTTTTTTTTCCTTAGTAATGGAATGTAC
The DNA here is from genome assembly GCA_026770055.1 of Myrmophylax atrothorax. Classification (NCBI taxonomy): domain Eukaryota; kingdom Metazoa; phylum Chordata; class Aves; order Passeriformes; family Thamnophilidae; genus Myrmophylax; species Myrmophylax atrothorax. The sequence goes on along the minus strand of JAOXXN010000025.1, from coordinate 8,532,858 downwards.
TGCATGTACCTGTACTTGCTGTCAGAAGGGCAAGTAGATGATGGTCTCCTGCTAACCTAAGGGCTCAAAATAACTTGTAGCTCTCTGGCTCTGCTTCTGCTGGGATTTCATCCAATTGTGTCCCACCTAGTCAGACACAGACCAAGGATATCACTTCAGAATAAGGAAATGAAATAAGACAAAGTAATTTGTCTGATACAACTATATTAGACTTAAGAGTAAAGTAACTGCTTGTATAAGATTGCCCTTTCTTGCAACATTGTGTAAAATCTGGTGTACCTATCCTTCCTCTTGAAAGCCTGGTGTATACATTAACAGATGGAATGTTGCAGAAGTCAGGCCAGTTGCATCTATTTTTTTTGCAGTGGATTTCTCATCTTGTAAAGGGTATATTTTTCTTCTTTTCACATCCCTAAGTCATAATGTACAAAGAGGTTGGTTATTTGGAATACTTTGAGGAAAAATGAGATGAAATATAATTGGGATTGAATGAAAACTTAAGAAAACCTTAATGAATAGAATGTCTCAGCAGTGTTACTGCAAACCTGTTAGTGAGTTCTGTTCTGTATGAAAAATTCCTGCATTTGAGTCTCAGTTTAGTTCTGCCTGAAAGGAAAACATGAATGTTCTTTGCTTTGTGTATTTCCATTTAAATAAATACTGTAAAATAATGGTGAATTTCCTACTTTAAGGGGAAGCACATCTGTTATTCCTGTATCATCTTGCCTCTATTTCACACGGTCTGCAAGAAGAAAATTTGGGTAAGTCATGTGAAGTAATTATGTTGAATAGTTACAGTGATGAAACAGAGATACTTGCAGTGAAAATTTTACAGGTCAGGAATCTGAAGTGAAATGAAAGAACAGATCAGGGTAGAGTTTCATTTTCTATTCAGTCTTCTGCACTGATTCTACTTCAAATGTACTGGACTATTCTGAAACCTAATTTTGAGTGTGTTATTAAACGTCTTTGTAAGTAGCTTAGGATATTAGTGTGTTTTGGCAGTGATGATTTGGGTTTGTGTTATGAGTATGTTTACAGCTCAGTTGCCTTTTTAGTTTACTTTTAGCATCTCTTTCTTCCACCCTAAAACAAAGAATTGTGGTGCTGGGGATAGAGCACCAGTGCTAATGAGGGAGTTGATCAAAAGTTATTGACCCTTCTGCCAGTATTACCCCCCTACAAAGCACACCCATTTTCTTGAAAAGCATTTATTGGAAGCTAATTTGCAAAAGATTTTTCTGTGGGATAAATGAGGTTTTTTTGAGGTCATACGTCTGTTGTTTCTGAGTCCTCTTGGTTTCTGCTGCATTTTGTAGGGGAAATGGTTGCTTGTCTTTGCAACTCGTTCAATAAAAGCTTTATCTGGCTTTAAGGTCACATTTCTGCAGGTGGTGCAGGAACTTGTGGTGCAAATCCTTAGGAAAATCAGATTTTTCTGGACTATGAGGAATCTTGTTTTCTTTTGCTTGTTGAGGAATGCTCCATTTTTTCTTGGGAGTGGAGGGTGGGTAGAATGTTTTCTCCCCATTTCTTGTAGGTGAAGCAAAAAGTTGAGGCATGTTTACTTTATTCTCTGCTTTTCTCAATCTGCTCCTCTCCTTGCTACCTGTGTGTCCACTCTGTGCCATTAGTGCTAGAGCACCTGCTAAAGGAGGAGAAAGTCTGTGTTGGATTATGGAAAGCTGTTTCACTCTATATAATTAAAAGGTAACTTGTGTATTTCTGTAACTAACTATGAAGTTATGCTGAATTCTCCAAATTGCAGAGGAAAAATAGAAAGCTAGGTGACTTACCTTGAAATTGCATTGTTTTCTGTTGTGTTGCTTAGATGCAGCAGGGTGTCAGCTATCCCTGAAATATTCTAAAATGTTAATGAAGTAGCAACACTAGTTTTGAAAAACTTCAGAGATTTCACAGAATATCTGAGCTGGAAGGGACCCACAAGGATCATGAAGTCCAACAGTAGAGATACATTTTGAAGTACATGTTCTAGCTTAGACTATTCTGCATCAAGTTTTTTTGTGTGTAACTTTCAGCATGTGGTTGCATTTTTAAGAAGTAAAAAACTGATCTTGAGGCTTTTTTACTGACAGCCTCAGTTCCTGCATTTCTGAGGTAACTTACCTGGTTGTTAAGGGTTTCAGAAAGAACAAAGAGACTGGTTAATTTTATATTACTGTTGATATTTAAATCCTTGCTAGTAAAGATCTTCCACATAATGGTGCTTTTAAGCATTTAGTGTACTGCAAAGTAGTTTAATTTATACTGAATGAAGTGATTATGAATGGGAAAAGATTGGGAATTTCAGAAAGGCTTATTTTTATGTGGAAGTGAAAAAAACCCACAGTGGTGGTCCTAGCATTTTAATGTTTGTAAGTTTAGCATGTTACCATGGAGCGGTCCCACTCCACTCTGCTTGCAAGTAACTTGCTTGAATGCTTCTATCCTTGCCTTTTCCCTTCTAAATGTTTATGTAACCTAGACCCTTTTTTCCTTTTTCCTCCCCTCTGATGAGAGCTAAGGGATGGAAATTCTATAATATGGTGAAATTCAACTCGAAGTTTGCATGACTGAAAGTTTCCCAGAATGTGGTGTTTCTTTCTGGAGCCCTTTTTCACATAAATTAGAATATTTCAGGAAGAAACTGGTAGATACCAACAATCAGTTTGTGTAGACTTTTCAAGTTATCATAGAAGACTGTTTGGTTGCTGTGGTACATGTGCTTACCATAATGGAGTCAGGACAGTTAAGCTGATTTCAAACCAGTCTATAAAGTAAATTTTACCTGTTATATCAGTGAGTGTGGTGTTTTGTTTTGGGGTTTTTGAGGCACTTTAATTCTTTGCATTATTTCAGCATAACTTCAGGATGTAACTACTTTGTTTCTTAATTTTATTTATCACAATCTTCGTGTTTTGGAAGTATGTGTGAAGCACGAGACATGCTTATTTTCCCAATATTTTTAAAATTTATTGATCTGCCAACTATTTTAATTTATGTTATTTTTGATTACAATACTTTAAAGTAAAAATGACTGAAAATATGAACACCAGTGTATCTGGAAATAGTGTGTAAAGACCTTTTTTTTTGCAAGTGGGGACCTGTGAAAAGGGGGATCTGCAGAATGCAGGCTGGGAACAGCAAATTTGGTATGGCAAAAGTTCTCTTAAACTGGCATGGGCAAAACTGGGAATGTGGTTGTTTTGTGTACAACAGTCTGTGCATATTGCAGTAAATGGAAGGATTTGGGTTCTGCCAGGCAGGAGAAATCATCCCAGCTACAGATCTGTGAAAAAGTGGGGAAAAATCATGACAAGTTATTTTCATATTATTCAGAGGCTCTACTAGCTCTAAATCAGGCCTATTTGCTTCCAAAACTAGACCATCTTAAAAGAAAAAAAATCATTTCTGTAATATCCACTTGTCAGCAGTATGGCTTGGATTAATCCTCTGCTTTAATGAAGAGGGAAGTTGGCACCTGTCAGACTTTCATAACGCTATGCTGGGGTTTCATGTCTCTTTTTGAGAGCTCCAGATCTCAAAAGTGGAAATTAATTCTGTGGGCAGTAATTGTATAGTTTTTGCTGCTTAGTGAGGATTCTTCCATGTCTGGATTGGAGATCACAAGGTCATTTCAGTGATGATAACCATTATGATAACTTTTCATAAATGTACTTTCATACTCAAAACCCACAGTGTATTTCCTTTTATCTTTTCACTAAATATTATTTTAGATATTTTCTATTTGTTATGAAACATTGACATGAAATTTTCAGGATATACTCTACCATGCAATAGGAAAAATTGAAATAAAACCTGTAAATCCTTATGAAATACAGAATGTGCCACTAAACATCATGTTCGTAGTCGATTCCTTTTTTATTGTCTATTGTCCCTGTGTATTTGCAGTTACAATTTTTTATTAGTAACTGCTTTAGTAGTCTGGAATTTTAATGGTACGTTAACAAAGTCTTACCCGTGTTGCAGTTGGTTGTGATGCAGGATAGTCAAGATTGTCCTTTTCCTAATTCTGTTCAGACATTGTGGTGTGTTTTATTATAATAAGAGGAAAGGATCAAAGAAGAAAGGAATAAATGGCCCTACGAGCTTATTTTACCATGTTTGCTTGCAGAGTGTCTGTTACATTATTCTCCTTCCTGATAGCCTAGATAATTCATAAGAGACTGATAAAGAATAATTTCTTACTATTAATTCAAACCTATGGTTAAAAAAAGTGTAACAAAAATCTTGTTTGCTTCATTGAACTGGTTATTACAGTAGGGCAGTTTGTCCGCAGGAAAGCATCGTTTTGGGTTCTGGGGTGATGACACGGCTCCATTCGTGCTGTGGTTTTGGCTGTGCAGGGGGATGATACCGAAGTGCAGCAGCGCGTTGTGCACCCTTGTTTGGGATGAAGTCCCTTGTGATGGTGAGCCGTGTCACACGTGGCACACACTGCAGGTGCCCGGGAGAGGGCAGCAAACACCGGGCTTGGAGTGTAAAACCCTTCCCCATCCACTTCCCAGCGCCCGGGAATCCGCAGTGCTTGCCCTGAGCTCTGCAAAGCCGATCTCCTAAGCAGAGTAGGTCTCGTTGTGTCAAGTGGCTTTATTACAGCTCTCACGGTGTAAAACCAGGTACTAGTGCTCACAATTCACGCTTGCATCATTTATCACTAGAAATCTGTCAAGGTTTAAAGGTTTGCTGAATAGTGTTTGAGGGTGAAAAGGTTTTAAAAATACATACGTAAATCTCTATACACACAATATAACTTTCTTTTTATAGCTTGGATGAATATCAACCTGGAGGTGTTGTGCAGGATAAAAACGGACAGGCTGTATCAGACAGTTTGCAGAGCTGCACAGGTACGTTGCAAATAGTTGTTACGTTAACTCTAACAGGTTTTAAGACCAATTCTTTTCTTCAGTTCCAAAACAGGCAACAAAGATATCCTTATAACCCTTACTTGTTAAGACAGTTCTTCTGTATGTCTGGCTGCACCAGGCTCTGTGAGCCACTGTATGCTCTGTATCATCAGTGTTGTTCAGCTCAGTTGTCCTGACCTGCTCTAAGGGATGGCTGGAAGGACAGTGTTGGACCGTTTCTCAGGATGGGCAATAAATTCTCAGTGTATCTTTATAAAAGTTTTAAGTTACTTTTATACCTCAGAAGCACTTAATAGCATAAGACCTCACATTTCCTCTTGACAGTTTTGTTGCTATAATGATCTGCATGGGCTAAAATTGTCCCTCTCTGGGAAGGGAGCCCCAAAACTGCAGGAGTACCTGATTAAAAAGACTCATACAAGATGTGGGAAGGAAATGGATGCAGTGTACAAGGCAGTAGTAAGAATAATGTTTGCTTTAAGGATTATTTTTTTTAAAGTTGGTATTAATTTTTTCTTTCTTCCTCTGCAATTGAAAAATAAACTCATGTTCCATGCAGTTAGTTTTTTGGTATCTGTTTTTGGTTGAAGAAAGAAATCTGATTTGTCAGTTGTCATTATGTGCAGCTTGGTCTGGTTTTCTCTGGAAGTATACTGCAAGTATTTTTACATACTTTCTTCTTTTCAAAGCTGACTGAATATACTGAGTCCTGTAATTTTATCTAAAAATTGATCTCTATTAGCAGCTGTCCCAACATTAACATCGGCCAATTTACTTTCATGTGTATAGCAGTCCTTTTATTTTTGCAATGCAGCAGTTCCTCTTAATTTAGTAATCACCACAATAGGTTATCTTTGTAGCCTGTTGATGATGATCCACTCCATTGTGCTGCTTTAAAGCAATAGAAATTACAGAGATGATGAGGAAACTTTCAAACAAAGGGAAAATTTGAACAGGTAAATGTTTGCAGTAAAAATGGAAAAGTATTACTCTGGCTTACTAAGCTTCGTAGGGTTACAGTGCTCCCAGGTAGAGCTTTTCTTCTTGAAATACCAGCAAGAGAAACTGCCCTTACCTGCCTTTAAAAGCTATTTATGTGAACATGAAAATTTTCTTCTCCGTCCCTTCATAATTATGTCTTAGTGGTGACACTTCTGTCTGTTAGCAGCTCCATTTCATAGGAGCCTACACCAAAATAACATTTTTGAGTAATGATTTTGTAGATGGACAAAAAGAGACAATAGCAATAACCAAACCAAAATTATTTATTAAATTATTTTTAAAAATGTTGAGATATCTTGGAGGAGCAGGAGCAGTACTGGGATAAGGTTCACTCGCTGGAATTTCATTTACATCAAGTAAATTTTTTGCAAGAGATAGAAAGGAGTGAAAGATTGCATTTTGTGCTGTAAGATAACCTCTTTTCCTACATAAATAATCCTATGATTCACTTGTACTCCTTTTAAACCTGTTTTTATTGTTTCTGGCTGTTCATTAAACATGATACATGTTCTCCAAAACCAGGCCATGATGGTGCTCATTTGGTGAAATAAGTATTTTTATTACAAGTCTGGCCTCTAAGGTTGCCAGTTTACCCACATTCCAACCCTAGTTTAATTCCTTGTGTTGTTTTCAACATTATTCTATGTCTTCATAATTGAAATGTGCTAATCAAAGTTATTGCTCACCTACCAGAGAAGTGATACAATTATATAAGCCTAAAAACAATTAAATATTTTCTGTTCTTATAACAGACCTAGAAGGAATGAGTGATAGACCTGAGATGGAAGAGACTGGAAGAGCTTGTGATTCCTGGCAGAGTGACCTGTGGGCAAAAGTGAAAGACAAGTTAATGAACTATTTTCATCACAGCAAAATTTTCCCAGAAAGCATCCCAAGTAAATTTGATTATGTGCACAAAGACTTACTTATGCAACAGTACAACCTTCATGCAGCAGTGTACCAGCCAAAAGAAACCACAAGAAATAAAAATATCCATCAGTTTCAAAGTCCTGGTGGCTTTGGGTATTACGAGGTGACGGTTCTGGGTAAGTAGCTTGTCTTATAAAAAAGGTTAAGGAAGAGTAGCATAAGTATAGAAGTTCATCAGAAACCCAGTGGATTTCTCTAAATAATTAATCAGTGGATTCTGAGTATAAAGATATTATGTTTTACATTTTTGTTAGAGTCCTCATTTAGGGTAGTTTTTTTACTAGAAAGCTATAATTCTCATTAAAAATACCTTTCAGTGAAATGACTGAATATTTTGTTTCTAGTATCATTCTTCCTATCACTTCACTTTTGCTTGTGTAGGTTTATGTGTGTCGTTTGAAGAATGTGTGTAGTCCTTAAGCTGTTGATTATTTCACTTAAAAGTAGGTCCTGCTCATGAGTTCAACCAGTCTGACATAATCAAGTAAATTACTCAGTTGCATTTGTCAGCTGACTTGCCTGCTGGAGAGGTATTCATCAGAAATGAGGTAGTGTTCTCAAAAGGAAAAGGACAGCTATAAATGCTTCTTTTCAGATTTTTTGAGTTGGTTTTTGTGAGTACTGTTGCCCTGCCCCTAGAGTGCCTTCCTTCCATGATGAAAAATGAGGGGCTGTATTTTGGCCATACTCATGAGCTGCTCTCTGCTGCTTCTGGTTAACAGAAAGTGTCTGTTTATTGGTCTTGATTTGTTAAAATATAAATATGCAAGTTGATGTGTATGTTTGCTGCCATTATTGTAGGTTATTAATCTGTTTGATTTTGGCTTTCCATTAAAAGGAGAAGGAAACTGCATTGCTTAACAATGTTTATATTCCCATAATTTAAAAGTTTCCCTTATTTGCTAAGGGAGATTTGCAGGGAAGGTGTTTGAATATTTACAATTTGATGACAGTTTGATATTCAGGATGAAGTCAGCACTGCACTGTACACTGCATAGATACACTGGTTATAATTTCTCTGCCTTTGCAGATAAAGTTCAAAGAAGGGTGAAATGGCTTACAGTGTTGGTTTACTATTTTCTGAGCCAACAGCATTGTTAGCCTTAAACCATAGCATGTTATAACATCATGTCAGTTTGAATGTGCTTATGTTTAAATACATATATAAACATATATTTAGACATTAGTTATTACTTAATGAACAAAGAACATGTAAATAAAAAATCAGTGCAATAGTGTGTTAAAAAAAAGAAATGGTGCATGAAGTTGCTAGTGGGCTGAACATGATATTTTCTGCTGACTTAAATATTTTTCTTCAACAGGCATAAACCATGATGTAGCAATAGATGTTGCATTTCTTCCGCTGTTTTGCCCTGAAGGTCCCCACTTATTTCAACTGGCAGACATTCAAAATGACACATTATTGTCTTGTATGAGCTGCATCTCTGCACATCAGCAGAAGGCTACTAGCAACAAAAGGCTGCACAACATGTTTCCTCTTTCAGGTGAGACTGGCTTTCACTGACATTATTAATTTATGATTTCTTGTTTTATTTTTCACTACAGGAGTTAATTCTCTGTAGAAGTCTCTGGTGTAGGTCAGATATTGTTCACCTCTTCAGTGAAAGAGATGTCAATTCTGTGTCACCGCCTTTAAGTAAATAGATGTAATGCTGAACTTCCAAGGCAGTTTTTACTGGAGCTGTTCTCATACTCTGAAGACAGTATTTTATTGCCCAAATCACAAACTCCTAAGTGGCGTAGAATAGTGTTGGCAGTTACTTGTTGATGCAAGTTGTACTGGTGTAGATGGCAGTCAGTGTGCGCTTTGAAACAGAATGGAATAACTGTCAATCAATTAATTTCTGTGATGACACTTTGAATAGCTGCTTTAACACAACCTGCAGTGCCTACACGCTGAAGTATTTGCCTGCTATTGAATTACTTTCCTTCAAATTATGCTTCTAGTTACTACTAGCACATCACAACAAATATGGTGAACATTATTGATGTGTGTCCCACTGCAAGGTGCTTGATAAATATCGTGCTTTCCTGCATGTTTATATAGAATATACAGACCTGGTTTTATTTAAATACATCATTACTTCTCTTTCAATAATACTATGAAATCTGAGGATCACTAATGGTTAAGTAATCCGTATATCAGCTTCTCCAAATCTAATTCTGATGCTATAAATTCTAGTGATTGAATTTACTAGTAAAATTTTTCACTGAAAGAAGATTGAACATATACACATTACTGAATGGAAAACAATATCAATTCAGTATACCTCTTTACTGTATACACAATATACAGTAAATACCTTTTAAAAACACTTTTTCTTAACTTCTAGATGAAATTGTAAAAGCAGCAAAGGATCCTGATGGCAAACATGTTGTCTGCATCTTGGACATCTGTCACTTGGGTGATGACAGGGTGGAAGTTTTTCTGAGCAAAATCTACAAGACGGAGGAACCAGGTGTGCTGGATCCGGTGTAATTTAATAATTTATTTTTCAAATTTTTATTGTTCAAAAGGAGGGAAATAAATTTTTTGTAACTCGAACACACCCTCTATACACTGCACTTTTCTAGAACCAGCAAACACAAAATTATGATTCTTAGGTCACTTGTCAGTCATGTAACTGGGAAGGACTTGGAAGGACGATTGTTGCCTGTATTGTTGCCTGTATTGTTGCCTGTATTTTTCAGTCTTGAAACAGATTAGACAATGTCTTGGTCACTTATGTTCAAGAAGGATGAATAGGCAATAGAGTGAGCTTAGAATTTAGCAGGATATCATGAAGTAGCAGCTCTTTCTCTACCTGTGCACATACATACACAGGGAATGTATATAACCAGGGTGAGAACTGAGAAGAGAAGCAAGCTTGCCTAATATTTATGGCAGTGTTTGCAAAAGAACTAACCGGCTGTGATATAAATTTAGTCTTTGAATTAGGATAATTTTGAGGATTAGAATTGTTGTGTTCTGTAGTGATCTTCTTAAGTGGAAGCTAGAGGCTAACTGCTCTTTAGGCTTGAAAGCTTATTCTGTGTGTGGAAGGGATTCAATACTATGGTGCCTTTCCTACCGTGATCTGAGAAACTACTTTCAGTTCTTTTCGCCTGAGCAAGGGCAGCTCCTGTGTTTTTATATTCTGCTTTTGTACATACAGTGTTGGGTAGTGAGTATTATAGCACCCAAGCTGTTTTATTCATTCATAAGAAAGTAATGTAATATTTTTTAACAGAAATTTTTTTTACTGGAACTTGCCAGTAGCTTTGCAAGATGAAAACTCTTTAAGGAGTGTTAAACATGGCAGGATGCACTGTTTGTCACATCATTTTTAGCTGTATTCTGAGTACCTGAAGGAGTTCAGCAGCTACGGGAAGCTGCTACTTCCACAAGAGCAAGAGGCTCTGTAAAATTCTGCCAACTTTTTGCCTGTGTACTGAGTACCAGCTGGCTCCTGCTGAGTTCAGAACCAAGTAGCACTTTTTCTTCCCATGTTAAACATCTTCAAAGCTCATTTGGAACTGGATATTATCCTCAAGCATGAGTTTATTGCAAGTTGACTCCTTGTCCATTTGAAATGCTGATCTCATTCAATTCTTTGGGAAGAAATTATTGTATTATGGAGGCTTGTAAATTAAGTTGTACCATTGTTGGCCAAAGCCCACAGAGTTAATTTATAGGAAAAGACGTATTCTTTTGTGGAAAACTTCTTGGCAAATTTTAGCAGCCTGTTGGTGATCGGGGATTATCTGTTTCAACTCGTAGCTCACTTGTCTGCCCTGGGGGCAGTGGACTTTGCCTTCAGTCCTTAAAATCTGTGCCCTGTCTTCAGTTAATGGTAATTTGAAGGAGAAACATAACTGATTTTGTTATATAAAAGTTCACAGGCAACCTCGTTTAAAAAATAATGAAATGGATAAAATTATTCTCTCTTTCTAGTGTGGTTTACATTTTTAAAATGTATTAAGGAGAATAGTTTAACTTAAATTGCACAAACGTAACTAAATGTGATTATGTATTCTATGTGTCTATTTTGTATGAATCTTTAGTATTAGTTCTGGAGCAATGTTTGTCCATTCATACCCATAGAAGGCAAAATGAAAACAGACCAACCCTAGAAGAGCAGGGTGTTGTTTGCAGTGTTATTTGTGTAATTGTGTTGCTAATGGGTATGTGAAGATGAGAGACCATTGCTCTGGAGTGAAAGTTGCACCAGCACTTCATGTTCCAAACTGAGCCATGCTGACTGTGTCAGCCAGTGTTTTTTATTTCGATATACTTCAGGTCGAAGTCTAATTTTATTGAAACCATTATTTTTCAAAGCAATTTTTAAAGGCATTGTCTTTGTACAAAAGGAGTGATGTGACATTGTCACAGAGACACCCTGCCGAGTTTTTCCACCCACCTCCACCCGTCCCATGCCATAGAAATGCAGCAAAGGCTGTTTGTGGCATTGCACTTAGTATACTTTTAACACGTAGCATTAATAATTTCATCCTGTATGTTAGGACTTCCTAACTCTAAAAGAATATCAGTGGTGTGGAATACAGATAATGTGCTTAAAACATTAACGGACATAATTTTATTGTACACAATATAAAAAATTTTTCATGGCAAAAGCTGTGAAGGGGAGATACTCTTGCAGAATGGAGTGCCACTGTTAGAAGCACAGGCTTTCTGTGTGTAGCTCAAGAATATCCAATGCCTGGAGTAGACGTGGAATTTTACTTCTGTGGATCAGTCTGTAGAGGCATCATCTCCCAAGTAATGCTGAACTTAATACATAGGGATCAGTTGAAGTGCTGCAGTGGTTCCACCACCCTGCCTGTCTCCCTCCTCTCTGCCAAACCAGCACTGTCACACTGGAACAAAGGTCCTCTCTGCAAAGAAACCACTTGTTGTTTTATTTCACTTGGTGTTTATTGACACAAATATAAAACCAAAGTGGTTTTGATCCTGAGTCTGTCAAAACATGTTAGTTTTGCCATGATAAGCCAAGATATGGAATCTTTACTCCTGCAGAATGTCACAGGAATTGCCTTTCTTGCTGCTGTGTATTGCCACTGCTGAGGGTACAATACTGTGGGAAACATTCCCTAACTGTAGGATTTGTACCCAACCAAAGAATATACTCTAAAATGTTATATTTGCATGTTTCTTATGTTTCTTATGTTTCCAGCATTAATTTCAGAGGCAGGCAGACTGTGTGTAACTAATGGTACTTTTGAGTGTATAAAAGTTTCTAAGTCATAGATTGTGTAAAGTTAACATCAGTTTTGAATTAATGTGATTTAGAACTACTGCAACACTGAAAAGTAAGTAAAGAATATAAATAAATGAATTAATATATGTAAACATCTTGGATTGTTTCTTTCCACTTTCTTTTCACTTCTTGAAAGTTGTTTCAGTTTTCCAAGAATCTTCTCCACAGTCATGTGGAGATGGCCCAACATCTATTAAAATATGTGCCACCAATTGCAGTTTCTCATGGCTTTCACCACTGTGCACCATGACTTCAGGAAAAAGGGAAAAGGTTTTGACAACTTTACAGCTTGTTCTTTATTTTCATTGTGGATGGGGGAGTTCTGACATGGGTAAGGTTTCCACTTTCCTATTGCAAGAAAAGAAGAGGTGATACCAGTAATTGTTAGGGAATACAACACTGGATGAATCCAGAAAAGTAATCTATACAGCCTACAGCCACAAAAGGAGTTATATGATCATTATTCAAACATCTCAATGAAAGTTTTGGAAGCAAGCCAAAATATGAAAATGGGCTGATGGAGGTAGTTTGCTTCTGTGTTCAGTCTAGACTATTACACATCTCTTGCACTGGTATAAATCATTATTAAAGTCAGTTCATTTTAAACCAGAGCAACCTGAACCTAACAGTGTAGATGACAGAAAGAATCTGAAAGGAGCACAACAGAGCCCTGAACCCTCTGGCTGCTGTTTCTCAGAGTTCATGTCCCCTTTTTGTTCTACTTCAAGAGCAGAGCAACACAGAAAAAATGTGCATTATACACACACTTTCAAGTATTTTTGAACTATTTTAAAATTACCACTCCTGAATGTGCAAAAATATATGATGTGTAAAGAAAACAAGGCAGTGAACTGTTTTAGGAGTGACACTGAAGCACCTTTGAGAGTGCTCTGGGCAGGGAAAAGCTGCATGTCAGAAATGGGTTGACAAACACGCAGGCAGGGCTTTGCCTCCCCACAGCCCCACCACACACTTGAACTATATTTGATAGAGAAATGGGGACAAAGGAAAAGCCTGGCCAGGCAGTTAACAATAAAGCCTGTTCTGTCTGTGTTGTAATCTGTGGTCACTATCTTGGTGAGTGCTGATGACTTTTGTTTGCCCCAGGCATGCCCTCTCTCTGCCCTCCAGCCATCACCCCGGTGCAACAGGCTAAACCAAGTCCTGATTAACAGGGGACAAAACAGACTGAAAGAGAGTCTTTGGATACCCTATGGGTTAAAGGAAGATGGAAGTGCAAGCTCAGACCAGGCAGGAAAGATCAGAACAAGCTCCAGTGGACCTTGTTGCAGTTAGTTTTTCTTTTTAGTCTTTACAAAAAGGATTATCTATAACTAGAGCAAATTAGCAAGCAGATACATTCAAACAGGCTGGAGAACAGTCAGCTAAAGTGGATGTCCTCAGGTTGGCAGGGCTCTATTAATCCCACAGCATGTAACGATCTAAACACTCGATGCCACCTGAAATGTGGGCAGTTTTCTTTGAGGTCCACAGAAAACAGAAGTCTTTAGAAACTGAAGGACAAACATAATGTTGTCCTCTGGAAGGAAGCATCCAAGAAATTATTTGTCCATTTATACAACTTTTCTCCCTAGTAGAGTAAGCCTGGACTAAAGTAAACAAATTTTTTTCTTTGTCACATTTTTACCAACCATCACAAACAGCTTGTGCCAAACCAGTTACATTTCCCTTTTTGATAGTACAAGGCAACATCCTTCTAATCAGTTTGAGGAAATACAGATTAATCACTGAGATGGAGATGCAGCTATCTGAAAAAAAACCTTTTTAAAGGCCATTTGACCACCAAGCAGGACAGCAAATGCTGCTGCTTTACAGGAATTGTCAGAGGTGAGCAGCTTTATACAGCGTTTTAAACAATTTGATCATCTGAAGGATGATCCTCTATGGATTATACCCAAAGAGAAAGGGTTAGAAGGATGTTCAGGGACACAATTAGAGTATAAAAAATTGTTGCAGCAGTTTTCCAAATGGCACAGCAACACAAATGACAAAAACGCAACCCAATAAAATTGTCAGAAGCATTCCTCTTAGGCAGGAGAAAGCAGTTTTGCAGTAAGGAGTGGCTGACAGGGCAGCAGTATTACTCAAAAGATCAGAAATGAGAGCCACAAACTGAGGAGCAGTTACACAACAAGCTGCTGCCACAGAAAGGAGCAGCTATCAGTTCTGGATGGAGTTGAGGAAAGAGGACCAAGAGACAAATAAGGTAATTGTTCTGCCGGTTTGGGGATGATGCATTTGGCTTAGAGAGCAACACTCTCCACTCTCGAGAAGACCAACAGGAACAATGATTTAGAAAACATAACTGAGGAGATGAGACTGAAAGATTCAGCTGTTCTTTTTCTTTCTTTCTTTCCCAAGGCAGAAAAGAGCAGGGACAGAACTCAGGGGAGCCTGATCAGACTGCAGAACAGCTGCTGAACCACCATGTTCCCCGATTTAGGGGAGGACAGAGGGGAAAGCAACTAAATTTGCAGCAAAATCAGGTCAGTTTGTGAGGGAGTTTTTGAATCAAGGAGAAAACAGCACTGAGACAGAACATGTGGGAAACTTTCACTGGAGTTTTCAACAAGTTGAACAAATCTCCACCAAGAGTGCTTTGTCCTGGCACTGCTCAGCAGAAGAAAGCACACCAGGGGTTCCCTGAAAAATCTTCCAGTCCTACCTAAGCTTTCATAAATGGATGATCACTACCATTTTACAAACAGCTCACAAACAAAATAATTAATATTACACACCCAACAAAATGACCCAATGTGTCCAAGGATTTGGAAACACGATTTTGGTGCCAAACCAAGCTCAAACACAGCCCTTGAAGTCCTACATACAGCAAGGCAGATGCCCTTTTCTCTGCCTGGTATGTTGCCAGCTTTTCTATCCCCTAGGAAAACAAGTAACAAAATCTTGCACAAAAGAAAAGCACTATGAAAGCTGTGGAAAAACGTCAGCTAATGGCTCTGCCTTAGTACCTGCCAATGTACTCAAGGGTGTTGTAAGGAAAATTGATATCACTAGAGGTTAGTGTCCACAAAGGAGGCAGAGTTTTTATCATTTGTTAGCTTTATGCAGGTAAAGGGAGAAAGGTCATGGAGGCAATGCCCAAAGAAAGCTTTCTCCATTTGGTGGGGGGCACAGCCTCACTTTTTTCCTAACTTCCCACCTGCACACCACTCTCAGGTACTTGGGAGGTACAGACTTCTTGAAATGCCTGCTGTATGTCCACCCTAAACATGCACAAGCATGTTCCCCTCCTTGTTACATACAGTGTTTGACCATCAAAATTAGCTCTAAGCCCACTTTGGGTGTAGAAGTTAATATGTATAACCCTCATTCAGCCTGAAAAGTTGAGAAGTTCAGCATTACCTCAGTCAAGAAGCAGCTAGTCTGGGCTAGCTGAAATCCCCAGAATCCTTCTCTTCACCGATTGGTTCATTGGCTAATCCCCTTATCTAGAGGCAGATAGACACATTCATTTTATTCTTGTCCGTGTCTACATTTGAATGTTCTCCTAGAACATGATAGAGCGTGACATGAAACTAAAGAGCCATACCCTGAATTGCTTTCTCTGTAGCTGATTTTGACATTTGAAGGACTGAGCAGTTTTGCACCTTTTAAGAGCACCTAGCTGTCATTTTTTAAGTTTCCACACTGACATTTTGTGAGAAGGAAGGAAACTAGTGAGGCCATGAGGCTTTGAAGTGCAGGAGGGAGAAAGGCTCCAACAGGCAAAACAAGCTAATTTTGGTGCTCTCTTGCAATTTAAAAAATGAGTGGATTTTGTTTCTATTGCTACAAGAAACCTGGTTAAGAAACAGCAATGACATTGCTAAGTGACTGAAAGACACCACAGTTCTGGTGTTTCAGAGCAGAAACCAGACCAATCGCTGATGCCAATTTCAGTAGTTCAGTAGGAAAAGCTGCCCATTGCACACCCCATTTTGTTCATAGCATAGAGCACACTCTTTTTTTTCCTTTTCCTTTTCTTTTTTTTCAGCCCAGAAGATGTAGGGCCAGCTCTGCTTTTAAAGCATTAGCCTAACTCCTTGTTCAAGCTGCCCCTAGCATTTGCTCTAGCTTTGTAAATTTTTCCCGGGTTCCAAAAAGTGATAGTGCCTGAGCTTAACAAAATCTCTTTCTCAATAAGCTTTCCATCTCCTCATGCACTTAGCCAAGTCCCTTTTAGGAATTTGAGCCAAATTAATAGGAGAAAACTGATGCAATAAGCAAAGAGTATGATTACTGGAAGCACTGGTTAACTGGAAAAGTCTCTCTTTGTAGATGCTTTGTGCAAGAGTCATCAAAATAACTGCAATACAAAAAGAAAAACAAGGAGCAGAGACTGTTACTAGAGGAACTGGCTGTTCTACACTTTACCCATTGAATTATTACCTTCAGCAGAATATTTGCAATAATCAGAGAACAGCTGTAGAAAGGATACTTCTACAAGGCTTACAAGCAAAGAAAGAATTTCATTAAGCTAACCAACATAGCTGGAAAAAAAAAGAGAGGAAAAAAACAACCCAAAACCCCCTGCAAAGAGTCATAAACGAGCTTTCAGGCTCTTAGATGTGACAAACCTGAGGCAGAGTTTCCGGACCTGAGAGAAAGTTTGTTTCTCTCCTACGCCACCCACCCAAACCCACATTGCTTTGCTGTGGTGAGAGCATGGATTGAGTTACATCAACTGATCTCAAGTCTGCTACACCATGATTCAACACAGCTTGCAGGAACCTCATCCAAATAGAGAGATTTTAACATGGTTTTGCACTGGGATTTTCAGTGTTATTTAGAAGCTGCATTTCTATAGCTGGCAGTGCAAGCTATGAGGCTTGCTCCCCTAAAAGTTTTTTTTGCAAATAATGAATAAAACTGAAGTATTTGAGAATCATCTTGATGAATCTTAACTAACCCACAGATCTGCTCCTTCCACCCCCACTGTGCCCATCCCTGCACCTGCAGATCTCACCTGCTGCTGGATCAGGGCAGCACGGTGACACAGGAGGGAGGTTCCAGCAATGCCCTGACCATACTCAGGCTTCCACTCACCTACCTCCTGCTCTTGCTTGGGGGAGGGAAAACCCCTGTTGGGTTTTTTCTTTCTTTTTTTTTTCTTTTAATTAAAAAAAAAAATCATTTTCCTTCCAGAGGAAATTCTGAGTATTTGAAGTTCCAACTCAAAGCTAAGTTTATTGAATACTTTCCAGTGAATGGAAATACCCAAGCTGTGAATAGTTCTACCCAGTAAGTGCTGAAACACCATGGCTTCCAATCTGGTGTGTCCCTCTCTGACTCCTTCAAAGCTGTTCAACCGTGTCACGGCATTCCTTAATTGAAATAAATTACAATTAACAAAAAATATAAAAATGAATTGTTCAATTTTTCTAGGACACCAAATAAAGAAAAATTATTTGACAGAATGTATTAACATAGGAAAAGGTCACTTACAGCAAGTGATTCATTGTTGGTCACTATTACCACCCAAATCAGAGAATTGGGAGAGAGAAATCGAGTCTCACTTCTAATGTCATGGTTATGTCTTAATTTTGAATGATTTGCTCACTGAACTGAAGGGAACAAAGTATTCTTTCTCTGAATCTTTCAAAGAAGCCATCGCTAATGTGTTTCTTTGGCACTTGAAGACATTTGGGTCTAAGCAACTAGGTAATAATGGCTATCAGCAGTTTAGCAACCTGGCATTTTCAATGACTTCAGCAGCTGGCAAAGGTATCAAACACTGGAGATACATTTGGGAAGCTGCAGCACTCTCAGTCAAATTCCAGTCTGATAGTTTATTAAGTCTCTACAGCACTCTGAAAAATCATGGCAATGTCAGAAAGCAGTGTGGCCTTGACACAGAGGGTGAGAGCGCAAGTCTTGTGCACAGCTCCATGTCTGTTCTATTATCCCTGCCCAAAAACACGGCTATAGCATTCCCCTCTGATTGTGTGGGTCAAGTTCACTTTTGAAAGGGAAGAGGGCAAAGCAACACTCAGTTTTTCTTCTCTGGGTTCTGCAACCCTCATGGTTTCTCATTAAAATGCCATCGTTTTGGTTTCAGTTTATCTTCTCAAACCACTAACACAAAATGCCACAACATTATATTGAAAAACATTCAGTAATATTAATTCTGTGAACAAATTTACAGATCAAGTAACTGCAATGCAGAACAAACGAATTACAGCAAAACGTGGTAAATTTCAAGCTAAAAAACCTCTGACCTTAAAAAATGCACCTTAAAGATGAAAGTATACTCAGACACTTGCTTCGCATGCACAACACAGGCTCAAGTAATTAGTCCATTAGGAAATGTGTCAACTACTGTTATTTTGGACAGTTATCCAAAATCTTCCCATACAGCAATCCAAACCATCCTTTGTATTTAAGCCTTCCTTTTGGCCTAACACCTTCCATCTGTTGGGGTTTTTTTCCCACTCCTCTGGCTTTACGAATTTGTTTAGGGTTTTTTGTTGGATTTTTTAAAAAAACAAATTTTTCACTTTTATACTGAAATCATACATTTCTGTTTTTCTAGTGGTCTGTCATGAGCAACATTCTAGATGAGGTAGACTGAAAAAATATTTATATCATTATAATAATATAAATGCTGCAGGGCAGAGGGAATGAAGTTGGCACAGGTATTTAATTACTCTCTCCCCCATGCTATTCCTTTACCTCCGAAATTTCACATAATGCTGCTAACTGACTTTTTATAACCTGAGTTTTATCTCACTGAAATCCCTGAGGCTTTATTCTAACTTTGTCTCATTTATCAATTTTTTTAATGTTGGGGTTTTTTTAGCCTGATTGTAAGTAAAAGCTATATGCTAATATGGAGTCTGCTAGTTTGCTAAATTTCTTCTCCCCTTTCTATCACTACCAACAAAAGGCAGGTAAGAGATGTGGAGCAAACTGTATATTTGACAGGCTCAGTGCAGACTGGAAAGAATTGGATTTATTGAGAAGGAGGGAATACCTAAGTGGGTAAAGGATGTACATTTGTAGCTACAAAGCAAGTGGGGCTTGTTCTACTTCTCACAGATCAGCATGTTCTAATAATGTAGCATTTCATTTCAGATTTTTGATTGAATGGAGTGTCAGGTCAGGGATTAACATTAAAAGGTTAGTGGCTGTAGAGTTATTTCCTAGCAAACTAATCAGGAGACCTCTTCCCAGTCTGATCAGACTGACTGTATCAATGACTAACATGTCTGCATTTAGTTGGGAGGAGCAGGAAATTCCTGAACACTAAAGGGCTTCCATGGATCCCTTTCTGCCCATTACATTACCTTCTTCCTCCAGCACAATTCAGGTACTGCTTTTACCACCCTTGAAGCACAAGGTGGAAACTAATGCTTAGAATTCATAGCAGAGAAACATCACAGTTGTGCCAGAAAACATCTGTCGAGCTTTGCTGGGTAAAGCACCCTCCAAACAAAACCATCAAAAAATGAGGAAAACAATTAATGACTTAAAAAAAATGTCATCAAGTTGCTGCAGTTAAATAGAGAAGAAATTTTTTTAGAAGTCCAATCAGCACCTTGTTTTATATTGCCAAGCTTCTCTAAGGGAGGCTCAAATCACAGTCTCATGACTACACAAAGAATAAAACATATCCCTTAGAAAACAGGCCAACATTGTCATCAACAGTTCAACCACAGCTCTTTTGACTCATTCATCCAACCTGGTAATTTTGCTGGACAGACTGAGCATGACTTAGCTTCCAAAAATCAGGTGTTTACAGGCCAATATGGCCAAAGTAGAATCACAGTCTGGTAAGACTCAATACAGTTACCTGCCACTGCACACCACAACAAAGTACAATTAACCCAAGAAGTCCGTGAGAAGGGAAGGCATCTGAGGACAGCCCACTGAAAGGCTAAGAAACAGCCTTTTCTATTAATATTCTAAATAACAGCTGGAAAGCAGAGGCTTTTCATACACATTTTCAAAGAAAAAACAAACTCTTTTAGGGGATTTGACCAGACCACAGCTGATGCACAGCAACCAGAAGCACAAGAAGGTCAGTCCATGAGTGTCCACTGGAAAATGCTCATCCCAGGCACACACAGAAGGGGCCATCCATCCAAGTCCATGTTCCTGGATCCCACCTGGCAGCAGCTCCATACAGGAGCACTAATAAGCCATATACTGTACATGAGCCTTATCTCACCTACTGAAAACAGAGCCAAATACTGCAGAGAAGTCACAGTGCTTGCTCCAAAAATCCACACTGACAGTCTCCCATGAGGAGGCACAAACACAAGTGCGAGTGACAAGTAACAGGGCAGAGGGGCTGAAGCCAGAACACTGCAATGCAGTGACACAATTTATGTACATGCTCATCTTGAGTCATCTTGGATGATCAGAGAAATGGAGGAACAGCCACAGAATGATGCATCTTCTGTGCATCAGAGAAGGTCTCAGTGAGGTGAAAGCTGCTGAATATCTCACGGGTCTCTTCACATCCACATTGTCACCTGAGGTATGGGAGCAGGAATGAGCTTCCTCCTCTTTCACTAATAAAGCAGAGTTTATTTGTTTTCTTTTTCAGAACTAGTGCTCTCTGAAGTTTCTGTTAAAATTAAGGAATGAATTTCTTCTTCTATAATTAGCCGGTCGTAAGTATTCATGGAATCATCCTTTGCAGAGCTCTGAAAGAGAGGAATACTTTTAGCAGTGCTTCCTCATAGTGAGTGTTGTTTTTTTCAGACTAATAAGACAGACCCCTGTTCCACAATATACCCCATACTATGATGAAAAAGTCAAGACAGCTGGGTAACAAATGATGCTTTTTGGAGACATAGCTTAGGCCTAGCTGACAAAAGAACTGTGCTCTCTGGACAGGGGGAACTGAAGGCTGGTCCCCACCTGAACAGTGCTTCCAACTACAGCCAACAGCTGAAGCTCAGGCAGGAGGATGGAGAAGGGGGGATGTACACTCTGTGCAGAGTTTTCACTGAGCACACAGAGAAACTGTGCACTTGTCAAAGCACACCAAAGTGTAACAGCCACACAGTCACAGCCCTCATGGCCAGGAGTCCCGTCTTTGAGAACAACATACACTGATAAATTAGGGCTTATCAGGGTACTTCCCTTAGGATTTTTATAAAGGGCTACTGAGATTGATTTATTTAGAAATAAGTTTCCATAATCAGTCTTATTCCTGAAATAAGGCACCATAGCAAGTCTTTCATCAACGAAAGCTTGAAGCGGCTATAGCTAGTTTTGTTCTTTTGCCAATGAGAATCTAAATATCCTCCTTTTCTTCAAAGTTAACTGACTATGATAAATGTAAGCGTGCTAAAAATATAGGTATCTGGAAGTCAAACAGAAATAGCTTCATTCAGCAGCATTAATATGAGCAACTACCAGAAGAAGACATGAATGTTCAGCAGAAGTCGTTTAAGGGAGTTGCAAAAACAAACAAACCTCAAACCAAAACTCATGCAGCAAAAGAATCCTCACAATCAGAAAACTCCCACCTAAATAAAGCCTCTTAAATGTGTTTCAGGTTGGTTAACTGCCTGAAACAATAGAATAATGCAATTCTACTAATGTAACTACAAAAGTATATGCAGTTTTGGGTAATTGTTTCTGTACAACTCTACTATTGTAAATACTTAATCTTCATATGATATACTTACTTATATGCAGTTAGTTATAAGATAAACATAGGTAGTAGGAGAAAAAACCTGCAAGCCTCGAGATCTCAGTTCAATAGATTACTTGGCCCAACAGCTTCTTACTAACCTGGGAATCCTCATTCTGCTCTCCAAACATGCGCTTAAGAATTTCTCTAGGGTCCGGAATTGGTGGAAGAATTAATATCTTCAGCCTTCATAAAATTAAAAAGAAAATATTTAGATGAAAGATATATTAATATAAAAATCACCACTTCAAAAATCATATTCGTGTGCAGTCAAGAAAATTTGTGGAGTCAGCTTTGGCATCACTGGCCAGCCTTTGTTCTCTGTGTAACTGTGACTTACTTCTTATTTTTACTTCCCAAACCGAAAGGAAAGGGGAATGTTGATACAGATTCTAACTCACTTTCACTCTTGACAGGGACAGCAGCAAATGTAGAGAGATCGTTATTTACCTTTTTAGATAAACCAGCAGAATTATTGTAGATACTGCTACTATTAATGGGATGGTGATTATTAGAACCAAATAGATTGTAGAGTCTTTCTTCTCACCTGGAAAACAAAAACTGTAGAAACTCAGGGATGCTTTGAGACTTTTTAGGAATGACAACAAATAAGTAAATTCTCAAATCTGTTCATAGACTCAATGCTTTTTCCAATACACTAATGCTTTTGTAGGCAAGGACAGACTCATTTTTCAAAAGGGGGATTAAAATGTAGATTATTTGGCAAGAAAACGCAAACCAGCAAGACACAGGATGGAAAAACTGAGCACCACACTGGAAAGGGGTCGTTGCTGAGCTACATGGATGGCAAATACGACAGCACAGGCAGAAACTGATGGTGCTGCCAAAGGACTAGATCTCTCTTGCTCTCTTTTCACCCCAAATTAAATAGATACATAGAAAGATGATCTTTGACTCCCATTTATTCAGCAGACAAAAGGTATTAGATGCCTTACAGATGAAGAATAAAGTGCAACAAAACGCAGGGTCAACCACTCTCACCAATGCTCGTTTCTTCGCTCCAGTCACTGTAGAGCTCGCTGCTGTAACAATCAGGCTTTGGCTTTGCTTTCACTTTGAAGATGTACTTGCTATTGGGATCAATGCCAGAAATTGACACAGAGTTCTCTTCAGACTAAGGGAAAAAAAAAGGTGATTTGCTCTGTTCAATTACCAACATATTCTCAGTCATATACAAGCCTATTTGCATTGTGCAGCTAATGTATTCTGAATGTTTTGATAGATCTTTTTATGCCTATTGAACCTCATTAAAAAAAGGACAAAGTGGCACTTAACTAGCACAGACTGCCTAGATAGAAGTTCCAAAGCTAAGATTTAATCTCATTCACTGCTACATCTATCATGCAGCATTTGGCATCAATGATTAAACTAAGACTCCGTGCCTGGAACAGTGCCTTTTATAACCTTTTTTTTTTCACTTCTGATAAACATCTATGATTTACACAGCCCTCCCGTCTGCCAGGGCAGCAATGTTGATGTAACTTTGACCATAGCAAATGTTCTGTGGTGCCTCTACAGAGAGGCACACACGCTAGATAGGATTGAACATTACTTATTTTTGATCCAATATGCCAGTTTCCTGAGGAATGTTGATATCACTTGAGTTTGAGGTAGAGTAAACAACTGAATGTTCTCCACAAGAGAAGACTGCCACTTACTTTGCAATTTATCATGCTGTTTACCATTCTGATCAAACAGTACAGTCAGTTTGACTATGTAAATACAGGCATGAGTACATCCAGACACTGAACCCAATGCTTCTACACATATATTAAAATCAGTGCATCTAAGAGTGCACACCTCTTCATTCCTTTTTTCCCCTCCATCCTCAGTCTATTTATTCCCTTCTCTGTATGACATTGTGTTCTTGTGGGCATCAGCAATTGATTTTTCTTTACAGTAATCAAGTCCCACCATTCAAACACAAGGCTCCCATCTGCCCGCGACAGGAAAACCCAACACCAACACAGCAAAGCCCATACCCCTGAGCAGCAAACAGGCACCAGAGTGCAGTTCCTGATAGTTTTGTAAATACTTCTTTATCAGACTGTTCTTACACATTACTGCTTTGCCCTAACAAATGATGGGAAGCATTCAGAAAACTTGTATGAATTTTGATTACAGGTATTACTCACAAAAACCTGCTGTGTA
Organism: Myrmophylax atrothorax; assembly: GCA_026770055.1. Lineage (NCBI taxonomy): Eukaryota > Metazoa > Chordata > Aves > Passeriformes > Thamnophilidae > Myrmophylax > Myrmophylax atrothorax. Next base: position 8,508,916 of record JAOXXN010000025.1, on the reverse strand, counting down.
TGAGAGAAAATTCTTATGTTCACGCAACACTTTCAGGTAGTGCACTCAACCCATTCACATGTGGCATATTAACCACTCAGTTTCAACAGCAAATATTTGAGTTACTCTGAATATCAACACAAATTACAAAAGAGACATAGGAAAAAAAATCAGTAATGAAAACTTACTGGAATTATCCGACCGGTGTCCGAATCACCATTGCGACATTTAATTTCATAAACCAAACAACCTTTTGGAAAGGTTTCTGATTCACTCCATTTTACATGTATTTTATCATCAATCTTTGACAATGTCACTTGACTTGGTGTAGCAGGTTTTACTGAAATGCAGAATAGAATAATTAGTTCAAAAGTCTATTCCACCACTTTAAAAAATGATCAAGTTTTGTACTGCAGAATGTTACATTTATACCAGTTTAGGAACAGAAAGAGGAAAACATTAGCAGCAGAAAGTCAAAAAGAATAAATCCAACTAAAGCATAAAACTAGAAGTGAGTGGAAAATTACCCCTCCTCCGCTAACACCCACCCACCAGAAAACAAACCCTTTCTATATAACTTCAAATCGAAGGTCAATAGAAGAAGGGAGCATCTAATCGTGTCTCATCCACACCTCATGAGGTGCAAGTTTCCCAAACACAGCAATATACTACCAAACTTCTTGTTTTAATTATCTTATGATGTGGTGTTAAACTTACCAAGAGTGGTAGGATTTTTACTTGCACACACAGGCCTAATTTCTTCAGAGTCACCTCTAATCAAAATACTTATAGCTGGGTAAGTATTGCTGACTCTTGGGAAGGTAAGATTGAAAATGCATCCAAAGATTCCTTGGTCTATAGAATAGTTGCTACACTTCTTTGGGTTTTTCAAACCATCAAACCTATAGGAATAAAATTATTTTTGTAAAGTTCAGACGAAAAGGACATCAAAGGGGCAAGCTTGTTTTTGAACCTGTGTTACAAATTCTGAAGACCAATCTTGCATTGAAGCTGTGCTACAGCATACAGAAAAGTAAAGCTGGGCAAAGTAAGAAGCCTCTAATTTATCTCAAGCTTCAGAAAGAATATTATTTTTGAGAAGAATGCCAAGGAGTAGAAAGAGAGGCAGGTTTGCTTTATATCAAAGCATTGAAGATAACAATGGCTGTCAGATTTGGCTCCCATTTTCCAAATGGAAAAACAATTTCAAGGAAAAAATATTTAGAAAGCAAACTAATTTGGACCACTTCTTGTCAAAAGAATCTCACTTCCATGATAGAATGGGCTGATCAATCTCCTTTAGCTCTGCCTAAAGTCCCACAGCTCTTGCTTGAGACAGTTGTTTCACCTATTTACCTGCCTTTGCTGTTCAAAATGTCAGTACTCACTTCCAATAACATAGAAGTTATGACAACCTCCTTCCTTGCTTCTCTGTGTTCCTCAAGCCGCAATGAAAATCTACCAGTGGCTTTTCCTCCCAAGAAAACTGATTATTTATTTATTTTGAAGCAATAGAGAGTAAATTAGAGCTTGGTATAGGAGCACAAAAGGAATGGCATTGTCCTACTTCATACCTCAGTACATAGGCTTGAAAAGCTGAAGCTTCTGTCTTGTTTTCAGCACAAACCCAATTTTTATTCACCTTTTCACCTCCCCACCCTGGGGCTGAGGACAGAGGCATCAGAGCAGGCAGCTCAGTGCAGATGCATCAACCTGCTCTCATCCACCTCCATTTCAGCAGGAATTCCTGTATACTGGCTGGATTTATTTGTTCTAAGCTATCGTTACATTTATGTCCACTTTGGATGAAAAGATAGTGGTTTAGAAGAAGATATCAAACAATAACATAGAATGGAACTAGGCAATAGTTTTTCAGGCAGTTGTTTACTCATTTCTGAAAACCAGAACTGAAAAAAACCCCTTACCTGCACATGGAAAGTGTATCTTTCAGTCTAAAACTAAAGTGTTTTCTTCATTTTTTTGTTTTAAAATCTAAAAATTATTATTCTTTCTAAGCAGCAAGAATTAAAACACTTTGCAGTCACTGCAGCTGCATATTCCACTGAAATCAAGGGACAAGTTGAAAATATATAGCTCAAATCTAAAGCATTATTCCAGTAAAGTATCCGTATACCTAGAAATTCAGATCTTTAATGCCTCATTGGTCCTGTTCTTTCTTAGAGTATCAGTCTAGAGAGTGAGAACAAACAGCTCCCCCAAATTTAACTAAAGCAGCAAGTTTTCTGCTGTTTGATCCCAAAATGCCTTGAATCAAACAGCCTGTGACACTGCCACTGGAGAGGAAGAGGGAAAAGTTGATGCAGTTAGTTCAAATAAGACAGGAAGATGATTTAAAACTACAACAAAAACAAAACAAAAATTCACTATTTCTACACAAGCTAATGCAATCTGGCGTTTCAAAAGCCCCACCAAGGTGCAGATGTATGCATAGATGAGCATGTACAGATATTGATGCCAAGGGTTTGTTCAGACAACTCTGATCCTTTGGAACAAGACACTATTTATGGCAGTCCATGGGCCAGTGGGGCTGATGATGATGATAAAAAGATGTTCCTCGTAACTTTAAACGTGAATCTGTTATTTAGGCCATCAAAGATGAAAACAAAACTACTGCCAAGAGTTATTGATGCTTTCGTACCATTTCCCAGTGTTTTATGAGCTGAGACGTATATTAGTGAGTGATTCCAGCTTAAACAGCCCATGTTTGTTGGACTGCAAAGAAAACAATTAATATATTGGCCTAGCTTAATTCTTAATTCTTCCCTCTTGGAATCAAATGCTTGATTAGAAAAAAAAACCAACACAGCAGTTATGTCAAAATGGGCAACAGAAGCAGCCAGTGCTTCATGTAATAGTTACATCAACTTCCCAAAAAGTCTTGGCCACAGCAGGCTCTGGAACCTTCTGTTCGACTTGGACTCAATGCCCTGGGAACTTTCAAAGCAACAGGAAGCAGACAAGTAGAAGGTATAATGTAAAACCAGAGATCAGCGCTAAAGTGCTTGAGTTGGGAATAAAAAGCTCGTACGAACCAGTAGAGCAGCGTATAGTTGGTGTCACTACTTGCATTCTCCCCGGCGTGCCACGTACAAACCATGTACTCCAAATTGTGCCAAACACAGCTCAAGTCAACAGCAGCAGTACCTGGAATACCTATGATGCAAGTTGGGAAGATTCTGTAAGATTTGTTTAGCCAAAGTCTTCTCCCCTATTTCCATAAATAAAGCATCCCTTTTTACATAACTGAAACTCTTTGGAAGGCAAAAATGCATTGGTTATCCCTCAGATTGCAGTGGCTGTCTCAGCACACCAGATGATCAATTCCAGTTGTTTATAGCTTGTAATAGCTGAAATTAGCTCAGTTGGTTAAAACTTGGTTGTAATAATGCCAAGGTCATGGGTTCAATCCCCTGTGTGGGCCATTGGCTTAAGAGTTGGACTCAATGATCCTTGTGGGTCCCTTCCAACTCAGAATAGTCTGTGATTCTGCGACTTCCTTGCTTTTAGTACAACAAGAACTGTAGTGCTGCAACCAGCCAAACCTCTTGGTCTGCTCGTTCTGTAGCAACTCAACAGCCTTCATGAGCCTTCAGGTAAGAGCAGCTGTTCAAAGGGCTGAGCACTGAGTAAGAGGTACACAAGGCATTGTCAGACGTAAGCTCACAAATAAAAGTTATTAGGCAACCATGCTCTGTCTATGCCCTGGCTCTCCATCTGTAAAACAAGGATGATAGTATCACCCTTATCTTGCAGGGGAGTTGTGAAGATAGATCATATTAAAGGTGATTTAAAAGGTGCTCAGAGACTGGTGGGTAGAAGAGTAATGTAATTGCCTCATAGAGTAAGATTTCCTTGCTGCAGTTTTTAGCTTTCAGATGGATCAGGGCAAGAGCTCATATAAACTACTCCTTCAGAACTTTCCAGCAGGAGCAGCTTTGAGCCCCTTTTCTCCTCCTGGGACTGATATTAAGCTCATTGTCTGTGTTTGCACAGATTGGAGAACCTTCTGGGAGATGTCATGTAGCCCAGGCAATTGGGCAGAGTGGCAGCAGATAAAAGGCTTTGCTGGAAAAGAAAAGGCAACCATCTACTGGCTGAATATGGGTGAGGAGTCAGGATAAGGGTAGAAGTTCATGTGTGCAACACGGAAAGATTGTCCTCCTAGAGCACAAAGGCAAGGCTGTGGGCTTAGTTATCTAGTGGCCTCTGCTTCAAGTCCAGTATAGCCATGAGTGCTTTGGTTCTCAGAGTCTGAGTAATCCCAGGAAAACATAAGAGTCGAAAACTGGGTTTTATGGATTTGAGTCCATTTGGGGGCTTGGATGCAGATGAATACAGACACTGGACACTATGTCAAAAGAGCTGATAATATTAATTTCTAAAGCATATATGCCCAATCCTTTTTCTCTGAAGCATGACTTCAAGGGAAGTACAAATTCCTGCTTGATGCTTCCATGCAAACCTGATGAAGTTCAGATGAGACATGGTGTGAAATCAAGAGTGTCTTTTAGAGCACCTGAGAGGATACAGTGGAGGAAAAATCCAGAGGGTAGTAGATTATTTTGCCCACTTCTGTTCTCTGTATCCAAGGTAAAATTATTTTTTGTAAGTGATCTGAATTATTGATTATGAATTATTAAGATATAATCAAAGATTAATATCAGGCTGGGTTTAGGAAGTTATTTTCTTAATCAGTTGATATGATGAGTAAAACTCATGGGGCTGCCAAACGGTTGCTTAGGTCAGTCCATTCAGAGTCTATAACT